>NW_019379968.1:1235733-1268030 GCF_000648655.2 Copidosoma floridanum
TAGTAATTTTTGCTTTGTTCAGAAATAAGAAAAATATATATATATTTATTACATATGTACACAGGGACTGTACATGTAACTATCAGAAAATTTAAATGTATATATATATGTATATAAGTTACATGTACATAGATATTTTTTCACAGAGTAGAAATTGATATTGGTGTATACAATTTTATTATTTTAAAAAATATCTGCAGCGACTGGGATTTGAACCTTCATTCTTCGGCTTCCGAATCAAGCTCCGCAACCACTAGACCACGGGACATTATGTCCACGTGCGTATGGATAAAGGACATGTGGGAACGTGTCCTGTTTATCATACACACAATAAAGTTAAAAATCAAAGGGTTTCCTGTGGACCACAGTGTTGACAACGGATTATTAGTCGATTCAATATTGATTGTCTGCACGTATCAATTTTTTAACCTTATAAATCAAAAAATTTGATTTTCTTAATATTTACATTCGTATAACCTCAAATTTGAACCACTCAATAGGTGTGTATACCTATAGACATCATACAACATTACTTTCGAACATAGTAATTTTTACTATACTGAATAGCAATTCAGTGGAATAAGAAATTTTACTATGTCACATAACAAATTCTACTTCTGAATGTGGGACATTTTAAAACGATTAAAAAAAATTTACTATGTCTTATAGCAAAAATTATACTATCACAATTTTTACTATGTTAGACATAGTAATTTTTGTTATACTGTGGAATAATTTTTGTAGAGCTACTACATAATAAAAATTGTTTAAAACATGATAAAAATTATTTTAAACGTAAAAATTTGCGTCATCAGGTGAGTATGTCGAAGCTTTCCTGAAAAATATAGTAATTTTCAGTATACTTATAATACTTTTTTTAACACCACTTTTCTCAGTGTGATCAATTTCTAGTTCCATAGTTGTGTCGCGAGTCTAAATAAGTAGGTCTATCTCCACTTTTTGAAGAATTTCTTTAATTGTTTGAACGATCAGCCGACCAAGGTGAGGTTTATCTCTAACACCGAAATTTCTTGAACGAAAGCGAGCAAACTAATTCGGACACTGGCGTTCACTCAAGCACTCATCTCCATAAACACTACATAACTTTCGATGAGCCTGCGCTGCATTTTTTCCTTTTTCGGAAGTAAAAAAAAAATGTAACGAAAACGAACTTCTGGAATCTCCATTTTCAAAGCGCAATAACTTTTGCCTGAATACACGAACGGTGCTACTTTCATCTCTACAACATTTTATGGACTGTTACCTTTCAAATGCGCTATGGTATGGTTACATTGAATAATTATTACTAGTAATATGTGACTTTTGAACGCGATCTATTGAGGAAAACCGAAATTAATTTTTCCGCAACCCATTCTATGTGGGTGCGTGTGGCTGTATACATTCATACGCACATAATTGATTATTTCTGAGAATTGGTGATGTAAATGTTAATTGGATTTTGAACAGAATTGTGATAAAAATTGTAATTTAGAAAAATTTATACTCGTGTCTGTTGGGGTATCACTCACATCCGTATTTAGTTGACGACCTCTCGGGATTTCTTTGGTTAAATTTAATTAACTCTAGCTAATTTTTTTGCTTTTTAGATAACTATAACAGTTAAAAAAAATTTTTAATCTGTTGATGAAATTTTTGTTTTTTTTTCTTTTTGAAAAATAAACTTTTTCGAAAAAATTGATTACTAGGCATTTTTTGTAGTTATTGAACTTTTATTTTTAAAGTATGAAATATAATTATATTTTATCTCAAAAATGTTATTTGAGGTAGTGGTTGAGAAAATGCAGAAACGATTAAATTTCTTGAAACTTTTAACACACGTTCCTTTGGGTATTTTTTATCGACTGTTTAAATTTCAAAAGGCCCGGCGGTGCCAAAGCGAAAATTTTCCCTGTCAAAGTGTATAGTTCAAACAATCAAGTCATAGCTAAAGTCATTCCAAGAGCAACGTAAACACTGAATATTTAGACAAAAAACGATAAATCTTTATAAAAAAAATTAACAGATTACGCAAAATGATATAATGCATTAAATACTTAAAATTACATATTCTTAGCGGTAAGATTTTTAAATAATTTTAATAGAGGGATTGAAATTTTCACTCAATGCAGACAGCTGATCAGAGCTGATATATCTATACAGAAGCAGAACAAGACATGAGTATGTACACATGCGAAAGATTCTTCTGTCCATGTGAGGTCTATTAGGCATGCGTAACTTTGGGTTAACTACTACTACTACCTTAACTAACAGTCTACTAAAATATGGGTGGGTGTTTATAAGTGTATATATGAGTACGTACGTACTTCATTATTTATTAAGATTTCCATAAGCAGTTCTCATAAACTGTGGATTATTTCTTTTCTTTTTTTTTTTATTTATTAATACCTATTGTCTCTTCATAGATACTCAGATTTATTTATTAGCTTTTTAAATTTCTCGTTGTTTTTTAAAAATAATAATTTACTGTTATTTAGGGATATTTTACAGTAAAGTACCTAAAAAATCAGAAAATTTTCCACGAAAAGAAAATCATTTTGGTAAGTATTGAAAAATCAAGTACTTAAGTGTGCTAAGGTGTCTCTAGGCATGTGTATAAAATAAGTTACATTTTATAGAATTTCATTGGTAGATTTCAATAAAACTATTTCATTACTTTTTCTAAATTAAATTTCGGTTAAACTGTCTGTTTTGTACATTATCGTTTGATACTTATTTTGCACTGAATTATTTTGAATATTATTTGTTTCGTAAAGTCAATTTTTCTGTGTTACGATATTATGTTTCAAAATTTTTAGAGATAGTAAAATTTTAAACAGAAATATATCGACTTATAAGATTCTTGAATAATAAGATATACAGGTGCAAAATATTATTCATTATTTGTTAAATGCTGGAAATTGTTATAATTGGATAAAAAAGAGTGTAAAATAAATTGAGGCTACAAAAAAAAGATTATGTAAGAAATGATGTAGCATATTACGTACGAGTTTGCAAAGGCTTGCATTTACGAAACGAGAGGTTTACGGCACGAGCCGAAGGCAAGGGCCGTAACGAGATTCGTAAAGAACCCTCTCCGAACGAATTTAGTATATAATTTTTTCGCCTGAAAATCCAAAATCAAGCGGCAAAGGTGCTATTTTGAGGTTAGAAGGCGGAAAAAACTCTTTACCAATAAACTGGAAACAATTTTTTCTATTACCTGATATTTGTTACCGCTAAATTTTATCTTGATGCTACAGGTTTTTTTAGGACGTTCATCAGAGTTAGTGGGAGAAACTAGACTTAAAGTTTTTTCAACATTTTAACATTATTACAAACGTCCTGTTGAGATTTCAGGAAGATCCTACGGACAACTTTATGTGTGATAAACGTGTTAAAGTCAATTTTGTTTCAGGATACGTATTTAGAAACTTTTCAAGAGTATAACATTCACACTAAAAAAATTTATGTGTGTAATATTTTTAAAAATAAGGTGTAAAAATAGATGAAACTATTGATTCTTTTTTAAAAATTAAAAAATTTCATGATTTGACAAGTAAAAAATCTAAAAGAGATTGATGCTAGATAAAAAAGATTTCTAAAAAATACATGAGAAAACATCGTGCCCATAAATTGGCAGTGACTTTTGGCAGGCTCAACTACTTTAGAAAATTGTGCTAGAAGTATTTTAGGTGACAGTTTGCATGAAAAATATATTTTATCCCTGGTTTTTTGTAATTATCTGTTGCCACAATAAAAATTATGACAAGGATTCTTACATAACCACACCTAGCCTTAGCAAGCCTCATTCTTATTAAGGACTCAGACAAAATTAATTTTACAGTATTTAAGGTTGGCTAGTTAGTGTTACCATTTAGATAGTACATTAACAAATATATATAAAAAAATTTTTATAGCAATGTTAGACAAAATGCACAAGCTTCTTAAATTTTCTGGTGAGATATCAAGTGCTTTCTCAGATGAGATTTCACCAGAGAATTCAAGAAATCTATTTCAAATTTATTCATTTTTCAAAATTAAATATAGCACGCTTTTAGAGATGTGTTTTTTGATATACCAACCAAATGGTGACATCAACGAAGGGAAATGCCTTGAAGCATACCTCACGGACGGCGGTAGTGTGAAACTCAGTGATTTTTTCTTATAAGACCACCAATACACACTAACCCCCCCCCCCCCATTCTGCGTGACTTTAGATTCACCCCAGAACCAGGTTAGCATTACTTAAGGGAAGTCATCATATCTCATATCATTTGTGAGCAAGCTTGCTTACAGTTGCTAGAGATGCCAATTCTCTCAAGTCCTGAAAAGAACTCAGATCACTGAAAACCGGTACCCGTATCTAGTGCTCCTTTATTGGCTGCATTCTTTATAATCATCACTAATGCTTGATGCTCTCCCTCGCTGATAAGTAAGTGTACTTAGCACAGCGTAGGTCCACATTCATCTCTACTCCACTTAGAAACCTTACTTCTTTACTTGCGCCATGATTGAGATGTTCTTCTGGCCTCGTCTAGTGCTCTTTCAAACATTGAACAGCTCACACTGTTGGCTTCGTGCTTGTTGTCTGCCATTGGGCACAGAAAACACGGTTGAATCTAAGCAATTTTTTTTGGTGGTTGGAGCTTCCACATCGGAAACATAACTTGGATGTATATTCAGGCAGCTGTGACATCTTGTCACTGTTATTGTTCACCGTATTTAACATTATATAAAACTGACTTTTAATCTGTCCATATCTTATGCTTGTCTTGTGATGGATCCATCTACCGTTATGAGCGCAGTTCTCAGCCCTCTTATGCTTGGTTTTAACAACTATATTTTGAGCTCTTGACTTTTTTGACCAAAAGTTTTTAACAACGTCTCCTTAACCTCTTTTTTTTCAGCTGTAGCATCTAGGTCACGAACCTCTAGAGTAACTTTCTTGTTGCCCATTGCCACCGATATTTGTTTAGCCACTGACTTTTTTACTTGCTTTGAGAACGTAATCAGATCAGAGGAGCCCCTTAGAACAAAGGAGTGCCCCCACCTGAAAGATGCCTGGTATGGTAAAACTAGCAAAAAATCTCGCTAGAAGTATTAGAAATAGTAAAAGTGCTAGTGGTAGTATGCTTGATGCTTTTTCCGGCTGATCAGTAAGTAAACTTAGCGCAGCGTGGGTCCATATGAGCTCACACTCCTTTAAAATAAAATTCAGTCACTTTACTGTTGCGCCACTTGGGCCATCCTCCTGGCTTCTTCTAGCACTTATCTGAATATTGGGCAGCTTCCACTGCCAGCTTCGTATTTTGTGTCCTCTGTCTTTCAAAGCAAACACTGTGCTGTTTTACTGCAGTCTCTTTTTCGGTAGTTGCAGCTTCCACATTTGAAGCTGGTCTTCGGCCGCACGTATCTTTCTCTACATCAGTGATGAGTTTGCGCCAGCATCAGTTCTTGCTCACCTTGATCTCCTGCACCAGGATACTTTTTGCTTCCCTGTACACGGTAACAGCCACCTCCACGTCTTCGCGATTTCTGTGTCACTGTGCAAGACGGCGTAGGCGCTGCGCCTCCCCGCGCAGGTTGGCAATTTCTTCGGTCCACCAGTAGCACGAGCGCTGGCCCCACCTGGCGGTTCTTTTAGGCATACATGTGTCACACCACTCCTTGACACGTCTCATGGTCCCTCCTACAACAGTCTCGACTTCCGCCGAATTGGTGATCTTGGATAAATCGGCGGGAGGGGGCGCGCTTGTCATGGCTTCCCGCAACAAATCTCGATTGAGCTTCGCCACGTTCCACCCACCTGCGCACCCTCGAGGCACTCCTCGCAGGTTTGCACCATGTTTCTCATTAATTATGAGAAGCTCACATATTTGTGATAACTAGCCGTATAGTCTTCCAGAACCTGCCAGTCAGCCACCCGCGCCACTATTTCTGACGACGCTAGTGTAAGGTCGATGATCGTGCCCCGATTTCCGGTTCGCCTGAATGTTGTTGAACTACCAGAGTTCATGAAGATGAGATCTTGCCTTGCAGCCATCTCTAACACTGCCCACCTCCTGAAGTCGGTTCTCGGCTCCCCCCAAGTGATGGCCTTGGAGTTGAAGTCGCCGGCCAGGACTATGTTGCCATTTTCCCCGCACACACGAATAGCATCCTCGAGCTCGACAAGCCGCCCTCTAAAGACGCCGATCGATATGTTAGGGGAAATGTGGCAGCTCACATAGAATACACTCCCACTCCTGATCCACACGAAACGGTCCCCGCCTCCAGAATCGGATACGGGGAACTTGTCACTGCGAATCAGGATGGCCGCGCATCCAGTCCTGTCGCAGTACCAGCCCCGACCCAGTAACGTGCGGGACGGCTCATTTATGAAGAGCAAGTCCACACCCCGGGCGCGGAAGAACTGGTCCATCAAATCATGTGCAAGCACGGTCTTATCAAGGTTTACTTGCAGGATCACCGCCATTTTCGCTGAGCTCCTCTTGCAATCGCCCGCAGCCCTAGACACCCGGCAGTCTCATCAACGTGTCTGGTGTCCGGTTTCGGGACGACGCATTCGCACAGGTAACAGCTCACTTCTTTTTTGGAGCAGTTACGTGCGACGTGGCCCCTTTCCCCACACCTCCAGCACGCCCCGGTCCTGTCAGGCCCGCCACACTACCTAGCAATGTGACCAAAGCCCAGTCACCTAAAGCAGTGCTCAGCATTGTACTTAGGCCGCATTCTGCAATTTACCCAGCCCAGCCTAATATGATGCATCTTATTGAGGATCGTAGCCGCCGTCGCAAGTACCTCAACGTAAACTACCCGATTTTCCCTGACAGTGCCAGACGACAGCCGCACTGCCAAAACAGGGGCTTTCTCTCCCTCAAAACAGCTTCTAAGTGCAGCCTGTACATTTTGCTCCGTCACCGTAGAGTCAACGTATCTAATCTCGTATGTCAAGTGCAGGGCAAGGGTCCTCACGCCGCCAGCACTCGCTACAGCGTTTTTAAGCGCTTCGGCGAACGCCTCACGGCAGTCAGACGTGGTGTCTCTCAACTCGACGAGAACACTACCTGTTCTCGTCTCCCTGATTGACCCCACGAGTAGTAGTAGTATTAGTAGAAGTTGTAGTAGTAGTAGTAGTAGTAGTAGTAGTAGTAGTAGTAGTTGTAGTAGTAGTAGTAGTAGTAGTAGTAGTAGTAGTAGTAGTAGTAGTAGTAGTAGTAGTAGTAGTAGTAGTAGTAGTAGTAGTAGTAGTAGTAGTAGTAGTAGTAGTAGTAGTAGTAGTAGTAGTAGTAGTAGTAGTAGTAGTAGTAGTAGTAGTAGTAGTAGTAGTAGTAGTAGTAGTAGTAGTAGTAGTAGTAGTAGTAGTAGTAGTAGTAGTAGTAGTAGTAGTAGTAGTAGTAGTAGTAGTAGTAGTAGTAGTAGTAGTAGTAGTAGTAGTAGTAGTAGTAGTAGTAGTAGTAGTAGTAGTAGTAGTAGTAGTAGTAGTAGTAGTAGTAGTAGTAGTAGTAGTAGTAGTAGTAGTAGTAGTAGTAGTAGTAGTAGTAGTAGTAGTAGTAGTAGTAGTAGTAGTAGTAGTAGTAGTAGTAGTAGTAGTAGTAGTAGTAGTAGTAGTAGTAGTAGTAGTAGTAGTAGTAGTAGTAGTAGTAGTAGTAGTAGTAGTAGTAGTAGTAGTAGTAGTAGTAGTAGTAGTAGTAGTAGTAGTAGTAGTAGTAGTAGTAGTAGTAGTAGTAGTAGTAGTAGTAGTAGTAGTAGTAGTAGTAGTAGTAGTAGTAGTAGTAGTAGTAGTAGTAGTAGTAGTAGTAGTAGTAGTAGTAGTAGTAGTAGTAGTAGTAGTAGTAGTAGTAGTAGTAGTAGTAGTAGTAGTAGTAGTAGTAGTAGTAGTAGTAGTAGTAGTAGTAGTAGTAGTAGTAGTAGTAGTAGTAGTAGTAGTAGTAGTAGTAGTAGTAGTAGTAGTAGTAGTAGTAGTAGTAGTAGTAGTAGTAGTAGTAGTAGTAGTAGTAGTAGTAGTAGTAGTAGTAGTAGTAGTAGTAGTAGTAGTAGTAGTAGTAGTAGTAGTAGTAGTAGTAGTAGTAGTAGTAGTAGTAGTAGTAGTAGTAGTAGTAGTAGTAGTAGTAGTAGTAGTAGTAGTAGTAGTAGTAGTAGTAGTAGTAGTAGTAGTAGTAGTAGTAGTAGTAGTAGTAGTAGTAGTAGTAGTAGTAGTAGTAGTAGTAGTAGTAGTAGTAGTAGTAGTAGTAGTAGTAGTAGTAGTAGTAGTAGTAGTAGTAGTAGTAGTAGTAGTAGTAGTAGTAGTAGTAGTAGTAGTAGTAGTAGTAGTAGTAGTAGTAGTAGTAGTAGTAGTAGTAGTAGTAGTAGTAGTAGTAGTAGTAGTAGTAGTAGTAGTAGTAGTAGTAGTAGTAGTAGTAGTAGTAGTAGTAGTAGTAGTAGTAGTAGTAGTAGTAGTAGTAGTAGTAGTAGTAGTAGTAGTAGTAGTAGTAGTAGTAGTAGTAGTAGTAGTAGTAGTAGTAGTAGTAGTAGTAGTAGTAGTAGTAGTAGTAGTAGTAGTAGTAGTAGTAGTAGTAGTAGTAGTAGTAGTAGTAGTAGTAGTAGTAGTAGTAGTAGTAGTAGTAGTAGTAGTAGTAGTAGTAGTAGTAGTAGTAGTAGTAGTAGTAGTAGTAGTAGTAGTAGTAGTAGTAGTAGTAGTAGTAGTAGTAGTAGTAGTAGTAGTAGTAGTAGTAGTAGTAGTAGTAGTAGTAGTAGTAGTAGTAGTAGTAGTAGTAGTAGTAGTAGTAGTAGTAGTAGTAGTAGTAGTAGTAGTAGTAGTAGTAGTAGTAGTAGTAGTAGTAGTAGTAGTAGTAGTAGTAGTAGTAGTAGTAGTAGTAGTAGTAGTAGTAGTAGTAGTAGTAGTAGTAGTAGTAGTAGTAGTAGTAGTAGTAGTAGTAGTAGTAGTAGTAGTAGTAGTAGTAGTAGTAGTAGTAGTAGTAGTAGTAGTAGTAGTAGTAGTAGTAGTAGTAGTAGTAGTAGTAGTAGTAGTAGTAGTAGTAGTAGTAGTAGTAGTGGTAGTAGTAGTAGTAGCAGCAGCAGCAGCAGTAATAGTATTAGTTTTTTTTTTTGTTTTTTGTAGAGGGATGAGAAATTCCTTGAGAAATACTGCAGGGACAGTGGTAGTGTGGGATTCGGTAGATTTTTTTTATTAGACAATCCATACCCACTAGAACCTCCCTATGCCGCGTGGCTCTAGTTCCACCCTGAAACGGCATTAGCATTACTTCAAGATGGAGCCACCAGGAAAAACATTGTATCTCACAGCATTAGCGAGCAAGCTCGCCACCACAGAGGTGCCAATTCTCTCGAGTCCTGAAAAGAACTCGAGGTCCCTGAAAACTGGCACCCGTGTCTAGCTCTTCTACGTAAGCTGCTTTCGTTGCAAGCACTACTAAATGCTTGATGTTTTTCCTGGCTGGTAAGTAAACATACTTAGATACGCATGGGTCCGCATAAGCCTATACTGCTACCGAAGACCTTTCTTACCGTAGATGTGCCTTGATTGGGCCTTTATTCTGGTCTCTTCTAGTGCTCTTCTAAATAGAGAGCAGCTCCCACTGCTGCCTTCGTGCTTGTTGTCCGTCGTTGAACAGAGAAAACACCGTGCTGGGCCTGGATATTTTTTTCTGGTGGTTTGAGCTTTCACACCGGAAGCAAAGCTTGGATCTATTTTCTTCTTTACAACTGCCTAAGATATGACCATATTCCAGGGATTTGTCACATTTTATAACTTTAATTCTTCGTTGGATTTGGCAGCTTACGAAGCTGACTCTTAACCTGCCTTTACACTCTGCTTGTCTAACAGTTGCTTAGTCTACCGTTATTACGCCAGCCTCTGTCCTGTGGTATTCGGTTTTAAGAGAGCTACTTTAGGCTCCTGGCTATTCAATCCAAAAGTCTTAACAAAAACCTCTTTAACCTTATCTTTTTCAACAATCGCGTCCAAGTCTCGGACCTCTAGTGTCACTTTTTTAGTGCTTACTTTGACAGTTCCCTGTTTAGCTACCGACTTTTTAATTTGCTGTGGGAACCTCTACACTTCTGGCTTTTATAAGTATGTCTCCTTTTTTTGTGGTGACAACATTTTGGACTGCGGCATTGCCCTTGTCAGGGTCGAAGTTCAATTTCATTGTCTTCAGCACCTAAGCAAAGATATGCCCTTCGTCCATCTTCACTAATCCTGTTATCGGAGCGTCAACTCTCTTCTTTTGGCCTTTTTTCCGTTCAGGAGAACTTCTTCTTGTTGACTTCTGCCTGTTTTCTTTTCTTTAGAAGATATGGCTTGTTGGCGTTTTTTAGGACTGTCTGATGGACTCTTGCTTCTTTTAACCCGTTTTATTTCTTTAAGGGCAGTGTTCAGGGTTCTTTTCTGAACATGGGGTCAGAAATTATCTCGCTTTTGTTCCCTCCACTTTAGGGATTCAGAGGACTTCTTCCACCCATTTAAAAATCTCTCTTCTGTAAAAGAAACATCGTTTCTAGTTTACTGGGCTCGTTCAAGTGCAGCTTTAATGCCGTTTTTAAAAGCATTAGCAGTATTCTCATACGTCTTGTTTATAGCTTCAAGCATAATTTTAAGTCTTTTCGTAGCAAGTTGAACTTGCTTAATTTTTTCATTTTACTTTGCTCTTAGCTGTACACCATAATTTTCCATCGACTCGAGCTCCTTCTCGGTCTGGCTGCTAAAAACTGTCACGTTGCTGTCCTCGCTGACGTTACTGCCTATGCTCGAAAGGCTTTCTCTTCGTCCTGTATCTAAAGAACAGGCCATGGAACATTTCACAGTCCCTGTTGACGATGAGACACGTCTTTGTGCCCCCCCCCCCAGAATCCGTGGGGCCAACAGCAGTCACCCGGGGTTGAACCGGATCGAAGCTGTCAGTGGATTCCCTCAAAGAGGTTACCGCCTGGGGTTATAGTTTCATATTAACATTCTTTATTTTTAGTTCTTTTTAAAATCGTGTTAACCGGTAAAAGCCAACACTCCCCTTTTTTCCGAAAATAAGCATCTGAAAAGGGTGAAAACCAGTGCAGCAGCCCGCTTTGTTTTAACACTTCGTACAGTTTTAATGGAGGACTTGAGTGACATTAACTTTGTCCGATTGTAAAATAAATAATACAAAAATAAATTTAAAATGAAAAGAAGAAACTGTTAAGAAAATCAGCCTTCCTGTCATGGCATTCTGGACTTACTAATAGTTATTACCTAAAACAGAATTGAAGTCATAAAGATTAAATTAAAAAGATTGAATTAAATTCACTGTCGTACAGTATTAGCAGTCATTTAGTACTTTTGCAGTCATTTTGTCATGTAATACCATTGATAAGCTTTTAGTTAAAATGTCGGAAATCTGTTTTTTAGAAGCAATCCATTTGATTTCTGTAAACCCATATTTAGCCCATTTTTTACAAAATGTTCTCGCACTGATGCCATGTGTCTGAGTTTAGTTTCACCATTAGACTTAGCGCTTGCTTTATTATTACACCACACTGTCATTGGATGAAATGTGATTTTCAACACAGCTGTCAAAGTGCTTCTTAGAGCCATAAGTTCTTGACATGCTTCACTTATAGCAATATTTTCAGCCTGGCAAGTTGACAACGAAACGTACGTTTGTTTGTGTGTTTTCCAAAATATGGAGTCACCAAGTAGCTTTATTACGTATCTACTTGTCGTGTGCGAATCTTTACAATCTACGAAACTTGCGTCAAAATAAGCAGTCATGATTTCTGTGTTTTCTTTAAATGTCAGCCCTTTCTCTCTAGTATCATTGAGGTAACAAAAAACTCTCTTGACTATTTGTCCGTCTTATTCTGTGGGATTGATTTGATCTCTACTTAATACATTTACTGCATAAGAGATGTTTAGGTCGGACAGTGTTTTCCAGATACAGCAAACTGCCAACTGCTTCCCGATATGGAAAATCTTATGGTTTGCCCACATTTTGGTCTTATTTGTTTTGAGATTCTTCTCTGTCTTTTCGCTGTGAGTTGATGACTTGCCTCGTCACCATGGGTGTTTTGCACTATCATGCATTGTAAAAACCAAATCTTTGCAGTATTTTATTCGTGTATTTTCCCTGGGTTAGACGAATAGTTCGATTCACTTTGTCTCTATCGATTTTTATTCCCAGAAAGTTATTTGCTTTTCCTAGATCGGTCATTTCGAATTTAGCTTTGGGCTTATCAGTCACTTCTGTAAGTTTTCTGACATCGTTGCTTGCTGTTAGCATGTCATCCATATACAGAATCAAGAACAAAAACTTATTATCACATCTCCATATAAAAAGGCAAGGCTCACTGGGATTTTCCAGGAGTTCTATTTTTGTAGCTGTCTCTGAAATCCTTTCATACCAACATTTGGGACTAATTTTAAGTCCGTACAGAGATCTTTTTAACTTTGGTCTTTCTTAATTCTTGTGCCCAAGGAATACCGTCTGGTATTTCTATATATATCCTGTTATTAAATGTACCATTTAGCAAAGCAGTCTTTACATCAAGCTGTCGTATTTCCAAATTTTATTTGTTAATAACTGCAAATAATACTTTGATTACAGCCAGCTGAGAGACTGGGGCATAAGTTTCCAACACATCATATTGATTTCTGTCTTTTAATCTATGGATTAGTAACTTGGCTTTGTATTTTATATTTCCAGACTTATCTTCTTTCGTTTTCAGAACCCATCAAGAATCAATTACGTTTGGTTTTCTGACTTTGCTATCAGTCATTGGTTTCTTCACAATCTTCCAGATATTGTTGTCGTTAATAGACTTTAGTTCTTCTTCTATAGCTTCTATAGCTTTTATAGTGTGCTATTTTTATTCTTGAAAGCTTCTTGGTAGCTGGTTGGATCTCCGAAAATTTATACTAACAATGTATGATATACTCCATCCTGATTTTGATTTACAGAGCAGTCTTCTTCATCTAAATTCTCTTGTCTAAGGCTGATTCGATTTTTTGGATCATGGGACATCTGCAGTTCTGTAAAGTTAGTGTCATGTATTAGCTTTTGTTGTTTTGCTGGTGAAACCTCTTCTGTCTTTCCTGTATTAGATGCTTTCGGCGGTAGTCCTCTCTTTCGTTTAACGGTATCTTCATTTATTTTTGCACTCTTTTCCATTTTTTCATCAAACTTCAGACGCCAGCTGTCATAATTAATTTTTCCTGTAACTAATTCCCAACTTCATGTATCATTTTTTAGATATCTCTCTTTATATACCAGTCTTTCATTGAATCTTACATCTTTACTTTCATAAAATTTTCCGTCTTCTGGTTTTATCAGGATAAATTCTGTGGAAGTGTATCCTACTAGAATAATTCATTGAGTCAATGAGCCAAATTTTGGACCCGAATTCTTTTGTATTTTTATGTAGCCCAAGCATTCTAAGCGATTTAGCTGCTTAATATTGAGATTTTTATGCAGTGCAGATTTTAGCAACAAAATTTCCATTTCATTTGATCAGTGAGGTGTTTGGTTGTAAGCATAAATTGCCACACTTAGGGCCAAGTCCCATTTGTTCTCTGGTAAACTGGAATCAAACATGTAGACTCTCATTTTTTTTACGATTATTTGGTTGAACTGCTTAGCCGTTCCATTATGTTCTGGTGTATCCGGGCTATCTGGCTGCAGTTCAGCCCCCAATATTTTTAACACTTTTCGGGTGTAGCCACCAGTGAACTCTGTGCCTTGGTCAGACCTAAGGTAGCAGAACTTGGAGTCATACCCTAAGATGTTTCTGGAACTTTGAATAAAATTTTTTAAGTAAATTTCTGTATCACTTTTTGCTTTCATTGGATATGCCATGGCCATTCCGGAGTAATTTTTCACAAGAACTGAAATAAATCTGTAGCATTTGGGATGTGAGATCATGCTTATTGGACCCATGGTGTTGGAATAAATGATCTGAAAGGGAACTGTAGCTCTTACTCTTACTGTCTTAGCCGGGAGTTTGTTGAATTTTGCCATTGAGCATGCGTCATAATTAAATACACTGTCATTAAATATAATTTTTTTTAAATCTTTGTTATCTGTAAATTTCTTCTGAAAAGCTTTAAGGTATGCGAGGAAAACATGCCCCAATCTAACGTGCCATAAGACAGCTTCGTTGATGGGGTTAGTCTTCTCAAGAGTTTTGTAGCTGCTATTAATGGGTGCATTTTCCACACTTATTTTATCTAGATTCAGAAGCTTACGGTCATTAATTGAGTTTTCGAAGAAAGAGTGTATGGGATGTGGCATATTTAAATTCTCAGTACCATTCTCTTACTCAACATTTTCACTAGTATTTATATTTTGTATGCTGTCTTTCGATATAGCTTTGCTTTGTGTATTATACCAAGGTTCGCCCGAACCATGAGTCACTAGGTATGCAAATTTTCTGTCAATCTTATTTTGATCCTTGTTATGGACATTTGACCCAACAAGCCAGTATTGTTGTAGATAGACTTCTGTAATGAATGACTCGTTCAAAGTGGGATCGAATATGTCGATTCTATTATTGTCAAGATGTATGGCCAGGCCTAAATCTGCAAAGATTTTCAAAGAGAGTAAGTTTTCTGACAGGGATTCGGAGCAAATTACATTATTTAGTGTTTAGTCATTACTATTGTTTCTACCAACGACCGTGACTTCTCCCTCTGTTTTTAAGTCTGCTAGAGGATTACTATTTGCACACCTAATTTTGCCTGTCTTATTGCAATTTAAGCTCTTAAATACTAGCCGAGAATTCATTAGGTGATCGGTTACTCTTGAGTCGGCAATAAATCTAATTAGGTTGTAATTATCAGTCTTTACGTTATTGACAGAACTTGAAAACAGTGAATAGGTAACGTTGCTTTGCCTACACACAGTCTTACCCTTCTTGTCATTTGTGTTGCCACCTTGTCTTTTGGTTTGCTTTGCCTACATACAGTCTTACCCTTCTTGTCATTTGTGTTGCCACCTTGTTTTTTGGTTTTATTTTCCATTTTTTTACTTTTGTCACTGCCTCTTTTCCGTCTTTTATAATAGTTATTTTGTTCACTGCCATGCTCCCTTTGTCCCCTTTTTTGTAGAGTTCTTTGATCCATGACGAGCTTTGTTTTTTCTTTTTTTAAAATCCCAATTAACGTTTTTCTTCTCACCTGATGAGACACCCCTGCAGTTCCTCTTGTGCTCCATAAGGTTCCATTGGAGCCTTTCACTGGAGTAGCGCTTCCTCAGTCCTGCATCGACCGGGAAATTGTACGAGTGGTTAATACGAGTCACGACACCGATAACACCAGGCGTTATCGTAGGTAGAGTTTGGCTGGTGCACCCTCAGTGCCGTTGCAGGAGCAGTTCGTTCACCTGCTGTGGTTCTGTCATTTCGATTCAGTCTTTAAAAAGAAAGATTTTAAGCAGCCATAGGTCATTCTTTTTCTTTGTGCATCTTCGATCATGGCGTCAAAGATTTCAATATGTGATACGCTGTCATAAATGCGTCAGGTATCTCTTCCTCGAACAACGATTATTTCCCTTGTAAATTTTTGTAGCTTCTAAGGAGCTCTTCAAATTTATCAATAAAGTCTGACCCTGTCATTGAATTGGGTAGATACTGAAAAGTGTACAGTTTTTGTCCGATTTCATTTGACGACAAATTGGTTTCTTTAAATTTTTTTTAGTTTATTTAGCAGTTCCTTGGAGTTGGAATAATAAGCAGTCTTTAAGTGATAAGAATCATTAATTTAAATAATTATTATGTGTCGTACCCTTTCTTTGTGATCATTTAATTCTTTGGCAGACAGAAAAGCAGGAGACTCAGCAGTATCATCCAGTTTATACAGTAGTTTTTAATCTTTAACTATGAAAATAGTTTATCGAGAAATAATCCTATCATTGTTTTAGGGGTTAATTAAATTGGTAACAAGAAGGTGAATCCTTGTTTAATAGTTCAAGTTGAAATCTTTCGCTTCGGTCAAGGTCAGTCATTCTGTCATGCTGCGTGAAATCAAAATATTTTTCCGAAAAGGGATCAATCTTATATTCATGATCTCGTTTTAATGAAGAAAAAGCAGTAGAGTTAAAGGTGTCTGCTTTAAGATTTTATTGACCTACCTCTTGTGCTGTGATGAAAGCCTCGAGTCGTTCGCACAGTCTGAAGATAGCCGACACTACTTCTTCTAGGGCCCTTATCCGATCGGTGTTTTCAGTCATGGTCTGCACCACCCTCTGGTTCTCCGCCCTCTGTCTTTCTTCCAACCAGCCTATCCAACGTCACTGGCTCGCCCTTTCCTTCACGGCCGCACTCCTATTAACTAGAAGTTCATTGTTTTCAGTTGTCTGTTTTAAGTAGTTATTAATCACTTGTGTTGGAGTGACAAGTCTGTGTTTTTTCCCCTGTCGTATTTAAAAGTAATCTTTTTATCTTTTATAATTTTCAGCTTTCTCAAAATAGCTGGGCTCGCTGATTTCTCTTTTAGAATTCTATCATTATATTTATCAAAATGTATTTCGTCGATTATATCATCGTCTGTCTTTCTATCCGTCAGAAGTTAAGTCTTTTTCAATTTCGTCGTTTTAATAGTACTTTTTTCAAATATCTCAGTGAGAAATCAAGCGCATCCAAACTTTTTTGAAGTTTTCAGTATTTTTTACAGACAAGAATATAACGCCACTAGATTTCTTAATTGTATGTGATATTTTGTCAAACTCTAATAGCTCAAAATTATTATTTGAGATGGCAGCGATCGATTCTTTTTTATTTGCGTACATTACTAAGCCACCGTCTATTCTTACTTATGAATTCCTTACGAGATCTTATCCACAAATATCCACACCAAGTTGAAAAAGTCGCATATATGCGTTGATCTGAATTGATGAAAAAAAATGCTTATATAGTCGTTTAAACTACTTAAACGAGTGCTAAATGAATCTGTATAAATAGTTGATAATTATGTCTAACTACATAAGTATGTAGTGAGAGATAATTCATAAAAAAATACAATCTAAGGATTTTTAGTGTAGAATGCTATTGGTTCTCTAACATTATTTATTACGTACGAAAACCTTAAAAGCAATGTACAATTCCTTCTATTTTTATCAAACGATTTCTTGATTTACTACTACGAAAAATTTTTTTATTAATGTTCAATTATGAATAACTCATATCTGTGAGTCAAAGGCACTCCAGAAATAGTTAAATTTTTCAATCTTATCGACCAGATTATGATGAAGCTGTAGCTATGTTACCTTTGAATTAGATGTCACTTTAAAATAGCTGTTTTATTAAACAGTATGTCAACGATTACATTGCATGATTTTGTCTTTTACTTATGACACACTCTCAAAAAAATCAAAAAAAAAGTTTTGTTCTAATATTTTGTCATCACATTGCTTATCTTTCCCCTTAAGTGCCAAATTATACCACTAAATGTAGGCTGAATTAATTATTTGAAATAGTAAAACTAAGTAACACTTTTTTTCTGGTAAAAAAGCTATTTATTGGATCAATTTTGTCTACTAGCTTGATAATTTAAATGATCTAGTTTTTAATGCGGAAAACTGTACTTGTCTTTGGATTAGTCATTACTCATTGTTTATAATTCATATTTACTAAAAAATAAGACATTTTCTACAGTTGATTTGTGTTTACCACCTACGAAGACTAAGACATGGTACACAAGTGACTTCCACTGTCATTGAACAACTATTCAATTTATTGCTGATACTAAATTTGATTATTCATAAACTACTAAACTTTGGTTCCACCTAAGAGTCTCTAGGCATATAGGTGCAGGAAGTATAGAGCTAAGATAATCTATTAAATGGGTTCAAGATATTTTATCTTTTAAACATATTTGAATTTGCCGCTAAAAATGTATTTACTTTAGCATATTTTGTCCGTATTCCACTTCTGACACAAGCTGTTACGTTGGATTCTCGGTTCGTGAACAAAGAAAGATGAAGAAAAAGGCACAGAGTGGATCCACAAGCAAGAAAGTAAACAATAGAGAGCAAATAAATAATTCACTACCATGCATGCAAATAAAAGAAGGCACAGGAGAGGATGCCAGAACAAGCAGAAAGATTGGGTCAATTCTTGACGGTTCTATAGACAACTTTTGAGTGAGGGTAAATATAGACGTCAAGTGCCAATATTTTAAAGAGAAATTGGGTATTAGGATTTATACTTGGAAACTTGATGCTTCCACGGGTCAGCGGCAGAACAAGCAGACAAAAAGCACAAAAACAAACATAAAGCAGCCACAAGCTTCCTTTGATATGGTGGTGGGTTCAAGAAGTAGAGATGATAAAAAAAAGCGAAAATTGCGTCAAAAACGTGAATTAAAGGGAAGACAATATATTCGGGAAAGATGAGATGCAAATCAAGGTAAGCGAGATAGAGGATGCAGAAGTTCGATGATCAGGAATTGAGTGCACTCAACCAAACAAAAAGTTTATGATGAACTAGCGGCCCCTCCCCGTCTCGGCTTTGCCCAAGACTCAGTAAATGAAACACCTAAGTGTGTTCACACGATGGAAAATAAAATAAGAAACTGCTAATTAAAACAATTTGAATTAAGAACCTATGAAGTTTATTTGGTCAAATAATGAGCTGTAAAAAATAAAGAAAATATAATGGTAATGAAAAGTACCGTACCTTCTTTACTCTATAAAATAATTGTTGGTCCTAAAAGGCCATTGATTTGCACTTTCTCACACTATAATAAATGAAAAAGCTATTTGTTAAAACTGTAAAGACTTAAGACTAATAAAAAATACATAAGTGAGAGATTTTTTTTTCAATCTCACAACTTGATAACCATAGCAACAAAGCCCTGGAGCTTAATCTTTCTATTTTTTATCGCAACGATGAATACAAATACGTATTACTCCACCTTTTTTAAAAATCTAGAAGCTTCAAGTGATTAAAGTCAAGGTTATAATAAGAAGCTAATCTCTTACTTAATGGACTCTTTATTTGTAGATTTTAAAGCTGCTGTTTCAATCTTGATAAATGTTCATCATCAGTTTCTAGACGCCAAAAATTGTATACATTGAAAGCATTTGAAATTTACTTCCCAATTTGCCCTTTTGCGACTTTAGACATGATTAAAACTTTTGTGAGCTCTAAAAGCTGTTTTATGTTGACCAAAAATTACCAGTGAGCTAACTCTTTTTTGACTAAAGTTTACAGCAAACATGATGGCCTGGATAACTCAGGGTGATCTTCTCTAGCCTGCTGTTATAGCACCAGACTCATTATGAGAAAAACTACACCATTTATAGCGTTGGAGCTAGTTATAGAGCTCTTTCCCAACTTCTCCTGGTATAACTCTGGAGAAGTTGATGTCTGAAGCACCTTCTTTTTTTGTAGAGATCAGTTGTTTTGGTTATCTAAGGTAGGGAGATTGGTTTGTGATGATCGCCTGTTGGAGACTATCCTGTTTGCTCAAGTTTATTTTTCCTTTATAGCTTAACTGTTAGGTTCGTCCACCGCAGACCTGGTGATTCCTAGTTTAATTCTTGGAGTCGAGAGGTAATGCAGGGTTCTCGGTAGTCGGGATATCTAGCCTAACGGCAAAAAACTCCTCTCTCTGCCAATAAATAACTGATATAGTTTAATAGTGGACGGATTTATATAGCCTCCTAGTGTACTAATCGTTGCTAGAAAAGGTAATAAAAATGTATTTGTTAGCAAGGTAGTTCAACGTTGGATGTTCCTTAAAAGAACCGATGAAATTGATGGTTAATTAGGCAACGTATATACTTATGATGGACCTAAAAAGGGCCAGTGGTTATACTTCCAGTCATTCCTTATCATTATTCTCGATAATCGAGGGCCCACTTTAGGTAGATTGACTCTTACCCTCAGAGTCTCTGCGTATAAAAACCATGCTAGAGGGAGGTATGCCACTGGATAAAGAATATCTCATTTTTGGGTGATTCCCCGGATAACCTACTACTCGCCGTTGGTCTGGGAAATGGGCCAAGAGAATACCGTCTTGGTGGGTATGCCGTTTGAACAAACCAGTGAGTAGGAGGCTGATGAAATTTTCAGCCGTTGTGGCTGCTTGGACTTCTCGGGGTTATCTTCCCTGGCTTGCTGTTGTAGCAGAATCTGCTTTGGTAGCACAAGGTTGGTCAGAAGAACGTCCACGATATTTTAAATAGTTAGTGAAGATTGTGCACTAGTTAGAAAATATCAAGCATTAGTATGTAAAATTTCAGCAAAATTGGTTAAGCAGTTTTTTGGGTTAGCGATTGCAACGGTTTTTGGGGCTTTGCTTCATATATTAGTAAGAAAACGGACTTACAGATGAAAACTGTCTGTTTTATTGCCTTATACTTTCATATGATTTGAATATATCATAAAACAGGTTTAGAAACACGCTTCCTAATTTGAGACTGATAGACGAGTGCAAAGATCTAGAGGGGGCCGAAATTATCTTAAAATAGAGCCACGCGTTCAGTAAGGGGGAGTGGACCTTTGTGTGATCTCAAAAATACGAGGCAAACATATGCATTCATTTTCGGCTGTCTCGAGGAAAAACGATTCATCAACATTTAAAAGGGAAGAAAGGGGAAAGATTCAAACATATTTATCTTGAATATTTATCTTGAAAAAAATCATTATCAGGCTCTACCAAAATACGATGGAAGTAATCACCTACGAACAGACCACAAAGCGAGTGGTAAAGAAGGCTCAGCTATTAAAAAAAATGTAGACAGTTCTGTAATCATTACGAATAAGAAGAGCAATAAGGAACTCGATAAAGAGGAGAGTAGAGAAGGGAGATATAAACAAAGTAATTGAGACATTAAATATGTGGGTGACTAGAACGATTATAGTAGAGAGTCGGAAAAGGAAGAGAAGAGACAAGCTTTGGAGAGCTTACACAAAGACAAAAAGGTAGTACAAGAGAAAAAGTGTACTATAAAACGGCGACGCTCCCACCTGATCCCCCACTTCCACCAAATTCTTCAATTAAATCAGGGATGGATATAAGCTAAATCGACGAAAAAGAGTTTGAGCCAAATAAGATGATGCTCGGATCAGAGAACAGCTCAGATCGGACATATGAAAGAGAGGCACCAAGCTTACTAGCTCCAAGCAATGACAGGGTATGCAACCTGGAACCACCCCCATAGTCAATAATGTACCGAGCAAAGTACACATGTTCCACTACTTGATCAATCAAGTCTTGGCAACAATAATAGGTGGTGTCTCTGACATACTAAATGAGAGACAATTGACGCACTATATGGGAAAGCATATATAATAGACCCAACAGATGTAAATAGCTAGGACAAGCTAGTAGATGACTGACGTGAGAAAAGTATTAGTGATAAGAATGTACATGTTGGATTTTTGGCCTCTTTGGCTTTTCTTTTTTCTGGACTGTATTTTGAGAAAAGCCAGGTAGTAAGATCAGAAGAAAATCATTAGAGTGAATCTTCTTTTTGCATGCTTAAACTTTAACACTTTAATTAAATTGGTCTCGTTAATTACGGAGTTTTACTCGATTGCAAAATTATTTAAGGCCTAAATTCATAATTGTTGAGTTTATTTAGATAGTTTTTAATTGAATCATGGAACCTTATCTGTTTTAAGCGTTTTTTCTTCCATCTAATCAATTGAAATTCATTAAACTAAACACACGTCGTTGAAATTATACCGATGGAAGCAAGAGAGTTAAGCTCAATTTTAATTGAAATAAATCTTGTTAACCTTAAGATTAGGCGTTTTGAGTTGTGGCGCACTGGTCTCGTCACACTCAGAGCGACAGAGACGTCTTGTCAAGTCGGTGAGCAGCTGGCAACTACTTGCATGGAGAGCGCTCGCTCCTCTCTTGCTTTCACCTTACACTCTTGTTGATTAGCGCTTTCTCTTTTCTTTCACACTCCTACCTTCTTTCACCAAGCTAATATCTGAACAGTACATAAAAGCACATTTTGAAGATACTGCTCTAAAATTGGACATTAAAAAATGTATAAAAAAAATAAGAATACTGATAACAATAAAAAAGTTAAAATCAATAGGAGTTGTACGTAATTTTGTGATAATCAACATGAACTAATGCGCGTACTTTGTGGAGAAGTCACTAGTACTCAGCTGTTCGTTGTGTCAAACGAAAAAGCTTGTACATGTAAAAACGAAACAGGCTATGTTAATCACTAACACTTCAAGTAGACAAATTGAGAATATATCAATGGATTTTTAAAAATCAATAAATAAACTGTTAGGCAAAGAAAATACCAATACTTTGTCAATTCAAGACTAGCTGACAAAATATATTGTACTATCACCGGTATACCGCGTAACAGCCAAAGAAACTGTAAACTCCTTAATGAATTAATGAGTCGCATATTTTGGAGTTCAAGAGAAACCACTGTTTGATAGAGGAACTTTTTAAAGTTATACTTCTATAGGCGTGTTATGCGCGAGCGTAAATCAACGATTTTAGATTTTGACCTTGAGGAAAAGTGTGGCGGAAGTGGATTTTGCTTTTTTCTCCCTTCTCCCCCTTCACCTTATCCCTCATGACGTACTTCCGGTTTCCTCTACACCACATGGCATCACTACGCCACACATTTTAAATTTCATGAATTTTATTTCTTAAAAAAAAAAAAAAAAAACAGTTTTCAAAGAGGTTTGAACCTCCGACCATCTGCACACTAGTCAAGGTCTTTACCCACTCTGCTACGAACAGTCCCAATATAGAGAATTCGATTCCCACAGCTTATGGTGTAGTTCGTAACTAATTTTTTTTGTAAAGTCTTATTTAATGTATATTAACTTATTTGGTTTAATTATGAATTGAATTAATAAATAATTTACTCAATAGAATAATCTAAAAAAAAATGTTTTTTCAGAAAACTTGGAGATTAGTATATTTGAGCAGAGCACCTTTCCAATCTATTAATAAATATTCATTCCTACTTATTTTATTCTTTACTTTTACAGTTAATAAGTAATTGTTTACACAATTTTTCATATTTTTCAAAATTTTCAAAAATTAAAAAAAAAAAATTTTTTGGCACTGTACAAGTACAATGATTAATTTTTGTTGTGTTTTATTCCTTTATAAATTTTTCATTCATTATTTTTTGACCTAAGACCGTTCTTCACATAATTTGTGGGGGAAAGTTCAGAGAAGTAAGAGGAACGCTAATGTGTGTAGTAAAGCTAGCAATTATTTTTCTCGTGTGGATCTACTCGCATACATACTTTTACGCACACTTCATCTCCTCTTATTAAATTTATCTGAAAACCAACTTGTAGGTCTATTTAAAAACTCAATAGGTTTATCTAAAAGTAATCTTTTCTACCCAAAAAATTGGGAGATTCCTACAAATCATATGAATGCCATTTAACGTTATTTTGATTAGGTTACATGTTAAGTATCAATTTTTGAAAATGTAACATGTATAAAATAATGGCACAGTCAAACGAGCTGCAACTTTTATGGGTATTTTTTATGCTATTTCAATACATGTTTGCCGTTTAAATAATATCTGTCAAAACAACCTATGTATGATGAATGTCCTGAAGGGACATTTACTGCCACGTAATACTATCCTATTGAAGAAAGCTATACTACAGGATGTTTATTCTTAATTTTCTATATACAATGTTATTTTGGATATTAAATAGAGACGAAGAAAAAGTGTGGAACCATGTGTGATAGATGTGAACGTGACGTTATAGATGTAATCAGCATAGGCAGTAGGAAGTTGTTCTGAAATCACCGGAAGATTCGATGAAAGCGCAGTCTTGTACTGATCAGCCTATATACCTTTTTTATTGTACTGTGTCATGATAAATTGTGTATAACCGTTAACTCATTAAATATTAATTAAAATCATACTCAATCAACGTAGGTATACTCATCCCCACTATACTTGCACCACCTTCGTACACATTATTGTTTCATAGAAGGTATTCTTATACTCAAAGTTATATTGTTTGTCATATAATATTATAGAAGTATAACTTCATACTTGGGTACACAAGCGCCCACTGTCTACTGATTTTATGAACAAAACAATGCAATACTTTACTAGGTTATTTAAAATATTAAATCTTGGCAGCACAGCATTTCACCCGTCGACCAATGGTTTAGTTAGACAGAGCGCATGCATGACGTTTTGTTGGAATATTTAAGAGGGTGCCTCGATAAAACTGAAAGGTGGGATGAATTGCATGCTAGCTTACAATACAGATGAACATAAGTCAATGAATCTTACGTTACATGATCTCGTATTTGGCCAGCATGCAAAATTTCTAACGAGCCTTAAGCCACCAGAGGGTGGCCTAACGTACACAAAGCTATTTGAACAGATAATAGAATCACTTACTCAATCAAGAACACTAACTGTGATGAAACAGACCCACAATAAATATCGATCAAAGTATTATTACGCCAGAAAACTGAATACAAAGTTTTTCATGGAAGGAGAAATGGTTTATATACTGAAAGAACCGTCCAAAGGGGAGTACAACGACCAATTTAAGGGGCCATACAAGATAAGAAGCATAACCTATAAAAATTATGATGTGAATCTACAAAGGGGCGAATAAATTCGTATACTAGATGTAAATAAAATAAAGAAAGCATGTATACTTAAATCCCCTCACCTAAGAGACAACGAGAAGAAAAAGGAGCAAGACACTACAGAATAAATACTATATAATTTTTCACGTGGCCCTTGGGTGCATCGTGAGATAACAAAAAAAATAACATAAATAATTACGCAACCTATTGTAATTCAGGCAATCAAAACCTTCTCTTTTTAACATGACAAATAATAAATACTTCCATGTTTGCTATGATGTATGCATTAATATATGTACAAGTTGTTGGTCATGTTATGCAAAACAAAACAAAAATTCTCGCCATACTGCGCCGGAAGAAGATATTTTTGTCCCGTTACACAGGAAAAAAATTCCTTCTATCAGTGCAGCATTAGTAAAAATCGTATCTACTCTGTGAAATCAAGTGAAGAAGCCTCAGATCTTACGGTGATTCTGACATGCCTGGTTTTTATGAATATTTATAATTTAAATGTAAATTTACCCATGCTTTACTAGTTTCTACTAATCCCAAAATTAATAATAAGAATATAGGTCTCTAAGTTTGACACATTAGGTTGTAACAAAATTTTTCAAGACTTGTCAATGTCACAAATTTTTTTTGTCTTAGTCTTTTCAAGATACAGTCAAAAACGAGAAAATTGAGGTTATGTTTGTATACAGTCCAACTCTTTCGTATTTTTGCGCATCGACTATGTAGCTTTCCTTTAGAGAATCAGTCAAAATTGTTGCTTTTGGCCAATTTTGCTTCCCTTTCAAGATACAGAGTTCTTCTTTTTTTCAAATGTTAGGTTATTATATTATACAGACCTTAATATTTATGCACGTTTGTGAACGTATATATACATACATATGAAAGGATGAATAGAAAGGAGAACGATTTTTTCTATATTTTTTTTAAAACTTCGAAGAGATTAAGCGACGTTTTGTGTCAGACATTAATTTAGCTGATAAGGTATTATATTAAGGTTAGCAATAAAACATAACACGAATAACAAAATATTGATAAAGTTAAAGCAGTAAGTCTTTGACCCTTGACATCCTTGACCAAAAAAAAAAAAGATTAAAAATAGTAATAATACTCATAATACAAACGAAAAAAAATTGGTCTCATAACTCATTATATGTATATATATATACACAAGAAAATAAAAGAAAAAAGATCTAAAGTACATTGTAAGTAATTATGTAACAAAAATAACTAAGAAGAAATACGAATAGTACTTTATCACAATCGTACAAATCAAGAAAGAAATCACTGCCAAGATTGGCGGCGTCGCAGCCTCGGACGTGTTACGTATGATAGCATATAGCTATGCGTCTATGCGCCCCTTTTGCTTTGGGCCCTGAAAGGTAGAGGAATAGAAAAGAGAAGCTATCGGAGAGAAAGTGCGAAGCAAGAGACAGTTGGAGAGATTATCTAGGGATACAAGAGTGAGAGGACCAGGCCTGAGAGACCGAATGACACGCATGACTTCATTCATAGATAAAAAGTTCTAGTAAAGTAACTTAACCACAAGCCGTGCCTTCATTAATTCACGAACCAAAAAAGTCACGTAATCATATTAAAGTTATTTTTTTGTTATTTTTCCCGTAACTAGCAATCCTAACTACGCATAATATCCAAAAACCATTCGTGAATTATAAATTTTATTTCAAAGCATTATAGACTGGCGCAGTTTATAAAAAGTATCCGTTGTTTTTTGACTGATCAAATAAAGGTGGATTTGTTCAACGATCTGAAAATCAGATTAAGAAAAATTGAAAAATTAAATTATTATGACCTCTTTGAAAATTATAACCTCTCCCAGTCGCGTTTAAAAAAAATCATTTTTTGCAAATGTCGATGGTTTGCAAAAAGTTTAAACATTTCGATCTAAAAATATACATGTTGTTTTAGGATCGCAATGCTGACAAAATATTAAAATACAACTTATTAGAGCTCTTATCTTTCGATTTTGTTTATCCAGTGTTTATTCTCTTCGTTTCTTTATCATGCACTTTTTTTTGTAGAAGCTGTCATTTTCACTGAAAATACAAACAGAATGTTTTTGTTGTTTTTATCATTTTTTTGGCACTAAAGCTGACATAATTGAGCTTTTAAAAGTATCCTAATCTATTTCTATTACTTCGATCTCCAAAAAAATTTTTTTACGTCAATAGGAAATATAAGGACCAAAAATGCTAACTCGAACTGCCTAAAAGGAAGCTGACATGTTGTTGATCGCTCTGTCTTGTGAAAAGAAATATTTTTAGTTCCAAGTAGTCTAAGCTTCTATTAAAGGCACCCCTTGGTCCATGGATTATCTTATTGTTTTTCGATTATAGTCTTTTTATGATTTTCATCTGCACTTCTCTTCGTGAAATTTGTTATCAGTATTTCTCATTTTTCTTTTTTAATTTTGTAATAAAAGTTGTAACTAGCTTGAAAAAAATAGAGTAATGATTTAAATGAACTGTAACAAATTGATACAGAACTTAACAAGTAGAAATATCACTAAAAGCCTTGTAAGTAAAAACATGTTTTTTCCCGTCTAGAAGATAACCGCAGAATCGCACATCAAAGAAAGTTGTGTAAAAAAGATGCGAAATTTTAATACGAACAAAGTGTGCCGCGTTAGGTTTAAATCTGTTCTGCCATTTTTTTGCAAGTCCCAAAAAACTACCATATTGAGCCATTTATTTCGAGATTCAATTACTCACGTTCTATACAAAATTAAGAACGGAAATTTTAACACAAAGTAAGGTAAATGTACCAATTGACGGAACATGTTCCAATTTATGAAACATGAAACTGTACATGCTATTTTACAACTAATATTACCAAAAATTATTTTAAAGCAATTAATAGTTAATTTTAATATTTTTAAACTAAAAATGCTCGATTATTACATTCAATTCAAAGTAAAATAAGTTTCTCTGTGTAATGGTTTTATAATAGGGATATAATCAAACATAACCTAACTTATTTAGTTGTCCGTATTATGAAACGAACTTTTGAAATGAAATTCAAATCCATTACAACTAACTAATTGGCATGAAATGCAATCGTATCAAAAGAAAATCGTGTCATTTGAGCAACGTACTCCAAGTAACTGAAAATTAGTACCCACAAATTACTTTATGAAGGAAGGTCTATAATTGGGACATGAATTATAAAACACTGGGACAAGCCTTTTAGTATTATTTCATAATAGATACATATTAGATATTTCAATTTTATTAGAAAAAAATAGTCTATTTTGCGTAAAAATAATATAAAAACTTTTTAATAAGTTACTAAAGTTGGAGCGGCTTAAGAAAAACCCAAATCACTAGCATTAAAGCAAGTCCACTTTTTTAAAGACAATAGAGAAAAAAAAATGCGAAAAGTCGTTTTATAATTCGTACTTTTACCTGAGATATTGTAGCTCTTAACATACACACAGCTCAAATTTCGATTATAAGCTTTTGATCAAAAAAAGTCCCCTCCAAAAATAGCCATAAAAAGTTTGTTAGACAACATAAGTACATTTTTCAAACATATTTCTATTTGTCTATATCTAAACGTTGCTTGTTTTCATCAATTACAAGTATCTTAAACATCGATTGCAAAAAACGGCTTTTTGGTCTCCTGTTAGTAGAATCGAAGGCTCAGAGAGCCACCACTGGAGGCCACGCCTACTTCCCGCATGCATGCTGTGGAAGTCTGAAGCAAGGACGTTCAAAGTGAAAAGGTGCTTTTTTGCAATCAATATTAAAGGTACTTTTCAATATTAAAAATACGTTTGAAAAATGTACTTATGTTGGCTAACAACTTTTTTTATGGCCAGTTTGGGAGAGGACCTGTTTTCGATTTTTGCTGCAGTTCGCAAAAAGTTTATAATCAATCAAGCTCCAATTTCGTGTATACATTAAAGGCTGCAATATTTACCTTGTAATAAAATTTTAGCTCTGAATATTATATAGAACGTGAGTTAATGAGTATCGAAAAAATGGCTTCAAATGACAGTTTTTAGCGGTTTGCCGAAAAACAGCTGAACCGTTCAACGTAACGTAGCTTAGTTTGTTTGTATTAAAATTTCACATCTTTCTTACAAACACTTTTTAATGTGAGATTCTGCGGTTTCCTTTTAGACGCGAAAAATATGTTTTGGATATTTTTGCCATTTTTAAGGCTTTTGGTGACATTTCTCCTTATTAATTTGTTACTATTTATTTTAACTACTACTCTATTTTTTTCGAGCTAGTCAGAATTTTCGAGGTCAAAAAATTAATTCTACCATACTAATATAACAACACTGAGATAAAAAACTGAGCAGACGCACTGTTCAGATAGACTTAATGCTATAACCACATCATATTTTTTTAACAGCTGTAACATAAAAATGCCTGCTTTGATTGGCATATTTATTAACATCTTGATATAATGCGTTGGTTTTGATGTTTAAGTAACTGATAAATCACACTTTGCATTGCACCTTTTATAGGAAGAAAAGATTCTAATAAAACAAAGTATAAACATTGATAATAATACAATTTACGTTGTCTTTTTTTTTAATGTTTTTTTTGGGGGGAAAATTATTTACAAAAATTTAAATATTGCAGCTCTAGTACCCTTTATGATGGCCAGTGCCTCCTTGCAGAGGAGTTCCATACAGTGTTGGCCGCGATGGTGAAAAGTTTGATACCTCCTATAAACTTCAGTGCGCACCCCCATGGAACTTCCGATTTTAGCACCACCAACGATCAAGGCATAAGCTAACGTCACCTAAGATATCCTTATACAAGTCCACCAAGATGCAAACTACAGTTTGCCACAAGCATCAAACTTTTCGTCATGACAGCCAACGCTAACTTTATTAAAATAGAGACCATATGTACGCCGATAATTGTTCGGCAGTTCTCTGTTAATTTCGGAAGTGAGCCGCTTGTTCTGATTCAGACTAATAAATCGTTTAAAACCCATTTTTGATATGGTCCTCGTTTCTTAGTTGTGCGTTTAATATTTGGTGCCGTGACTAGGATGAAAACCTAAAACATAAATTCCCACAAGAGAGGACAGATAATGGGAAAAAGGAAGAAAACGATTCCGGGAGGAAATCCGGCAAAACGACAACGAGAATTAGGAACTGGACATCTCGTAGCCTGTTTTCAATGCGCTCGGGGTTCTGCTAAAAATAGACTCGTCAACAGCCCGAGGAGGACTCTAATCTTGAAGACTTCCTAAATGATAAGCCGCAGCCATCTCTGCCTGGCCCTGCTGCGGTCCCGCTACCCACGCGTTAGCGTACAACTCGCCACCAACTCGCTTCAGTTCCCATCTTCGTGGTAGGCTCAGGTGATGAGCTGCCGCCACCTCTACCCGGCTCGCCCACGCATCAGCGCGCACCTCACCACCAACCGGCCCCATAGTCGGGGCACCAGAGAAAAAAAAAAGCGAAAAGTCGTAGTCCTTTCCATTATTTCGAAATTGGTCTTAAAATTACAAGAAAAATATATAGAACAACATCCTAAAGTCTTGACAATGGTCAAGGTCGGGAACATTGTTTATTATAGCAAAATAAGTTGTTTTTCAGCTTTTTTTTCGGTTTTTGTCGATTATCTCCGAAACAGTAGATTGTAAAGAAAAATGGTGAATACAAAAGTTGTTCAGGAAATGATTCTGCACAAGAATTAGGCATTAAAAAAATTTTAAAAATTAATTCTCAGTTTACCCAGGCGGAAAAGTCAAAAAATGCAAAAAAATTAAATTATTTAAAAACATTACTAAAAATTCTTCAGATTCAATGAAAATCAAGTATGTAGTAGTCTTTGATATACTTAATAACATGTGCCCGGTCCAATTGCAAAATTTCAAAATAACGGCCTATTGCAAAATTGTTAAGTTGGAATTTGAATTGTCTGTTCAGTGTGTCAAGACGAATCAAAATCTGCTTTGCTGGAATCGGTAGGTACTGATGATGCCTTTGATATACCAAAAATTCAGATTTTTAAATTAATAAACAAAAAAGTCATTTAACAAAAATCCGTTGTTAAGGACCTTAATTTCGCCAATTTACAACCTACAGTTTTGCAATAAAATGCATTCAATTGCACTGATTTTTTCATGAATTAAAAAAAAAAAATTTTTTTCTACGATCAACAGAAGCCGAGTTACGGTTCTTCCACTTTTTTACTCGTAGCGCCTGCTCTAATTGATATTTCTGCTCCGGACCCGGCCTAACCTCTTCTTGAATGTTTACTTAATAGAAGAAAATTTTTTCCGGGTCAATTTGATCAACCCTGTCCGCATAAACAAAATATTAAGTTGCTAAAAAGTTGCGCAGAAATTCCCGCCGAGACAGCCCGCCGCCCGCCGCGAGCCGAGCACTCCAACGCCACCCGAAGCGGCCCGAAGAGCGCTCGACAGCCCGTGCATGCAGCCGCCCGAGATTCTTAGTTACATAATTATTTACTCGTATAAAAAAGTACCTACGAAAACGAGCTAAGGTCTATTCTTATGTCATTTTTCGTCAGCTACACGATGGTGCCATTTGCTTTGTTGTATCTATTCCGTAAGGTGCCGAAAAATGCATGTTTTCGTATGCACTCGATGAAAAAGCTGTTTTTTAGCGATTCTATTGATCAATACTTGTACTTACCACTTACACTCGAGTGTCTACGAATACTTGTAGTCTTAAGCCGACATATAAATAGCGTAATGAACAGCTTATGTGCCGTATCTTTGGCGAATCACGTATTTACTCACCTGTAAGCCGCTTCCAGTGCGTCTTTTGCATTTCTTTTTATATATTTCTGTTTTCGTTATCGACTTCTAGCTAAACTGTTTGTCTTTGTAATGGATAAATTATTAAACGATCATCAGACATAAAGACAGTGAGCTATGAGGCAGTAAAAGTTCCACGTTACCGAATCTTCATCTCATTTACTATTCCTACAGTATGCTCACGTTAGTCACTCACACGCATGTAGACACACACACACGTGCACCAAATATATTGAAGACATGCAAAAGAGGCACTCGAAGCGGCCTACAGGTGAGTCAATACGTGATTCGCCAAAGATACGGTACATAAGCTGTTCATTACGCTATTTATATGTCGGTTTAAGACTACAAGTATTCGTAGACACTCGAGTGTAGGTAGTAAGTACAAGTATTGATCAATAAAATCGCTAAAAAACGGCTTTTTCATCGAGTGCATACGAAAACATGCAGTTTTCGGCATTTTACGAAATAGAAACAACAAAATAAATGGCACCATCGTGCAGCTGACGAAAAATGACATAAGAATAGACCTTAGTTCGTTTTCGTAGGTACTTTTTTATACGAGTAAATAATTATGTAACCAAGAATCATGGGTGGCTGCATGCACGGGCCATCGAGTGCTCTTCGGGCCGCTTCGGGCGCCGTCGGCGCGCTCGGCTCGTGGTGCACAGTGGGCAAAATCGGGTTTTTTTTTCTCTAAATCGTAAATCTCCAGAACGGAGAAAGATAGAACGATAAAACTCTTTAGGGCTTGTAGCTTATTGAACTAGGAATAGAAAAAAACTATAGTCAACACTGGCGAGTTATTTCCTAACCTACAAAAGCTGTTGAAATCACGTAAAAAAAATTTTTTTTGATTTAAAACGTAAACCTATTAGACAAACAAATATAAAACTATAAAACTTCTTGTAGCTAGTAGCTCCGTATCAAGGAATACAGAAAAATTACTAGAAATATTTTTCTGATTCAG
>NW_019379968.1:1277948-1366959 GCF_000648655.2 Copidosoma floridanum
CCCGTTTTAAAGAGCTTATAATAATTTTGAGAAAGCAGTGGCAGAGCTACAGGAGTCGGAGAAGTTATCACTCTCGACATAAATGTTCACGGTCATTCATTCATCCATTCACGATTGACAAAGGTCCGCGGTTTCATGCACACTCACACTCATACTACTTTATTCAGAGTCTTTTCATTAGGTACATGTCTTTTCACTACACTTCACTTATTATTTCGTGGACGCAAATTGTACCGTTGGTTTGGCCCATCAGGACCTCCGGGTGGTGGTACTGAGACGTCACCTAATTCTTCTAAATTTTTTCGGAACGGTCTAGTGGACTTATCCGCTCTGCTTATTTCGCTAGCATTGGTTGTCACGATCTTCTGATTGGACCTTGTAGAGGGCTCTGGGCCTGCGGTATGCTGTGAAGTTGTCGATGCCGGGAGGTCGAAGTGTGCATTTGGACGTCAGCGGCGATCGATGGCCTCCGTGTGGGCGAGTTTGGAAACGTAGAGTTTTCGTGGTAGCTTGGCCTGTGGAGGTTGGTAGGTAGGTAGGGCTGGGTTGACTAGTCGAGTGGTGTTGTTCCTGGCATCGTGCTTGATGATCCAGAACTTGAATGTATTCCTTTGGTAGGAGTTGAGTTGCTGGCTATGGGTTCTCCATTCCCTTGGTTGAGAGGTATTGTGACCCAACAGCAGTTGAGCCGGAGATACCCTGGTAGCAGCGTTCTGATGATTGCGTAATGGTGGACTTAGTCTTCTAATCTAGTCTAATTTTTTTTTTTTTTTTTTTTGTACTATAATCTAACGTGAAATGGGAGTGCGAATCCCGAAGAGGAGCATCGGGTTGATGCAAGACATTGATGCCGGTGAGTCGAAGCGGGTGTTCGAGCACGGACGACGATCAGTCTCCTTCGAGCGGGCAAGCTTAAGTGACATGACGTCTGGCGTGTAGTTAAAACGTGAGTCTCGAAGAGGAGCATCAGCGTGATGCGAAGCACTGATACTGGTGTGTCGAGTCGGGTTTTCGAGCACGGATGACGATCCATCTTCTCTGTTCGGGCGAACTTGGGTGGTGCGTCGTATGCGTGGAGTTGCTGCGAAAGTCCTGAAAAGGAGCATCGACGTGGTGCGAAGCACTTATGCCGGTGAGTCGAATCGGGTGTTCGAGCGTGGACGGCGATCAGTTTCCTCTATGTGGGCGAGCTTAGATGGTGTTGATTTCCAGCATGTGTCCTGAAGAAGAGCACCGGCATGATGCGAAGTACTGATGCCGGGGGTCGAGGCAGGTGTTTAAGCGTCGATGGCGGTCAGTCTTCTCAGTTCGAGCGAGCGTGGATGGTGTAACGTCCAACGTGCGGTTGGGGCGTGGAGCCCGAAGGGAAGCATCATCGTGATGCGAAGTACTGATGCCAGTGTGTCGAAACGGGGTTCGAGCATACACAGCGATCAATCTCTTCAGTCCTGGCTTGCCGGGGCGGTGTAGCGTCTGACGTGTGGTTGGAGCTTGAATCCCGAAGAGGAGTATCGACGTGATGCGAAGTACTGGGGCCAGTGTATCGAAGTAGCTCTTCGAGGATGGACGTCGATCAGTCTCCTCTGTTTTGGGCACACCTAGGTGGTGTGTCGTCCGAGGTGGAGATGGAGCGTAAGGCCCGAAGAGGAGCTTCAGCGTGATGCGAAGCACTGATGCTGGTATGTCGAAGTGGGTGTTCGAGCGTAGACGGCGATCAGTCCCCTCTGTTTGAACGAACTAAGATAGTGAGTAGCCTGACGTGGAGTTCCAGCATGAGTACCGAAGAATAGCATCGGCATAATGTGAAGTACTGATACTGGGGGTCGAGGCAGGTGTTTAAGCTTCGATGGCGGTCAGTCTTCTCAGTTCGAGCGAGCGTGGATGGTGTCACATCCGACGTACAGTTGGGGCATGAAGCCCGAAGGGAAGTATCATCGTGATGCGAAGTACTGATGCCAGTGTGTCGAAACGGGGTTCGAGCATAGACAGCGATCAATCTCTTCAGTCCTGGCTTGCCGGGGCGGTGTAGCGTCTGACGTGTGGTTGGAGCTTGGATCTCGAAGAGGAGCATCGGTGTAATGCAAAGTACTGATGTCGGTGTGTTGAAGCGGGTGTTCGAGCATCAACGGCGATCAGTTTCCTCTGGGCAAGCTTAGGTAGTGTAACATCCGAGGTGGAGTTGGAACGTGAGGCCGGAAGAGGAGCTTCAGTGTGATACGAAGCACTGATGCCGGTGTGTCGAAGAGTGGTGTTCGAGCGTGGACGACGATCAGTTTCCTCTGAGCGAGCTCGGATGGTGGAACGTCCGACGTGCAGTTGGAGCGAGAGACTCGTAGAGGAGCTTCGGTGTGATGTTGAAGCGGGTGTTCGAGCATGAACGGCGATCTCTATCCGGACGAGCTTAGGTAGAGGTGGTGTAGTTTTGAGTCAGTTTTGCTTGTGGACCAAAGTGTCTGAAGAGTTCGTTGACCTGGGCGGATAATGGCCTCTGCCTATTTCTTAAAGGATGACCATGCCCTCTGTCGACTCCCTGCTTCTTGAGTAAAGAAGTTGCTTCCCAACCTAAGTTGTGCCTGAGAGACTTCAGTGGCAATGTTACCACCGATTACTACAAAGGCTGATACTCGTTTCCATCTTCTACGGAGGCTCGTTGCAAGATGTAAGAACCTGCTGTGTAACTTGTGCTCACGAGTTTCTAAGTTAGTTGGTCCTTAAGGTCCATATCCTCCCCGTGCTTGATGCTGGGTTTGTAGGTAGGTTAGGTGTGTCAAGCGCCACTAGGTGTTTCTCCCCACCTAGAAGGAGTATTGTTGGTTGCTGATAGGCGTGTGTCAGTCGGCGGTGATGATTGACTCTGAGGCTCGCAGATACCTCCCTGCAGCAGCAGAGAATTCCTTAGAGGAGGCCCCACGTCGAGCGCCAAATTTTTAAAAGTGGCCTTTGGGGGTGGGCGACTTTGAACAAGGGGGGTGTAGTTAAACGTAACCGCTGTCACTTCGGGAGAGCCAAGTCGTCCCTTCGTGGACGAACGATGAAGGTGGTATCGTCTTGACGTCATAGGAGCAGTGAGTACGCTGGCTTCGTCAAAGTTTAGAGCGTTGAAGGAGGGTAATGTCAGAGCCGTAATTCTTTACGACCTAGTTGACCTTGCTGGAGTTTTCGATGTTACCTTGAAGATCGTCCCGATGTTGAGAGATTTCTGGGTCTTGGACCATAGGTATTTTATATACTTGTGAGGCGTGAGAGAGAGATAGGAGGGGCGTATGGTGAGGTTTAAAGAAAGTAATAGAGTGGTTTAGTGTACAGTGATTTTTATTGAATATGTACTTTACTACTATCACTGCTTCGTATACTTTAATTATACCAAGTGAGTGATTCATGCAATGCACGTATATGCATGATCTGAGGCGATGTCGATGGTCGTCACGCAGTCCTTCTTATATACTTTACGTTGCCTTTTTACTTGCGATATTTACTAAAGACCAGTAGTTGCCACCTGGCGAGCGGTAGACTGTAGTATTAAGTGCAAAGTTTGAAGTCAGAGCTGCACGCGATATTTCAAAATTCAAATTTATGTAAAACGATCGAATTTAAAGAAAAATAGTTATTTGAATGTATAATAATTATTAAAATAATACCCCTGACAGTTACAAATTACTCTCTTTTATCTTTGTTGTTCATAATTTAATTTTATTTTAATAACTGTTTTACTATTGTAAGCATGTAAAATGATGCATAAAGCATTATAAGTATGTGACTCTAAGTTTCAGCCCAAAGTGTATGCACGCATGGCCGGATTTGATGTTGAAATTTTGTTGTGATATACGTGACCAAAGATCGACAATATCCCCAAGTTCTTACGTGTACTAGCAGCCATGATATACAAACTCAGTGTTCACAGAATGGGGTCTAAAGGATAAATAAATTAAAAGGCGTCCCTGGATGAAAACGACTTTGAACTCTGGCTTTCATTATTAAAACTTTTTACACCACTACGGACCGATTATTACTGCATTTCAACTATGTTCGATTATCTATCTGTACTCGAGGCTTTTTCTCAGTCAATCACGACGAAATCACCCATACTCATATGTGCATATTTATGTAACCAACGTTCATTCTTCGCGTACAAAAAAAAATCTCATCTTTCATGTACAATACTCATCTTTCAATGCCTAACAACATTTGATAATAAGCAGGTTCAAATCGTCTTGGCTACGGAAAATAATTGTATTAACATTACATATAGTTTGACTGTATTCGTAACCTGTACAAAAAAAAAAAAACAAAAGACAAAGTTCAAGGTCCGAGGTCTAGCATTGTGTTGAATAATGAACTTTTTACTATTAAAGAAATACAATCGATTTTCAAAAGCACTGTGTTCATTAAGTTTAAAGAAAAAATTATACGGTTTTTTATTGTAACCGTCAAAGTCCAGACATTTAGCCAGGCAAAATGCAAGTCATGTAGCAAGATATAAGGCCAAACTTTTAGCCATACTTTTGGCCATACATTGTGCAATACTTTGAGCCATACTTCAAACTATACGTTTAGCTATACTTTGAGCCGTACATTGAGCCATACTTTGAAACATACTTTAAGCCATACTTTGAGCCATTCGTTTAAGCATACTTTTAGCCACACTTTGAGCCATACATTGAGCCATACTTTGATTCATACATAGAGCCATACCTTAACCCATACTTTGAGCCGTAGTTTTAGCCATACTTTTAGCCATAACAAGCTAATGTCAGACTAAGATTTGTGACCGTGCCATCTGATTAAAGCTCAAGAAAACCAGGCCACTGTAGACTCACTTGAAAAGTGAATCAAAAAGGAACAAGAAAGCAAGAACCGTTGACTTAGGTTTTGACGTTAGAATCAGCAGCCTAATTATCATCATTACCACGAGTACTCTCGTGTAGGATAAAAATCATCGCTGCGGTCAACCTTGTAAGATCTTGCGACCACGTGCGCGCATGAAGCAGCTAACCAACGATCATAGAAGTATAAGTTAAGTTAAAAAAAACCACAAATTTTTGAAACACTGTCAATGTGAACATAAAAGTTTATAACTTATGTCATTTGTTAGAGTCGATTATTTCCAGCTTTACCAATTTTTTTTAAATATTAGATAATACATAACTTGATTGTTAATTAAATTTTTTTTTTGTTAATTAAAATAGTTTAAGACACAAAATGCAACAATTTAAAAGGAAATTATACGGTAAGTAAGAGCAAATCAGTGGACAGTGAGTGCTTGGATACCCAAGTATAAAGTTATACTTCTATGGAATTACATGGCAAACGCTATAATTATGAGTATAAAAATACCTGTAATAAAACAATATTGTGTACGAAGGTGTGGTGATTATCGTGGGAATAAGGATACCTACGTTCATTGAATATAGTTTCAATAAATATTTTAATATTTAATAAATTAATGATTATAAACAATGTACTACGGCACAGTACCGTATAAACAATAAACAGGCTGGCTTGTATAAGACTATATACTTTTATCAAATCTTCCGATGATTTCAAAAGATCTTTCTACCACCTACGCTAATTACATCGCTAATGTTATGCTCGCATCCGTCACTTATACTCACACACTTATTCCTAGTCCATATTTAATGGACAAGATAAACCGGTGACAAGATAAACCGATAGCCAGTGTCCTTGGCGTCTGACTCCCTTGGTCCCTGAATCATAGAACTAAAAAGCGTAGATAGATAGAGGGTGATAGTGGGTAAGAGTAAGAGATAACACAGCAAGATTGTAGTGTCAATGTACAGTGATGTTTATTTAACTCGTACATCCCCAGCCACTGCCATGCGAAGGTTTCACCAAACGAGCGGACACTCCAGGATCGTTAAGGATCTGGTGATGTGGATGGATGCTTTCAGGCAATCACACAGTATCTCTTATACACTAAAAGTCATTTTAATACTTTTGGTGAGATGCCACCTAGTGAGCAGTAGGCGTTACCATCAGGCACGAAGTTAAAATTGGTACTGGATGCGATGTTTGAAAACCAAATTTATGTAAGAGGATTGGTAATAAGTAAATAAATAATAATAAGTAATTATTTTAATAGTTAACAATTATTATAATAGTACCTTTGATGGTCAGACATTTTTTTTTTGTTCAGATGATTGTTTTCTTTTTAAAAAGATATTTTGTGAAAACGATCATAACTTAATTATCAAAGACGCAAGTATCCGCCAGTTGTATTTTTCAGTTTCTCAAGAAATACATGAGTTCGAATTCAAATTGGATCTAATCTTTAAAGCTATCTCCAGTTGAATATTTTTCATATCTTTCAGAAGCTCAATATTGCTTATTTTCTTCCGAGTCGTCAATATGCATATATCTGTACACAAAAATTTGTTCGCGTATATCTTAGCAAGAATTGAATAGTGAATGAGAAATGAGTGATATACATGAGTTTGTAAATGTAAATAATAAAAATAAAAATTATACAAAATAGAAATAAATGTAAAGCATTTATTTTTCCAACATTAGAAATAATTACAGGAGACAAAATTCATTACAATTCAGTCTATTTTGTACACTACAATAAAATGTTTAAAAGCTTATTGTAAAGATCGATAGTAATTTTATATCTTTTTGTTTTTCCAAATCATGCGACAATAACGGAATACACCAAGTGACATAATTAAATCAATGTTTTATCCATACTAACCTTTCATTTAATTTGTACATGTTATTTCAAACCAATATTCTTGCAGTATTCCACATCACAAGAGCCTCTACATAATTGATTTATTCCTTTTACTGTCCCAAATATCTGTGTTAAAAGATTGTGTTAATAATTTTTGTTTTTTCAAACAGCTGACGAGGTACATAAATAAAAAATTTTTTAAAACTAAACTTATTATTTAACATTGAAGAATCATTTACTTTTAAAGAATTCATTACGCATTCTTACGTATGATAGCATGTAGCATTTGGGCGCTCCTCCTAGTTTGGGACCTGAAGGACAGTAGAACAAAGATAAGGAAATAGAAGTAAAAAGTTAAAAGCAGTCGTTAGGTAGCCAGCAAAGAGTCACTTGGTATCCAGCAAAGAATCGGTGGGTAGCCAGCAAAGAGTTGTACGGTAGCCAGCAAAGAGTCAGTGGATAGCTAACAAAGAGTCAGTCGGTAGCTAGAAGGGAGTCGGGAGTCAATTATAAAAAAAGTAATAAGCACTCTTCCCTCGTCAATGCGGAAAATAATAAATACTTAAGCATAATCGTCCTTGTTTTCTTGCGTTCACCCCAAACCACTGTTTTCCCACCTAAGACTATAGAAGAAAATGTCAAGAATAAATAACCCCACAGTATCATACTTGTCTTAGTATCAAAATATGTGTTAAGTTCTATGGTCTACTATAGTTGTAGATTTAACATTGAAAGTACGTAGAAAAGTAATTTTAAATTCTGTTTCTTGTAATTATTTATCATTAGTACTAATATTTTCCATCAAAATTATAATTCCTCTGCCCTATCTCAAGTTATGTCGTCATTTGTGACATCGCAAAATACGTCATTCGTGACGTTATAAATTATGTCACATTGACTTCAATATGACGTCATTTACAACATCGCAAAAGACGTATTTCACGATGTCTCAAAAAATGTCATTTACGTAGGTTGTTGTTTAACAAAGAGCTGTTTGAAAGCATTTGATGGCCTCATAGATGCTACTGTCAGGATGGTAACACCAAAACAGGCAAATTCGAAAAGTTTTTGAATTCGGAAATTTTTTTTTCTATTTCATTTGATTTTGCAGTAAATTTTTTATTAACAAATTACTGCTTTAAATGAGCATATCTCCTAATCCATTATAGATAGAGATCTCTAACTGGCGCCAAATTTTTTTTTTTTTTATTACGCAACTCTTATCCGTTCACATGTTTCAAGCTATGTTGCTTAGATTTTGAGATAACTTGACTTGAACACCAAAAATCAAGATTGCCCCATGCTAGCGCGTACTATTGTTTGGCACATCAATGGTAGCTCGTAGTTTCAAGTTAACAATAGGTTTAATATACAAATTTTTTATGTATTTTGATTAGAGGAATCCAAATTTTAGGATTGAATTACCAAAAAGTTGTCGCAAGTACTAATTTTTTATATTTTATTGCGGACAAAAAGGAGAAATTTAAGTAGGTTGGTGAAAATCAGTGATTTTAAAGTATCTTATAAAATTTAACGATACCTTATGATTACACATTTAAAACATACTTGTCAAAACCTAGAATTTACTTTTTTTAAGACTTCCGTAAGTTGTGTGGATCCTGAGATATGACAGTTTTAAGTACATAATCAATTGTTGGCATTTCTGGGCTCTAACGCATTAATGTGATTTCGTTAAAAAACTGAGGCGTATCGCATGGTATAACAATTTGTTAGTCAAAAGTATAAATAATATACAAAGATTATTACAAATAGTGAAAGTAAGTTATAATTAACAATAATTAGCAATAGTTATTTTTAAAAAAGTGTAATATTTTAACTGTTTGTCAAAATAGTTTTTAATTGTATTTATTTTTACAAGTATTTTTTACTTTACAATCACAGAATCTTATGCACGGCAGTCCTGCATTTACACAAAAGCAACTTTCTCTTGAACGAGTCTTACAATTACAGTTGGGTACAAGTTCTTGAATGGAAGGATATATTGTTTTTATTTTTGTTGGTGCTAACATATTATTACTATCTTCGTAGTATCCGAAGTTGACTGGATTAAAGTTGATAGAACAGCTATTTAGTGCATTGATTCTGATTGATGTTATGTACAGCGACCGAAGAATGTGTTGCCTAATGGTTTCGCTGGTTGGAGGTAAATCTTTAAGACTGAAAATTTTTTCCGTGTTGATACAAAAAATATCTGAGATTATCAAACGTATGACATGTGCTGCCTTTTTTAACAACTCTTACTAAAAATTCTTCAGCTTGTACGATCGTATCACTCAATTCATGATAATCACCTGTGAATAATAAGATCTTATTCACGAAAATCTTAATTTTTATTTTAATTTTTTTACATACGTATTTCAAAATTATATAAAAACTGCTCGGGTTGTGCACTATTATTTTAATAGTTAACAATTATTATAATAGTACCTTTGATGGTCAGACATTTTTTTTTTGTTCAGATGATTGTTTTCTTTTTAAAAAGATATTTTGTGAAAACGATCATAACTTAATTATCAAAGACGCAAGTATCCGCCAGTTGTATTTTTCANTGAATAATAAGATCTTATTCACGAAAATCTTAATTTTTATTTTAATTTTTTTACATACGTATTTCAAAATTATATAAAAACTGCTCGGGTTGTGCACTAAGAGCACTTTTTTTGGTGCCGATTTTACTGGTAAGGTTTGATCCAGTTGAATAGTGAGTAGCTGGTAAAACTTTTCTTAAATCATTATTAAAAAACAGGGCAAGAATATAAATAGGGTAAGTACCTCGCTTCAAAATAGATTAAGTCCTTAACCAAAGTTCCTGAAAACCATCACAGAAGAGTAAAGTTAAATAAATTAAAATATCATAAACAAACATATATATGAATGCATTGCAAAGATGTAGAACTGACCTTCAGACCAAGAGACTCAAACGTACTCCAAAAATATAAAGCCAAGACAATAATGTTAGAATCATCAGATATTAGAGTAATTTTGCTGTGGCCTTGCTTTACGGCGGTAATAATATGCCTTATTAAATGAACATCCAAAAATTCTATAAATTTTTTACAATTCAAAAGGAGATCTATACTTTCTTATTCCAATGATCAGCAATCATGCTTATATGTACTACTAAAAACTACAGCTAAATTTGGCAATACAATTGTACTCTCATTTATAACATAACTACGAATGTATGTTTGCAGCAATAATTTATTACGTCTACATTTCCAAAATTTATCTTGCTGCAATGGGAGTGGGACATCATCTGTTATTTCGTAGATAGAAATTATTTCATTTTCATTACTGTAATAAATAAATTTATGTAAGATAAAAATTTCGTAGAAATTAATAAATGATGTATGTTACTTATACCTAAGTGCTTGCTCAAAAGATAATACTGACGTATCTAAGTATGTTTCAAATATGAAGTGTACTACTTGTACGTTTTCGTTAATATATGTTTTAATAATATTAAGGAATGCCTCAGCGAAATTTTTAAAAGTTGCATTACCTTTCCAACGTACGTTTCTACACATGTACATAACATCTATGATACAACAAGTATTATTCATGGGTAATAGATAAGTTTCATCCTGAAATTTAATCTGTAACTCTTCGTATATACCGTATAAATTATCATCATGTTTCACTGACCTGTTTGTATTCAACAAATCGTTTCTAACAAATAATTCATACATAAATAGTGTCTTCAAATCAAAGCCTCGCTCAAGAGCTAGTTCTACTATACGCGCTGTTTCACCACATTTTTTTGGCTGGTGCACTAGACTTTGATGTTGTATTTTTTTTTAAATTACGAAAAGGGGGTAATGTGTATTTCTCCATTCGATCACATAGAGATTTTTTTTTGTTTAAGAATCGTTCGATAACAAATTGCTCCTATTTTTTAAACCCCATTTCAAAAACGTTTAACAATTTGTTTGTTGCCCCGATGGATACAGTTTCTTGAATTACAATATTTCGTAAGGTTTGCTCTCCAGGTAAGAAGGGACTGACATGTTTGGTAATGAACTTCATAATTTCTTGTATTTGGTTTTCGAGGTGAGACGTAAGAGAAGGTGAAAGTTCATGATGATTTTGCATTATATCACTGTCTGGTGCATGGGTCAATTTTTTAAATAAATTTTTCACGCCTAGAATCTCGTGATATGAAATATCCCATACCGCAACGAATTCTTTTTTTTTCGTTGATCCTATGATTCCACTTTTACCTTTTGATATCAGGTTTATTTTTTGTTCGAGCCCTTGATCTCCACCTACAGAAATAAACGATTTTTTCGATTGCTTCACGGTAAATCTTCCATTTAAAAATTCTTCGTATACTTCAAGAAAATTTGTTTTAAGTCCTTTCATGTCATTTAAGTACACTGCACTCCAACGTGCGTAATTGATACGATTCATCGCATGAAATATCGGCTGCAGTTTTTCAAGTGTTCTTACATGTAACTGCCAATCGCCTGACCAATTTGCTCGTAATAAGTCACGTAATAATTGGATCATAATTAGTGTATTTATCCAATATTTAAACAGAAGTGATTCGTTTGATCTTAGATTGATGAAGGCGCGTAAGTCAAATAAAAATTTATTTTCTTTATGCATATTATTATACATTTGGTCTCCTTCTGCGAAACTTTCTTCATAAATTTGATCTTTTAAAATGGTGTAAATTGAAATTTCATCATACGAATCAACATCATTTTCTTCAAAAAATGACTGCAATAAAAGTCTCAGTAAAGCTTCTCCAAGCAATAAATAACATGTAACGGAGCGCTTATAATTTCCACCATTTAAAGCCTGCTCGACAACGTTTACCCCAAAAATTCTTGTTTCCACGAAAACATTTTGCACTCCACTGCCTCGTAAATAGTGCCCAATACTTCCTAATACAGCTTTGCACATGTAAAAGCTACCAAGCATCAATATAATGCTCTTAAATTTTTCTTTCTCGAGAAACTGTATGTGATGAGCGATGTGATATACTCCCTCATCGCAAAAAATCGGATGTTGCTGTTGGCTCAATTGTGATAAGACGTCAAGAAAGTTCATCATGGAAGTATAAACGGTTGAATATTCAGTGACTGGATGTGGAAAAATCGGTAAAAAAAGCAGTTTGCTGTAGAGGTCAATCATCTGACAATAATAGTGAGTTGAAGCTCGACCAACCAGGTACTTTTTGATGATCGGGACTCAAATGTTCGTGAGGATTTTCAAGATTCATTCTGCATAAAATCCAGGCCAAGTCAGCTGGTTTTATGGCACGATATAAGTTTACTCTGGACTTATCAGTCTCTATGTGTACCGCATATTCGATAGGAAGGAAAATTTGCGCTTCAGGTTTTTTAAATATTTGCAAACTTTGACAGTTCAAATGACTTTTTAATGTGCGATCTCGCGACGATGTAAGCATTTCAGATACATAGGGCTTACTTCGTGGGGCTGATAATTTATTCTGATAAAGCACAGACACTGTATCGTGTGTTCCACTAATGCCAGACATAGTGCTTTCTTCGTGATCGAAGTTGTCAAAAGCTCCGGTTATGTATGCCACGGGATCGAAGTGTATCGGTAAAGGTATATTGTTTTCTGATGTTTTTATAGCAAAATTCGCTAGATTCATTCGAGATCGCTGAACTTCATCGTGTGATATACTAACGCCTATTTTATTTAAACCATGCAATAGAGTAGAATTTTTTATCATAGAATGTACAGCTATCCCCGTCATGATGTGTAACGGAGTCTTTTTCCGACCGTTATGTAATATATAATACATGATTTGATATAAGCTTAAAATTTTAAAAATTTTGTGAAATTTCTGTGATGAAATGTTATCTACATTTTCTGAATCGCAATCTGAATCGGTGTTCTGAGCGTTAAACGAGCTTTTGTTGACATTGAAAGGTGTACAAACAAAACTTAAAATAGGTTCTGGTATTGTTATATTTTTCCACGAGTCGCTCAAGTTGTTATGATCATAAAATTCATCATTCAGATCAAATTCTATCGAATGCAAGGTATTCCTTAGTAGATTAGCGGTTTTTGTCATATCATCCATTGAGTATATCGAATCTAGAACATTTTCTATCGAAATATCTTTATCATAAAACAGATTTGCTTTATTTTCTCGTTTTGGATTATAAAATTTTATAGTTTTGCCGTAATAACTTAACAAATAATTTTTGATATCTCTGTTATTTACCTTACATTTAAGTGCAGCATATACATTTATTGCATCGCGAACTTCAGACAAAGAATAAGCTTTTCCTGCTTCAATCTGCGGATGAATTTTTTCAATAAAATTTTGAATTACTTGGATTTTTGATGAGCTGGAAAGATTTTGACTATCAGCAGGATCCCTGTCTAAAATGCCCGTAATGATTGAATTTTGCTCAGTATTATCAGCAAAGTTATTTTCATTCAACGTGCGATTATATCGTGACTCGTACGTTCGTAAACATTTTCCATGATAAATAAGATCAACAGATAGTAGTTCGTCTGCATTTTGAAAATATGCCAATCTACTTAATACGTCATCTTCAAAAAATTTTGCAGCGTCCAATAGAAACTGAGCTTTAGAAACTGTTGATATTTTATGGATTGGCACACTACGCTGTTCTTTGAAACATATAATACACTTATCACTTATCTGTGATAAAATTGTTCTGGTACACGTGAAAGACGGGCGCTGCCTTTTTCTTTCTAATGTATCAGCAATTTGTTCATCTTGTTTTTCTGTTGATTTTCTTTTGGCTCTTGCAACATTTACATCAAGTGTGTAACTACGGTAACACTCATTACTCATATGATAAAAAAATTTTTCGTCAACTGATAAAAATTTTAATATAAAAAATAATCCATCTTGTAATATATCTGCTACTTCATGCACTTTCTTGCATCCTTTCAATCCACTAGTGAGGACTCCACCTTCTTGACAAATAATGCAATGACTCATATCAAATTTTTTCGGTAAATCGAGTTCAATACCTATATCCATTATAATGCACACTTCTCACTAATCTCACATAATTAAATAAAATACAATACACTTAAAATACGAGAAAAGCTGATTTTCTGTTCAACATCAGAGTATTTCACGGAAGGAATAATCTAAAGTAAAGTAGAAGTACTGCGACTGCAATGCAGACTGTAATGCAGACTGAAATACATACTGCATGGAAACAACAACAAAGCATTGCAAGTTGTGACCTGCCAGCACTTTGTATAAATCAGGTTTAACACACAGGCAATTAAATTAAAGCCACGAATTTCAAATTTTGCACTTGAACGAAATCATACTTTAAAAAAAAGAAAATGTAATGATAAATTATTAGTTGTACAAGTAAAATTATAGATTTTTATTTATTTAAGAAAAAGTTATAATTACGATTTCACATTGCAATGCGTAGTTACAGATTACCTTACTACTCATATAATTTTTATTTGACTATTTCCAATAAAATAAGGAGTCAACAATTTTTCTTTTAAGCTTCAACTTATCCATTATGAACTCATATGCAAAGTTCAATAAATCTCCGAAAACAACTTTACACACACAACAACTAAAATCTTAATAGATGCATCACTTTTTTTCTCAAAGCAAACCGGATTCATAAATAACAAAATTTTGACAAACAGTTAAAATATTACACTTTTTTAAAAATAACTATTGCTAATTATTGTTAATTATAACTTACTTTCACTATTTGTAATAATCTTTGTATATTATTTATACTTTTGACTAACAAATTGTTATACCATGCGATTCGCCTCAGTTTTTTAACGAAATCACATTAATGCGTTAGAGCCCAGAAATGCCAACAATTGATTATGTACTTAAAACTGTCATATCTCAGGATCCACACGACTTACGAAAGTCTTAAAAAAAGTAAATTCTAGGTTTTGACAAGTATGTTTTAAATGTGTAATCATAAGGTATCGTTAAATTTTATAAGATACTTTAAAATCACTGATTTTCACCCACCTACTTAATTTTCTCCTTTTTGTCCGCAATAAAATATTAAAAATTAGTACTTGCGACAACTTTTTGGTAATTCAACCCTAAAATTTGGATTCCTTTAATCAAAATACATAAAAAATTTGTATATTAAACCTATTGTTAACTTGAAACTACGAGCTACCATTGATGTGCCAAACAATAGTACGCGCTAGCATGGGGCAATCTTGATTTTTGGTGTTCAAGTCAAGTTATCTCAAAATCTAAGCAACATAGCTTAAAACATATGAACAGATAAAAGTTGCGTAATAAAAAAAGAAAAAATTTGGCGCCAGTTAGAGATCTCTATCTATAATAGGTTAGGAGACAGGCACATTTAAAGCAGTAATTTGTTTATAGAAAATTTATTGCAAAATTAAATGAAAAATAACCGAAAGATTAGTTATTTTAATACCAAAACTCATCTTTTAACGCAAAGTTATTCCATGGGCATGTCGTTGCATACACGAGCATTGTGGGCGTACGGATCATGAACCCCCTGGTTTTAGTGTCATCATCTTGATGGTAGCACCTATTAAACCAATAAACGCTTTTGAACAGTCCTTTGTTAAATTACAACCTATGTAAATGATATCTTTTGAGACGTCGTAAGATACATCTTTAGCAACGTCGTAAATTACGTCATATTGATGTCGATGTGATGTTATTTATGACGTCATAAATGATGTATTTTGCGATATCACAAATGACGTCTTGATTGACGTCATAACTGGAGATAGGATTATATAAGAATTAAGCTCATGTTTTGAAAAACCTTCTTTCATAATATTCAAAATAGCTGGAGATTAACCAATGTGTATAAATATGTATCTGTAGTATATTGCCATTACTAGTGTAAGTAGCTTAGTTAATAGTGTCATAAAAAATTTATTTTTATCTACAATATTCAAACTGAATTTCAAAAGTTATAAAATATTTTTCAACATATACAATAGTTATTAAATTGTCAGGAATATTGAAAAATTCAATTTTTTCATTGTCAACACTGAATAATAATCATAAGCCGGAGAAAAATGGGTGCTTGATTACTTAAGTATGGAGTTGTATTTTCATGAAATTATATGGCAGACAAATATAATTGTAAATATAAGTATACCTTCTGTGAAACGATATTATGTACGAAGGAGAGGTGTAATTATTGTTGAAATAAGGACACCTACGTTAATTGGATGTGGTTTTAATTAAAATTTGAATGCGTAAAAAATGAGCAATTAAAAACAAAAAGTAACGCCCTAATATAATATAAACAATATGTAGGCTGGCCAGTATAAGACTATGCTCTTTCATCGAATTTTTCCATGATTTCAAAACAACTTCCTACCACCTGCGCTGACTACATCTCTTACGTTATGCACAAATTTGTCACATACGCGCTCATACTTATTTCTAGTACATATTTAATACCCAAAGTATTATTGTATCTAAAACATTGGGATAAATTATTCTGTAAAATCGCTTTATCTTTAATAGGGTAGTATTACCTGCCAGTGAAGATCCCTTCAGGACGTTCATCGCACATGGATTTTTTGAGAAGTATTATTCAAACATTCAACGTATATACGAGATGGCATGAAAAATACTCACAAAAATTGCAGTTCGTTTGAGTGTACCTGTTTTTTACATATGATTTCTTTTAAACATCTTGATTTGACATATAACATAATGAAAGAATCACGTAAAATTTTATTCATATGATCTGTATAAATCTCCCAACTTTTTTGGCATGAAAGATTACTTTTAAATAAGTCTATTAAATTTTCAAACAGGTTTACAAGTTGGTTTTTAAATAAATTTAGAAAAAAGGTACAAAGTATGCATAAAAGCGTATAGGTTAGTACATCTGTATGCGAAAAACAATTGTCTGTGTTGCTGCATTGTTGGGTGCGACCAATGTGTAATTACCAGGCGGAATACTCAATCTCGACCGGGCCTGTGTTGCCCGGATACCCTTAGCAACACTCCCTGTAATCTAAAACGCGGATCTCGTCCGTTGAGATACCGCTGGGGCCAAGTATCGCAGCTACAGGTGTCGTCGCTTCTGGCGACGACTTTAAACATGGCACTCAAGAAGAAAAAGGGCACACACAAAGATAAAGCACTCACGAGTATTATTAAAATATAATATAATATTATATTTAATGAAACAAAATGTACAAAAGTTACTTGTATGTGTGAGTGTGTGTAGGTGTGTGATTGCGCGAGTGCTCGATGTGCTTGCAGCGCAAAATCGCGTAACGGGCAGATACACGCGGGCTAATCGAGGGCCACTGCCCTTTACAATAAATGATCACCTGGTTACCAGTACTCACAGTTGTAGCGGGTGACGATTTTCGACGATGCCTCTCGCAGTCGAGGTCACGTTGGTGTCGTAGAACGGGTACGCTGAGGCCAGTAGGCGGCCCTACTAGCAGCGTTCGAAGGCCTCGGTCGTCGGTGTTGACGACCTCGTGTCTGGCATCACCTGCTATCCCAGCAGGACCAGGAGCTAACTTGCATCAAACGGCTACTCCAGGAAACCACTCCGAGCTTCAGAACGACGAGAAAGGACGCACAGCCGCAAACAACCATAAAAAAAAGAACAAAACTCTGAAATTACGCTTCTCGCGTACCAAAGAAAACAAAACCATTTCGCTTCTCGCGCGCTCGCAAACCCAAAATTATCTCCTTAGGCAAGAATGAAAATATTGTGAAAAAAATCAAACACTAAAGAATTAATTACAGTATTCATGAAAAAAAAAAAATTTAAACTAACACAACCTTATGAATAGTGTTAAGTAAACCCATACTCACTGGAGTTTGTTTAGTTTCTTATTTTGTAGTACGTTGTTTTTTTTAATTTTCAAAAAGAGTATTTCATTTTTTCATTTCATACTACTTTTTTCAGAATTTGTCTGAACTTTCTATAGAACTAACATTGAATCCAGTTATTCAAAAATTATGTGTGTACAACGTTGCCTATTAAGGAACGTTAAGTCAACTGTTTGACAATGTAATATTCTGTGAAATTAATGTACACTTAGTAACAGTTGCATCTGTCTCAGCGTTATGAATTTCCCGCAACGATCAGTTGTAGTCGGGAAAGCAGGTAAAATAAGTAATAGAGTTTCGTATCTGCCAGACAACAGCTGTTGTATAGCCAACATCACTAAGTAACGTAACCTTTTGTTATAGAAAGATTATTTGCCAAATAGGAAGAGTTATAAGCTGATGGTGAAAAAAATAGTATAAAAACATAAGCAAAGATTCAGGAAGAAACCTTGGGTTGTCACAAGTTTTTATACGGAGATATCAAAGTTGTTGGTAATTTTGATAGAGATTAGGAGTTACATATCTTCCTATATTATATAGTTATCTTAGTGGGGCATTCTACATAATCCCCCATAGCCCTGATAGACCCCCATTCACCCCCCGCCCACTGCCTCCCCAGAAAATAAGGTAAAAACCCGTCATTTTCTCCCTTATTTAGACACATTGCCGTTTTTTCCAACCCCCTCCAGCCCCTTCACGCGTTTTTTCGTGACCCCTCACCCCCCCCAAAGTACTTTTGGGAAACCTGACATATATCATACTGTCTTTTTCAGACCTTGATATGTATACAGACGTGTACTTGTCGTACACACACATCTTTTATTTTTGATCTGCTATATTGCTGAATACTTTCAGATTTTTTTTTGCTATGATTTATCTCATTGTCAAAAAAGAATTTAAATTCATAATTGATTTATTAGGGGTCGTTACGCAAAGCGTGAATTACATTTAGTTTATCATTATTATAAACCGTGGAAGTNCTTATTAAATTAAAGACCCATTACTATAGGCTTCCAGAGCAGGGTGCTGTGAGCTGATGGTTAGTTTAGGTAACTCTGAGCTTTTTAATTTTTTGTCTCCTGGAACTATTTTGAAAAGTAAGTTACCCTCTTAGCAGGCTTGGAAGCAGATGAATGCTATGAGCTGGTGGTGAAATAAGGTCGCTCTAAACTTTCGGATCACTTGTCTCCTGGTAAGCTTCACTAGTGCAATGCATGTCCTAGTGAGAATAGCTTAACGATTTGATAAATTTGACACCATATGCACCAGCATAAGAACAATCATTGGCTAAGATGTATCTCGTTTGAAAAATCAAACATGATATTAATTTTTAGATGCATACTAAAAAAAGATTTAAGAAAACCTACAACTTGCATAAAACTTTTTTAATTATCTGCAGATGAAGCTGGATTAACGAATCAAATCATCGAATAATGCTCAATGACAAAACATGGACCAGCTATTTCGGAGGACTCCTGTGATCTGACTGTTGAAGAAAATTTAACAGACAGATTGTTGAAGTAATTATCTACCCCTCTGCGTATTTCAACCAAACGATATAAGCATGTATACTCAGGGCCTTAATGAACGCCGATAAAAATAAATTTTTCTTTGATTGGTATCGTATTTATAGTTAAAATTTATTTTTTCACGTTTATTATTAATTATTGTCCTTGATTTTAGAAATTCTAAATCGTTGAAGCACTAACATTTTAAAAATTTCAACATTTTTAGTTTGTAATTTAAATCCAAACATAATTCGTGTATGAAAATCATGAAGTTGTAAAAATTGTGATTGTTTAGTTAAATTACTTACAAAATACATCAGGCTGGTATTTACTTGACAAATTTTTTTATTAAAATTTTAAAACATGCAAGCAACGGAGACTAACTCTTACAGTTATAAATAGAATTAAAAAAAAAAAATTTTAAAGTTATAAATAGAATTTTAAAGAAGACATTTATGGTTAATAACAAAATACACTCAACCAACGTTAAATTTTTTACATATAACAAACATTTCACCAGATAAAAAAATTTTAAACTTGAAACAGAATAGTAAAAGTATCGATTTTCATAAATTAAAATAAATATCGTTTGCAAACTTTTAAAAACAGTTAATGAGTACTGAATAGATTGATTCGAACAATAAAAAATAAGTTTTCTACATCTTTATTTATAAACGTTTCAGTCTTCATGAGTGAGCTGGTGGAGTCTCACATATTGGCTAATTTTCTTCAAAACCTTACAGTACCTCTGGATGAGGGCATTTACTATCCAAAATTAACTAATTAGAATTCAATTATTTTGAAAAAACATTTGTCACTTACTTGTCACGTAAATAGAAAATACGTGAGTTCGATCATTTATGTAGAATTTCACATCCTACATGACAGCATTATATAAAGCTTTATTTGTTCGTCCATAATATATGATTTAAGGTACCTTATGTGTTTCTTTGTTGGAGCAATGTCAACAGCAGGAAATATGAGTGATCAGATGTCCAACTTTCAACCTCAGAAAAGGTGGACATCTTAAAAAAAAAAAAAAATCATATCTTTTACAATAATAAAACGACTTAATTTTGCCTTTTTGATGTATTTTCCGTACTTAATAAAGTAAATAAAAAATTAATCTATGATTAAATATGACTTTAAAAAATATGCAACAAGAGAAAAAGATACTTAAAAATGTTCGAAAATACTATGGCTGGCTAATAATACATGTATTAAGTTGTATATAATATATGATTAATGAAAACATTTATAACATCTGTAATTATAAAAAAAGTTATATTCACCTATGATAAACGTTTTAGTTGAATGTAATTTGTTACTAACCATAAATGTCAATATAAACATGACAAAAAGTGCAAGCTTTTTTTTTTAATTCAATTTTTTTATAGTCTTAAAAGTTTTTGCTTCTACAAAAACCACTTGTTGACAACGCTAACAATGCATTGCATTTCTAATTACAGAATGGCTTCTATAATAAATATTATTGCATTTTGCGCCTATAGATACATTTATTAGTTTCATCAATATTCATACTTTAAATAAATTTCGGTTTGTATATTTTACCAAGGGCTCTATTGTTTTCTTGAAAAAATTTATTGTTAGTATATTTTGTGCTTTTGATTGATGCATACCATTTGATTTTTATAGGGCACTTGTGATTTAAAACCAATATAATAATTTATTGTAAGGCACAATCGTTGAATTGATAACTCAAACTTTATAATTTTTTTATAATTTGTTGTGAATTTTTGTTGTTCTCATCTATTAAAAGTTTTTATTTTATCCCTTACAGCAGTACTATCATTAAGAAATCTTCAAAAGTTTTTTTTACAAATCATTTAGAGGGGTGTGACAAGTATGTCATTACCATAACGCTCTTTTTAAATTTTTTAAAAAATGCATTGAAATTAACTTAGGTTTTTATAAATGATCGTAGAGTCAGGTCCAAAAGTTTTCAACTAGTTTGGAGTTTATATAACTTGGGAGAAATAATTAAAACATTCTAAATATTTTATTTAAAAAACCTAAATTAGGGCGTGCAAATATCGCACTTTTTGTGAAATGATCCATATATTTATAATATAGACAAAACTTACCATAAAACTTTATTTTGATTGGCCCAAACTGAAATAACATTCCAAAATGAATCTGAATTTAGAAGAAGTCAGTAAGCGATTATATGAAGCTCCTATTAAGTTTGTGGAACGAGCGATAAAGTAGAGAAATGAGTTATATGAACTGTTGTACCTGAATGCATTAATTTTAATGCAAAAGTGTTGGAAGAAAATTTTATTTTGATCATGAAAAAAAATTTTAAACTATTTATAAGAAATAATAAAAACATGCTAAAATCAAATAACTATGCTTTAAATGTAATTACAAAGTTTGCATTAAATATCATTGAACAGAGACTTGAAAATTAAAGCAAACTACCAAAATTTTAATTATAGAAGTTGAAGTAATTTAACTTGACAGATGAAAATTTAGTTTCGCGAGTTTTCATATCATGAAGTATTTGTTACATTACTTATACATTGTTTTATTAATAATTAATGTAGCCGTACAGTTATTTTCAATAATGTACAGTTTTTTTTTTTTTAATTTTATGCATTACTTTTTTATAAAAATGGACGAAACATAACACAGAAATAATAACTCATTATGTATTAAATTTCATGAACAGACACTTGAACTTTTTCTTAAAAATGACTGAAGTAACGGACTTAAAGAACATATCAAAGTTCAATGGATAAAATTTTCAACTCTGATAAGGACCGTTTTTGTTGCTCACGAACTACTGGACCTAGTAGAAAGAAGAAAGTTGGAACCATGTCCAGGTAATACAGAAAACGCGAGTGCAGTGAAAGCATGGGTAAAGAAAAATGCTAAAGCTATGTTCGTTCTCTCGTCCTCTGTCGAGTACTCACAGCTGGAGTGTCTTGTTACGTGTACGACAACAAAAGACATGTGGATTGTTCCGTCGAAAGTCGACTTCACAAGTTGACGCATGCGCAACCACATATAGGTAGGGTACAGAAAGAGAGAATAAGAGTTATAGGGACGCCGCTTTTTTTCTGGCATTCCGGCAACCGAGCGCGATCAGCGAGCACGCAAGAGAAGTGAGCGAGTATGCCAAGATGATCCTTGTTGATTTTCGTTTGTTTGGTGTGCCGTGTACATTTCTGTTCAACTGTACCAGAATTAACCAGCTTATCTTCGGATTTATGCGTTAATTTCATTGTAAGTACTCATTTGTGAATATTATTTGTTTTGTGTTCAAGTATTAGTGCGTCGCGTGTCACACTCGATTCGATAAGTTTAAACAACATTCATTGCATGCAATTACAAGAATTTCGGTGTCTCTTTAAAGTTCTTGATCAAGACGCGTTTAATAAGTAAATCGTGTGAAACTAAAGCTATTGTCATTAGTGCATCAAAACTTCTGTTAAGTGCGAGAGCCATTTGCTATTGTAAACGTATGAATAATCTTTATCCCGGTTAATTTCGCGCAGCGACTAACTATTGTGCAATGTGTTTCACGTTCACGATTCGAAATTGAACCGTGCTATAACGTTAGACGTAATTTAATGAGATTCGTAGAAAAACGTTTTATTTGGCAAAGTGGTGTGTACTGCAACGACGTCATATATAACTATAGATTAGGACACACGAGTCTTTCTTGTTTATCAAATGCGGAAGCACAAAAAATTCCGCGAACGCCTTTGTTAAAACAAGTGCACGTGCATCGGCGTGCGGCGCGCGCGTCAGGATGACGGTGATGCTAATGAGAATTCCTCGAATGCCACCGAGTCCACAAACGTTTTTGCTTTCTCGGGATCTCGCAAGGTCAAACCTGCTGACGTAAATGTTTCTCTTTCATTTGTTGATGCTCGTTGGCATGCCGGGATGGCCGAGGAATCCTCATGGGTGCTTGATAGCGGTGCATCGCAACACATGTCTAGTTGGCATGATTGGTTTAATAAATTCACTCAAAGCCGGGTGATTGTGTTTACTTAGGCGATAGTAGAGAGTTTCCAGTCAAGGGATACGGAAGTATTCGTGTCAAGCGATTAATAAACAAAGACTGGCTCGACATAGTCATTAGTGATGTTCTGTATGTTCCTTTGTTAAAGAGAAATCTGTTTCTTCGGTCGTGTGTATGACTAAAGGTTTTCCATTGTGTGTGAGAGTGACGGGGTAATCATTTATACAAGAGAAAGACGCCTAATGGCACAAGGTGTAAGGTCGGGAAATAATCTTATAAAACTACTTATAAAGACAGAAGTTAAGTATGAACTCAAGCTTGCATCAACTGATCCTCTAAAATTATGGCACGAACGCCTAGGATATATAAACCATAGCTTGATGGAAAAAATTTAAAAAAATGTTGCTGTCACTGGCTTGTTCGTGGGAGATGGGGGAGAGTTTTTTTGTGCGAATTGCTCTATAGGAAGCAATTCCGGCTACCTTTCGTGAGGAATGAGAGGCGTCATGATCTGATCCCAGGCGAGACAATTCATACTGATCTTTGTGGCCCCATGCAAACGGTGTTTGCAAGAGGGGCGAGATTCTTTCTTGCTTTTGAAGGATGAATCGTCAGGTTTTCGTACCGTATTTTTTTTTTTTTTTTTTTAAATAAGGCTGATACGTTCGAAGCTTTGGTCAAATTCGCATCCATTGTAGAAAATCAGTTCGGTGCGAACATTAAAACAATTCGATCAGACAACGGAACAGAGTATGTTAATTAATAAGTGAGATAATTTCTCGATGCCAAAAGCATAAAGCTTCTTACGTCCGCTCCTTTTACACAAGAGCAGAACGGCCGGCTTGAGTGCGAGATGTGCACTATCGTCGAATCTGCGCGCACAATGCTGCTTAAGAAGAGGTTGTCCGTGCACCTGTGGGCCGAGTGAATCAACGCGGCCGTATATATTTTAAATCGAATGGTGGGTTCTCGGTCTGGCAGTGTTACGCCGTTCAAGATGTCGACTGGTAGAAAGCCTGACATTTCTTATTTGCGAGTATTTGGCTGCGACGCTTATGTACATATTTCTGACGTGTTGAGAAAAAAATGGGATCCTAAATCCATAAAGATGGTTTTCATAGGCTATGATAGAGATTCACAGAACGACTGCCTTTTTAATTCTGTGATGGGCCATATAGTCATCTCGAGAAATGTTATTTTGAACAAGGATGCAGACGCGTCCGCGACTGAGGATGATTTTTCGATATCAACAATGTTCAACTCCGTATAACGGAAAAAAGGTATAAGTGAGATGATTAATCTTACTTAATATACAAAGCAAAGTTGCTAAAACCGTTGTAATCGCTAACCGCGAAAACTACTCAACCGATCTTGCTGAGATTTTGCATATTGATTCTTGACACTTCCTAGATGATTTTAGTATAGTTTTTATCTTGAAAAAGCTTATAAAAATAGCAATAAATAAGCTTAAAGTTTTTCAAAAATACGCCAGCTTTTCACATTAGTAGGATCTGTTAAGTGGCGTCGACATAAAATCGTAGCTACCTGCAACAGAATTAAATGAGTGTGGTTATAATATGCCGGAGCGTCCTGGAAACTTTCGCAGTTGACTACTGGCAGTACGTCAAGCTGCATTAAGAAGGTTGATGTTAGTCGTACAGCTGGATATCTCGGTTATCAACAACACACTTCTCTAATGGGCAAGTGACCTAGGTCTACTTCCACCCGCAACCTCCAGGATTGGTGAGTGCCACCAAAAAAAAACATTCTAACCAATACCATCTCCAGTGAAATACCAGGAGACGTATCTAGCCAGAGCACTACCTGCTTCAACACTTCAGAGTTATGTGGCCGTTCCACCATCCGGCCTGATGCTATCAGAAGATTTTATACTACAAATGTAAGTCAGGGAAGACAGCTCTGAGAAGCACGGGCAGCTACAACAGCTTCCTTCTCAGTAGTCATCCCAACAGCATACCTACAGAGAAGGTATTCTCTAGGCCCATTTTCATGACTAACAATGAGCGGTTGGTTATCTGGGAAACGATCTGAAGACGAGATATTCTTTGGTCAGCGATGTACCTCCCTCCATTACGATCTCCGTACGTAGTGACTTCAAGGGTAAGAGTCAAACTACCTGCAGCCACCTCTTCATCATCAAGAAAAATAATAATAAGGGATAGCTGGAAGCCCTTTTCAGGGCCATTATAAGTACTTACGTTCCCTACTTAACCATCAATCTCATTTGTTTTTTCAAGGGCCTCCTAAGTTTAAACTACCTTACCAACAAATACATTTTTACTACCATTTTCAAAAACGATTCGTTGGCTAAAAGACTGTGATAACTAAAGACGGCCACTATTAAACGAAGTCAGTCATTCACTGGCAGTCGTCACGAGCGCTGTTGTTCGTCGCAAAGCTGGGAACTCTGGTGACCGACAACCCTATATTACCCTCTCGACTCTAAGCATTCAACCAGGAATCACCAATCGTCTCCAAGGTCTGCACTGGGAGAACCTACCAGCTATGAAAGAAAAAAAAACTTGAGCCAACGGTACAGTCTCCAACGAGCATGCATCACGAACCAATCTCCCCACCTTAGTCACCAAAACAACTGAGTCTGCTAAAAAAGAAGGTGTTTTAGACACCAACGTCTTCGACATTATACCAGGTGCCGTTGGAAAAGATGTCTACAACTAGCTCCAAACCTTCGGACTTCGTAATTTTTCTTTCGATCAGTCTGGGGCTTCAACAGCAGGCCAGACAAGATTACCCTTAGGTATCCAAGCAGTTACGTTTGCTGGAATCTTCAGTTAAAAAAGAGTTTACTTAAGAAAATCACTGATTCTTTTTAGGGCTATCGGACGACGAACTACCTTGCCAACAAATATATTAGAACTTAACAAAGTTGACAAAAAACAGACTTTAGGGCTCACAAAAGTCTTAACCACACCAAAAGTCGCAAGAAGGTGAATTAAAAGAAAAACTTTATATGCATCTAAAGAATACAATCTTAGGCGTCAAGAAACTGATGGAGAATATTTGTCGAGATTGAAACAGCAGCGTCAAAATTGACTAATAAAGAATCCATTGCGTGAGAGATCATCTTTTTAATCAGTAACCTCTCTGTAATCTCTTTAATTTTCTAGATTTTTAAATAGATAGAATATGTATTTGTATTTTTATGGTGATAAAAAATGTAGAGACGAAGCTCCAGGACTTTGTTGCTCTGATAATAAAGTTGTGAGAAATTCACTCAAAGCCGGGTGATTGTGTTTACTTAGGCGATAGTAGAGAGTTTCCAGTCAAGGGATACGGAAGTATTCGTGTCAAGCGTATCGTTTGCAAACTTTTAAAAACAGTTAATGAGTACTGAATAGATTGATTCGAACAATAAAAAATAAGTTTTCTACATCTTTATTTATAAACGTTTCAGTCTTCATGAGTGAGCTGGTGGAGTCTCACATATTGGCTAATTTTCTTCAAAACCTTACAGTACCTCTGGATGAGGGCATTTACTATCCAAAATTAACTAATTAGAATTCAATTATTTTGAAAAAANTTAGTAAGTCTCGAGCGAAGCCGAGACGGGGGGCCGCTAGTTATGTATAATCTTTACAATTATTGCAAAAAAAACCATTTTCCACCGATAATTATAAAATCATCCTTACCCTTCAGACTTGGCGCACTTACCCTCTTATAAAAAGGGTAGGTGCACTTACGGCGTTTTCAGCTGCAAGAAGGCCGAAACTTCACTATTTTTACAACAGAAAAAGGAGTAAGTGGTAGTTTAGAATGACGCTGGTTTTAAATATGAATTAATACAACCCTACCATATTTTAAGAAGAAAATTTTTTTTTTATTTTTAATATTTTACTTAGTTCACTTATGATAGTAATAATTTGATCATGTTTAAATATCTTATGATAATAATAATCACCTTAATTTATAGAGAATGGTTTTTCACAGTTATAAATTATTGCTGTACAAATTTATAATTAAACAAGTCTAAGGGAAACTTTACAAGGGGCCTGCACAAAAGAGTCACACACCGTGCGGTTAGGGTAAGAAATTAAAAGCAAAAAAAGTCTCCGATATGGCAAAAACTGAAAAGAGTCCTAGAAATAAAATATCTAATACCAAATACTAAATACTTGCTTGCCCTAAGAGCATATTTTATCAATAAACAATACCAAAAAAACTACTAGGTGGCTAACCGCTGATGATTGCTCGCCTGAGGATGCTCGCCTACAAGCACTTTATATTAGTAAATAATAATAAAAAATAATTGGACTACTAATTGCCAACGCTTGCTTGCCTAAGAACACAGTTTATAAATGAATGAAACTAAAAAACTGTTGGGTGGTTAATCGCTAATGCTTACTCGCCCGAGGATACATTTTATTAATACATAATACTTACAAAAATATTTCTTTAACTGTTCCATCCTTTGATATTCTGTATTAAATTTGTTTTTTTAATGAATATGTCCCTTAAATCTTACTATCGAGAGAATTTTATTTTATTTATTTGTCTAGAATCACTAGCAGTGTTAGTTTTCGTAAGGGATTATAAATCGCGTTAGTTTACGAAAGGCTCCTTGAATAGTGCTAGACTTCATAAGAGGCATCAATTTTGATTTTATATATATAATAATAAGCAAAAATTAAAGAATAGATACAATACGGCTTTAATGTATCAGCTAAGAACGTATAAACTAAGGAAAGTGTTTAAAATGCTAAATTTTAGATGTCTTTTTAAAGAATTCGTTTTTTTGGTACGTGACTTTTAGAGCATAGCTTAAAATGACATAAAATCTGCACAAAATTAACTTCTATTATATTTTTTCAACAAATTTCGTAATTTTTGGTGTACTTTTCATTGAAAAACATGGTGGAGGCTTGAAGTAGTGCCCCAACATTTACTTAACGTATCTTTTGATATTTCGTCATTTCATATTTTGAACACTTGTCAAATCACCATAAAAAAAAATCTACTATTAAACTACCCTAAGAAACAAAGTTATTTGTGCATTAAAATTAAAGGTGCTCATTTACATTAGCCATAAATAAAATCATAATTACAAAAAAATGTCATAAATATGGTTTTAAAAAGTCAGTATTTTTTCTTAATTATCACGAATTTTTATAAGAACATGATGAAAAATATTATATTCCACAAAGTTCAGTGTAACAAACATATAGACACCACTATCAGAGACGTCATCGCTATCGGAAATATTCCGTAGCCCCCCAGAAACTTGCGAGGCTGAGCGCGAGGGTTCATAAGGCAGCTAAGATGGCACTTATGTGTCGAACACTTATTATCCTACCAAGGTTCATCTAATGTACAAATATTATAAAAAATACCTCGTGATAGGAAAAAATAATTGATACTTTTGTTAATTTTTGTAAACCAGTTGACAGAACCAATAAAGGAGTAAGACACTTATAAGAACTTATAGTATTAGATTCCACTAATACCCAATGACACAGATGAACAGTTATGGATAAATTATAAATAAGTAACTTTTCTTCGAAGCACTTTAGGAAAAAATTTCAATGGCAAAGGGTGGAAGTGTAAGGTATCTATTATTGTAATGAAGAACGGCGAGCCACTTTGAATGTAAATCACTACTTATACTTTACGTAACTTTCACAAATATTTTCTTAAGAAATTTAACATTTCTAGATAAACAATCACAAAAAAAATGAAACATTAATATAAGGATAAAAGCTTGCACTAACAGAAGCTATTGCTGCATGTCAACTCCTGGAAATCACATACCTTACACTTTGTTTGATGCATTCATAAAAATGAAAGTTGGTAGAAAAAGAACCTTCTTTATCGACGACAACAGTGAAGTTTCAAGTACTCTACTTAACAGGGTCTTGGCTTAACTCTGCTGTTTATATACTACAGATTATCGATATAAAAAAAAAAAATTTACTATGATTGTATAGAATACATCCATGAATTTTTTTAAAACGAATTTGTCTTCACTTCTCTTTCATTTACATCACTGAGAAGCATACACATTTGAGTCAAATTCGCACACTAAATCAGCAGCCGCTACTGCTAAATAACTTTTTATTTTTTTTTTTTTTTTATACATTATAGTGCTCTACGTCCGGCTCCTTTTTAATAAGGGCACTACTATGGGCACTTAGCACTTGGGAAAGGGACAAGGAAAGGGATGGGAGGCCCCCCATTACAGGGAGGGGGGTAGGGGGAATTAGGAAATTTTTGCTGCGATAAGGTCACCTAAACCCTCCTCGAGGAGCATTGCGTGGTGAAAAAGCACGTGTGAACAATCACAGAGGTACTTGCCCGAAAAAGTCGCACTATGGCCGGGAATTGAACCACGGTCTCCCGCGTGCCAATCCATGACCTAGCTGACCAAGCCACCGCGCGCTCAAGCTAAATAACTAATTACATTACCTTAACTTGAAAGCGGGTTGTTTGTAGTCTATATCCAGCAAAAAACTGTTAGCCGTCCTTGATTTCGAATCCTGTAAACCCTTTAAACGATTTTTGCGCAGAATCTACTTATCAACTACATAATCATGTTCCAATACTGATTTACCTAATATGTAGATTTGTAATAGGGTATAATTAACCAAAAATGGTGATCAGCTCAAAAAGTAAAGACACGGGGCTACTGCACGCAAAAAAATGGATACTTACAGGAGATAGGTATACTACGCCACAGTAAGTAAGCTGGTTTGAAGTGTTTGAGCAGCTTAGCCTCTTCTGTTAGAGTTGCACAAAATAGCTTAAGGGCGGATTTTTAATTGATGCGTGGAGCACGATCTGGAGCACACGTGAGGGCACCGTGATGTCCACCTGTCATAATTTTTGAGCGCACACTGCAAGCCTGGCGTAGAAAGTGCACATCATGCTGTCAGACTGCATCCACTGTGCGTGTACCAGGGCTGCAGCGTGCACTCATACGAGGTGGTATGCGTGCTGTGCACAGCTGTCCATAACCTCTCTTTTGCAATATATTTTATTTCAATTCATATAATAATACAAGCTGTTATTAAAAATAATTTATTAAAATTTAATGTAACTTTACACAGTATTAAAACATTTTACACAACATGTATAACTTTCAAAAATTATTTGTATAATATTAAGAAGAAAGCTGCAATATTTGGTCGTTCGAATGGCTGGACGCATACTCTAGTCCTGTAAATAACTGATTGTTAGAATAGATACATATAAATAAAGTGCAAGGTTTTGATTAATTAAGTAAAGAGTGATACTCACTCATCTTTTTAGGTAAATTTTGTTTATACAATTCAGATTCATTAACTAATAAGTTATCTGTACTGCCAGCAGCTACCTCATCATCGACAATTCCTGGCTCTTGAGCCTCATCCTCGATTTCTACCTCTGACTGCATCATATCATTGTGTATAAGGTCATCGTAAAAATCATATTCTCCTTGGTTTGTACCTGCCACCTCATCGTTATTTTCAAGCTCCTCTTCAAAATTTTTATTTTCTTCTCCATCCACCATCCTACTCAGTCCTCTTCGTCGTCGTCTTTCTTTAACACTCTTTAGGGCTTTTAACATGCCATCGATAAAATCACTACGCCCACCATTAGATATTTTTTGTTGATTGTCGTGGCCTCTACAAACATAAATCAAATTACTATAAAATGTAAGTTTATACATTTTGTACATTGTGCTTAGAGTTTACATAAATGGTTGACTGTCAGCTTTAATAAAAATATTGAGATTTTAAAAAAATATGGGAAAGTACGTAAGAGAAAAAATGGCATCAGTAAGCTATTTTTATGAAGAAATTTACATTTCATATTTCTTGCAGTTTTAATTCTTAAAAATGTCTAATTTATTTTCCAGTAATTTTTGTAAAAAGATATATTAAATACTTGATTTATTAAAACGTTCAATTCATTACAATGCTCACTCCATATCAATTACACTTAATTTGATATTAATAATACGTGTTCAGAGAAGCATATAAATAAATGAGTGTATACAAACCTTCACAGGCATTGGCAAATTTTGTCCGTGACAAGCAAGTTGAATTTCTTGACGCCTTCCCAAACCAAGAAATATGCGGTGATATTTCTTCATCACTCACGAAGGTATGTTTGAAATAGATTGCAGCACAATCTACTGCGTTTACACCTCCAAGGTAAACAAAGTAGTCAACCTATAAATAATATTGAGGTAATGGTTTTCATTAACGCAACACTATATCAATGATATTTATTTATAAATATGCATGTACATGTTTATAACAACGAGAATCCAAATAAGTATTTTATTATTTACCAATTCATTATAGATGGTATCATCAACGTGATCAAAATCGAGAAAGTCTTGGAGAGTTTTGAATGGTGAAAATTGAGGTACCGTCTTTATCTCACCTTGTTTTTTTGCTGTAACCCTGAGTATTAGCTGAGTATTTGAGTATTTGCCCTGAAATATATATTGTTTATTAAAAACGACAATTTTATGCTTTTGCGTATTATTTGTATAGCCTTACTTACTCAATTTTTAATTCCAGACGTTCCAACTTTTCTGTTAGTTCCACTAGCTTTCTAGAATAAGATAAAAAATACATTGTTTAAATACTTTTTTATTTATTGAAAATAAGATTGAGTAAATATAAATGAAAAATATGAATTAAAAACCAGTTTTACGTTTTCTTCAGTGTCACATTGAAAATGGTTAATTAGTCATAAAAAATTTTAGAATGCAAAAAAAACTATGTTTGGATTAATGGTAAGATTAAGTACGTGATTTTTTCAATTTACTTACGAATTTGAATCTTTAACAATTTCCTTAATTTCCTGCAATGTTGGTGAACTAGATGTATTCGTTTGTTTCTCTTGCGAGAATGTTGTTGATTGGGCTTCAGTACTTCCAATCGACAGTGTATTAGTGGTGTGTGTTTGTATTCTTTCAGGAATGGTAACGGAAAGTGTCTCTGTTTTTTTATAAATATTATCAGATTTTATAATAGTACTTTAGGATTCATGAAGATAATCAGCTTGTGTTTTTAATTGAGTAGTGGTTAGTTTACTAGTAACTGCACTATTAACGTTTGAGCTGACACGTTTCGTACTTTTGTCCTGAACGATGGTTTGCAAAAGAATTTGTACGCTTATATTACTTTTAATAGGAATATTTTTTTATGGATACGTACAAAGTGGTAAAAATCTGTTATTCGATTGCTGTGATTTTAAAGTTTCCAGTGATTGAGATGATGATGAAGAAGATGAAAGTTTGGTGGTTGTACTTTGTGTAGCAGGAGATTTTTTTGATAGTGATTGTAGATGTATTGCATCAATTTTTTTTATATTGAGAGCTGAGCATGTTGTTACCATTTTGTTTAGTTTTGATACTAGAACAAATGATTGTGGCTTTGTCAGCGTATTGCAATTATTATCCATGCTTAATTTCGATACGCCTCTTAGGGCAACTACAGGTTTCGTCGAATCTCTTTTTATTGAATGAAATCGATACTTATTTTTGCAGATCCATTACAATGTTGGCTTCAGATGTTTTAGGAGTCACAGAGTTAGTTCCACGAAGTTTCGACATAGCAGATGGACTGGAACAATTATCGTTACGAGTAAAAAATCTTATGTAGAAGATGGTGTAATATAAAACGCAAAAGAAAACTGTAACTTCTGCTACGTTAATTATTTAGCAAAATAATTCATTACAACCGTCAAACTTGATAGTGTTAAATAAAAATGCCCGAAATGCTAATTATTGATGAAATGTTGTGTTCACACATTTTTCCAATAAACATAAAAAATATGAAGTGTCTTAATCTTTAAAGTAGCAAAATAAGACATCATAAAGATGAAATAAGAGGTCCTTTATGCTCAGTGCTTGCCTTAGCGACTGTCACCATTGGGTACGAAAACTTCTATTATGAATTAAAAAAAAAAAGTACAGAAAATACATAAGTTCCACACTCTACAATAAAAAAAACGTCTTTACAAAACACCATTGTATTGAAAAGGATTATTCTTATAATTGGAGCTCTATCAACGATACTAATATTTGTTAAAACTTGAAAAAGAATTATTGTATATGTGACAAAAATTTATTAAAAAAAAAATATTTACGCTAATATCGATACATTTGAACTGCGTCTTAAAGGCAAGTACAGTGTTGCTACACAATATAAGTTTCTCAGCATTTTTATTTGATATATTTTTTTATAAATACTTAAACTCCCCGGGTATAACGTGATCTGCAAGCACAAAGTAAGCTCTGCTTCACAGATATTTCACGTCGAAAAATAGCTCCCGTGGTTATAGCGCTTATGTAGTGAACACTATTATCACTACCGATGGCACATTAAACATCCAAATGCCACAATAATCTCCCTGAGGTAGGACAATTACTACTTTGCAATTGTTTTTCCTCCTTTCGAAAATCAGGTAGTTTCTCATGCCAAAATCTCTTCTCTTTACAAATTTTTCACAGATACTAATGGTTTTATTCGTGTTTTCGAAAGTTTTAAACTTCATTTATTTATTAATTAATTTTTTTTTTATTTAGACTTAAAATTTTCTTGGGAAAATTATTTAAAAAAGTTTTAGTTACAAAAAATCTTAAATTGAATAAAGACGATAAAAAAAAGTAAAATGATATTTTGGTATAAGAAATCACCTGATGAATCACCTGATTTCCGAAAGGAGAGTTACTAATGAATTACTGCACATTCATGCTCATGATAATTTTTTTGAGTTTTTACAATAGCCTAATAAGCTAAAAGTACGTCTATACTTCAACATTTTTTAACTAAATACTATAAATGGAAGAAACAATCAAACACCTTGATGCGAAGATAACAACTTAACAACAATATAATTACCTAACTGACACCTTGAATTTGGGATTTTTTACCAATACGGCATTCTAAAGCATTTACTTTCGATTGCATTGAATTTGACCAGACTTAAATTCAATGATCAAGACGAACAGTGAAAGACACCGACGTGTGATGATAAACAGTTAGTTTCAAAAAAATCGACCTTGGTTTCAAAATTTTTAACAAGTACATAACAATTATCTTTAAGTTGTAAAATATTTTTAATAATACAAATTGTGTTGTTGCGAAGAAAAATAGTATTATCTTGTTTGTAAATTGAAAGATAAAATTTTCCACATTTAAATTTTGAAAATTGACGAAAACTTTGATAAGGACCTTGAGGAAGAGGCCCAAAGCTGTGTTCTCCAAAAAGGTCACGGTAATCGTCATGATTTTTATTGAAATTACTTTCATTTTTTCAATATTTCTCTTCTCAATTTGTTGTAAGTGCTGGTTAGGTTTTCGGCACATTTTTCGAAAGTATGTCATATTATTTTCATAAGGAAATGCTGAAATGGAATCCAAATAACCGAACAATCTAACATCATCGGCCAAGTGCAAAAGAGCATGAATATTATAAGATAAAAAAGTGGAACCATAAATACCTTCAGCTCTGTCAACAAATATTCGGATGCAATCTTCTGCTAACACAATATCACTAACTGTCATGAGAGGGTTTGTAAAAATTCGCATAGCTGTGTTTAATAAAGAAAATGTATGTATACAGCAGAATTTACAATACCACGTAAAATAGAAGGTCCACTGTACAGTAAAATTTGTTGGTGCTCAGTGGCCTTCATCAATCCATGTTTATCAGCTCTTTCGGTTTGCGCGCAAAATCTCTAGGACAGTAGTCTTTCACTTGTTTCATTCTATTAGATAACATCTTTACATAGTTTTGAGAAATTTGACACGATTTAGCATATTTACCATTGACTATCGCTTGAAAAATTTTTTTCATTACTCCTAAGCAAACTAGATGCATGTAATCGAAAATTGTATTAAAAATGAGACTAATAGGGAGACGTGAAATTGGTGATTCTTTGTTTTTATGATGTTCACCATCAACTTTCAAAGAATATTCTGCATCAGTTCTGGACCTATGAGAAATTCCCCTATAAACCATTGTCCCTGGCCCTAAATATTCACCAGTTACCCAACATTTTGAACAAGGTGCGAAAGAATTGTGCCCAGCATGGCACAATATGAAAGCACGTTCCAGTGCATCTGCAATAAAACAACGTAACTGAATCGATCTTTTGATACCAAGAAATTCTACGCCACCCCTTTCTACACAGGTTAATACTTCATCAACAAATGGCTTAATGACATCATCAGGACTCGATGGTTCATGAGAACCTTTATAAATGCCAACAACCTCAGGAGCACTTTGATAAATATTTGCAACTCTAATTTGTACTGGCCACATAATAATTTTTCTTGCCTTATCCAGAGAAGCTTCATCAGTGCTGAAATCTACCGCAAGAACATCAGGGATACGCTCTGGAGGCACGCATCGAAGAATTCGAATGATGCTTTGTTGAAATCCCAAATGCAAATATTCACCTTCACTTAATTGAACAACTGATGAGGAATGTTGGGGAGTACCTAACAACGTTCTTGGGTCAACAGGGATACTTTCGAAACAAGGATGCGCGTGAAGTACTTTTAAAATAGCTTTGGATTGTACATAATTCATATTTGTACTAATCATAGCATGGCCAAGACGACTTTCAAAGTTTTTTAAGTCATTCGGAGGATTACTATCATACGATGAACTTGATCTGATTCCTGAACACTATCCGAATCAGTATGAGAATCATTTAATAATTCATCATAAGTGCGGGTGGAAACATCTACACTGCAGTCACTACTAGAATCTCTGTCAATGCTTTCTTGACTCGAATACGTTTCTAAATCTGCATTAAAAACAGAATTAGCAGAATCAGATGAATCAGTATTTTGTGTTCTAGAATTGTTTAAAACGAAACGACAACTATTGTCTTGTAATGCATTATTTTGTGTCTTAGAAATTAACCGTTTAATGTATGATTTGTGCCCTGGGGTGCACTGGCTCATGGGCTTTCGTGAACGATAGGGTTTTAATTTAAGCATTACGTATTTTTGATAATTTTCATAACACCAAAATTAATAAAATAAATAAATATATTTTTAACACACACTGTGGATCCTGAATCCAAATAAAGATTTGATGATGGACTATGGATCTGCAATCTTCTTTTAGAAAAAGAAAATATTATTCTAAAGTAACTTACTTCATTGAATTTAAAAAATATATTGACGTAACATAAATCTTTATCTTATATTATGAAACACACATAATATCATAAGTTGGCAAAGTAGTGCTCAAAATTAAGTTGGAACAAAAATTAATTGTTGGATCAGATTAGACTTTTAGCTCAAACAATATCAATCGTTTCAGACAAACATTTGTGGTTCAAATCAGAGGTGAATTACTTCAAATTGATTTTAGGTAATCCCAAACAATTTGTCTTATTTGTATGATTTAACATGGGAGAATCCAACTTCATGCACACAATAAGAAAGTAATTAGGTCATCTAATATAAGGTACGAATTTAATACATCAATTCTCAAAAATATAATTTGCTCTCTCTCTTCGAAACCTGATTGAAGGGGTTCAGTAGTTCAAAACAATTAAATTTGTGAATTTTTAATTGACATACTTGTTATACAATCTCTGTTACAAATGATAAGTATTCTCATTTTGTCAATAAAGGCTTCAAAGTGAATTAAATTACAAAGTTTGTTAACTTTCATAAGTAAATTGCCTAAAATATTTTCTTTCTTCGAAGTCTCATTGAACTGGATCAATAGTGTAGAAAAATATACATTATCAATTTTTAGTTAAATTTCTTGTTACAAGCCATGTTATAAGGCTGTAAAGTAAATCAGGTTATGAATTCGTAGAGTCTAATACATAAACTGTCTTAAACATGATTTTATATGACTTTGAAGCTTCATCGAATAGGGACATGGTGGAAAACATAGATTTTGAAGTTTTTAATGAAATTTCTTGTTAAAAACTCTATTTTCAATCACAGGAGTTCAGACTCTATTTACAAAGGCTTGAAAGTGAATATGACTGTTTGTCGAATTTAATAAATGAATTTCTTAAAAAATTGCTTTCTCCCTGATTAAACCTTATTGTTTGAGGGCTAAAGTTGAAATCAAAGGATATTATATTATTTTTTAATTAACTTATGATTTATAACCTACTACTCCACAACTTTTAAAGAAACCAAAGAAAATTTTAATTTTGACACTAACTTTATTGTACACTCTCGATACTTTAAAAATTGCTGTTTACAGAAATAATGTATATTTATTTCAATAATAACTATGGTTTTGTATCAAAATCTCTATATACGCAAGATGTTCAATTTTTATTTTATTGCAAGAGATTCTAACCTCTATTAGTGAACATTAATTCCACATGCAACAAAATAATTATAAAAAATACCTTCTGCTTACGCACGGATCACTTCGTCAAGTTGACAGTATTTTAATGAGACAGTATTTTATGCTAATTATTCATCTAATTTGGATTAAAAAGCGTCAGGTCATTATGCGTTCTGCAAAAGAGCTTTACCACGTAAAAGGCCAAAGACACAATGCAGCGTACGTATGCATGTAATAAAATTCTTACACAGTATATACATATATATATAGGTACGTATATTTATCCCTAAACGCATGGTGTGTAGCTTATCTGGAGCACAACATACCTCCAGCATGCGTACATGGCCTACCGCATGGCGTACTTCGCTTCAGCTACACATTCGCTGCATAGCATGCTAAAACATACTGTGACGGCATCATGATTGCATACTGACAGCACCGTGTGCGGTCACAGCTGCTCCACGACCTGCTCTTCACGTGATGCTATCGGGGTAAAAAAATTTTTTTTTCGTATCTGATAGTGATATTTTCTAAAGTCATAAAGGAAGACTTATTGTAACCTGGAAATATTTGAAAGTTCTTTTTATTACAGTGTTTGTGAGTATATTAAAATTAAAAATGATTGATATTTAAAGGAATTGTTTAAAATTGTATTCCCAACAAAGTTAATCTGAAAAAATTAGGTAAAAAATTAATATGCGTTAAAATAGGTACAAAACTAAGGTAGCGTACTAATTAAATTCAGATTTTTTAATTTTTCTTATTTTATCAGNATATATGTTTAGTGAAAGTGACTAATGCAGACTTTACGTGGATTCAACAGATATGTTGATAACATGGTAGAATTATGCGAATTCCTACTTTGTCCTCATAATTACCCCTCCGTACAAAAATTGTCCGCATAAGTCACTATTCAGAAACATATTTTAATATATGTATATGATTATATGTGTATTATATATTATAAAATATATGTATACATGTATGTATTTGTATTATATATACATATTGAGCCCCCGCCAAAGTCAGCCTAGAGCTCTTTATCAAGTTATTTCAGCGCTGATTCAACTATCCAAAGAATGCTTTGTCTATTTTAAATACACCTACATGAAATTTTTCAAAATTTAAATTAGTACTCCTCTGTATGTATGAATTGCCATCAGCTGAAGACAAAAAATGTACGCTGTGCCTTTGTTACATGAATATAGAAAAATTTATCATAGTGTAAGTATGATTAGTACTAAGGAAATATTCTGCTCAAATACCGGCAGGCTTCTTTGTTTACATATTCACGGTCGTGTTTCCGATAGGTTATAACTGCCACATTATTTACTCTGATTATTTCAAGAACAGTATTGCCATAACTGTAAGCAGTTGAGAATGGCTAAGTTAATATAATTAACTCATCATACATTCAGCTATATGTTGAAAGTTGGATGCTGTCAAAATTGCCAGATCTGTATTTGAAGTATCACAGCATACATAAGTGGTTTCATCAGTATCCTATTACTTAAGGTAGAGTGCATCATTTTTTTTACAACCACCCACATTTTTGCATTAATTGATGTGTAAGTTGAAAATCACAGCCTGTTAAGTTATAAGCTATCAAGGGTTAACCTTCAAACTTTAAGCTGAGAAAGTGTTGATATCTTTTTTAATTAAAAATACTTAAATTGTATGTCACTTACAGATAATTTAAATTTGATTAACAAATTTAAAACTGATTATGGATTGAAATGTTTCTTACGTAAATCAAAAAGAAATACAAGTATAATAGGTACAATTGTTGTTAATCAAACTTTTTCAAATTTTACATACTAAAATTTTCATGCAGATGAGCAGTTCGTCGTATTCTTTATACCAAGTAGTCAAACTTCTTGACTACAAGCTTTCTCCAGAGAATCTTGTTGTAGTACTTACATTCTGGATAAAAAAAACAGTGAAAACTGTACTGAATTTATAACTTAGTACATGGAACCTAGTGAGAATCCAGAAGATATGAGCTTAGTTGAAAATTTTGTGTCGAAGAAAGTTGATCCAGTTCCAAGTGACTGGCCAACTTATGTTTACTTTTCTCAGTGCGAAGCAAGTAAGCCCGTCTTATTGAAACAACGTTTATTCATTGAATTGCAAAGATATTGAGTGCATGGTAATTTTCTATTAGACACAGGTACATACAAAGATGCAAAATTGAAGTTGTCAAACATAAAAGTGGGACAAAGAAAGATTCAACATAAAAAACAAGTTTCAAAACAAAAAAGTACAAATCTGCTGACTGATAGAACTGTGATATTTTCTGTATCCAAAGATCAGATCCAATCACAGTTAAGAGACGTACCACCGATAGAAAAAATTGGTGCAAGTGACATTTTCAGTACTGCCATTTTATTTTGTATTGAAAAATGTAATGAATATGCATTTATTTCACTAGTTCTCTATTACTTGATTTTTAGATGTTTAAGATTTAACCAGTAAAACCAATGAGAAAGCAGAGCTTGTTCCTGAGTTTGAACTTACCCAGGGTGATAATTTGCAGGAATCTATTTGAAGCAGCGATGATCCCTTAACAAATATCACTAATTTGTTAAATCCGGAAGATTGAAGTGAGAAATAAGTTATCAAAATTTTGATTGTAAGAATTGCTACATAGAAAGTGAACAATAACTGGGTGAGTCTTTGGGGAACTTGGCAATACATTACAAAAAGTTATAAAAAAAAATTAATGAGCTTCAAAAAATGGTTGAGATCCAATCGCAAAGTTTAGAAGAGTTCAAAACGTTCGTTATATACCAAAGATCATTGAAAGAAAACACTAATATAGCGATACTGTCACAGTTACAAAATTTAAAATCAATATCTTTGCCTTTTAAAGCAATGGAGGAGTTTAATTTATACAATGATAAGTTGAAATCAGATGAGAGTTTTAAGCTTGTTTTTGTAAGTCATTTCTTCACACAATAAAATTTTATTCAAGACTGGGCAATAAAAACATAAACAATTTAAACTTTTAGAAAAAATACTTTCACTCTAACATGAATTCAACCTTGGATATAAAAAAAACAGTAAGACAAGTGTTCCGAAATTTTTTTACCAACTTGCTATATTATTCACTGCTCAGACGGCAACGTAAGTAAGAATGATGAGTAAGTAAGAATAAAATCATGCTGTCTGACCAGTACCTGGTCAGATATGCGTTATAAACATGATTAGGACCTGATCACTAAAAAAGATAGCGTGATCAGTCCCTGATCAGATCCCTAATTCATTTCCGACTTGGACGTTTTACTTTTCCTTAATTTATAAAGAAAAGCTTTTTATAAAAAGGGCATGAAAGTGTGTTGGGACTCAACAAATTATCATGTTAAGTTTATGTTTATTTTTAAATTTTAAATAAATCCAGGTACATGCTCACATTGGATACCTGGGATGAATATCAGTCAGTGGGGATACAGCATTGTGGTGCTGTGAGTTCTCCAAGAGTCTAAAACTTGTGCTGCTTCTTGCTTTACATCCACTAAAAAAATTTACTTATCATCGTATTTTTAAATCTTTCTCCTTTAATCGTGCAACGCTCACAAGCATAGAAACCAGTATAGCTTCTAGTTTATTTTAATTAAGCCCTGGCAGGTCGGTCTCATTAAAAGCATAAAATTTTAACGATAAAAGATGTTTTTCCAATAATTATACCATTTTTTAGCAAAAAAATTAATTTTTGTTATAAACTGGTCTAAATACTTTTCTACTCAAAATGCTTTCCCTTGCCTACAATAAGTTGAAATATTAAAAGGCTTATAAATGTTTGATTCACACTGAACTCTGCATAAAATTGGCCAAAACTCAACTGAACTAGACTTGTACAAAGGAAGACCATCGATATTAAATTGCAGCATCAGAACTTTTTCTTTATGTAAGTCTACGCTTATAATTTTTTTCTTTTGGTTTTCTATCCCAGAGTATACAAATTCAGATTTGTCCCGTTAATTTGCCTCATTAAATTGTTCAATATTATAAAGAAAAGCAGCAGCAGTTTGCAGCAATGTTTTTGAAATTTTTGGTAAGCCAGTCAAGCAAGGTTGCAAGATTTTCAGCAACTCATCCAACGCTTTATAAGTTATTTTATTTTTCAATGCCCAAATTCTTATATTATCCTTTATATGGGGTATCATTTTTTTATGTATAATTGCTAGTCTGAATTTGAGAATGCAAATAAGTTTATTTGTGAATCGCTACGATGATAACTTTCAGACTCACCAATACTTTCTTCTGTTACAAACGTGTTTTTGTTTGAGTTATCACTAGTGTTAAAACATCTGTTATGTGGGATTCTCGGTGCGGGAATAAATAGAAGCACGACTTGTCTTTAACTTATGCTTTATTAGGATTACTTATATTTTAGGGGAGTTGTGCGTGTATTCTCGTCTCGCGGACTTCGTGCTTACACTCTCGCTTCTCTAGCTGATCTCCCCATCCCTTCTCTCACCCTTTCCTATCACCTCTCTTCTCTATTCCCCTACCTATCAGGCCCAAGCCAGCAGAGGCGCACGCACGCATAGCTATATGCTATCGTACGTAACACGTCCGAGGCCGCGACGCCGACGTCCTCGGTGGCGATTTTCTTTTTGATGTATATCTCTGTGTTATGTTGTGTGTGTTATATAGCATTTTTCGGTTAGAAGAAATAGGGTGGTTTGAATTCGCTGCATTTTATAAGTATACATTCTTTGTTTATTGTTTGCACGTTTCCCTTGTACAGAAAAATTTATTCTAGAATTCGCTTAGTTACTTATATAATATAATCGCTTAACTACATTTTTTTTGCTTTTTATTTATGTACATTTGCACTATACAGGGTTATGATAACAATTTGTTCGCGCATTGGATAATAATTATTATAATTGTCAGTTTCATATTTTTTTTTTTTTTTAATGTCAAGGATGTCCAGGGTCATGATCTTACTGCGTTCATGAAATTTATTATTAATAAATTTTGTCTTCGTTTTAGTTGCTTGGACAATTATTTCCCTTGTATCAGTGCGTCACTTAGATTTGTCTTGATACCTTCCTGTAAAATTATTGCTGGTTTCAATGCCAAACTATTGTCCAGTGACGTCTCGTTGGCTCTCCGACTGGTGTTCTTTCGCTTGTTACCTAAAATCATTCTATAACAAGTCAGTAGCGAGGGGCTCCCCGTAGGAACGGCACTTAAATTCGACCATTGTGATAGGAAAGAGAAGGCAAGTTGAGTGAATATGCTGAAACTTTGCACCCAACGTAACAGGATAAAAATGATTTATTTGATATTTATTACATGCTCATAGATTTTTCCATCAGGTGATTTTTTTTTTGCACCCCTTTTATACGTATATTTTTTTTGGCCTCATGTTAGATTCTTATTTCTCTGTTACAGCTCTTTTTTTTCTTTTCTTTTTCATTGCTTATATTAGTGGACTCTGAAGGATGTGTTGATTGCATACGCTATTCAATCATATACGAAATGTGTTTTTTTTCTTTTCGTCCGATGTGAATTTAAAATATTTCTCAGCTATAATACATGTTTGTTTTTTTTCTGATTGGTGACAGTGTACGTTGTTGGAAGGAAAATTTATAGGAAATTCGTTGGTATTTTGGCGGCAATTTGTTAGTTTTTTCTTGTTTTTCATTTCTGTATGATTCGCAAATGTTTGGTTTTTTTTTTTCACTGGATACTTACTCTTGTCGGGCAGTACGAGGGTTTTTGACTTCCCTTTGCGTTGTCATAATCGAGCTGTTGATTTTTTTGTTTTTTTGTTTTTTGTTAAAACTTTGCATGTCTCACAGCCCTTAAAATCTACTAATAACACTATTCTGAAGTGCGTTACATTTAATCGTAATTGTACTTGTGAATATTTTGTTATTAAATCCTTTTTTTTTTGTATTGTTAATAGTGTTTTTCTTTTAATTGTTTTTTTTTTCTTATAGAACCAATAATAATTCCTATTATTTACTTATTTGTTATTATTCTTATTATATTTTTTCTATGGTTTCGAGTATAAACGTATAATTTTCTTATTATAAACAATATTTCTTATTGGTTTCTTTTTTTTTGACAATGCCTTTTCTTTTTAAGGGTTGCAAAATATAATAACTCTATCTTTCATCCTATTTCTTATTTTCCTGTAAGTTGGATGTCGTACAGCTAAAAAAATTTCACGTAAGTATACTCTTCTCTTTCTTATTTTTTTTCTTCACCTTTATTTTGTGCGTGCGTCCGAAGGTCACAACAAGAAAAATTATTTGTTTTGTTGTATCTTATCAATATTGTTCCTTGAGGAAGGGGGGTGTAAATTGTCTGAATGTCTGTTGGTTACGTAGTTATTAGTTATTTTATACTTTCTCTTCGTATAATTTGCTGTTCACTCGCGGCTCGTCCGAGGGCCGCGAATTAATGAAAAAAAACGCTTTTTCCTATATATATTTATACAAGTACGTCTCTGTGTATCCTGTCTTCCTATACAATATACTATATCGGTATACTGTTGTCATTACTCTTATACTCTGTATTGCTTCTGTCATTGTTATTATTATTATATTACTATCATTATTACTATTACCATTTTTTATATTGTTGTAACTATTGTCGTTGTACTCTCTTCAGTTAATAGCTTACAGTCGCTTTAAGGGTCTGGTGGGGGTGGTGGTTCAGGTGGGGTCTTATGCGCTTTTCGTTGGGCTCCCATACTCTTTCTTCCTCTCTCTCACTCTTTTCCTCGCTCTCCGTATCCCATGCGTCCTCTTCATCGTTCTCTTCGTCTTGTTTGTTTATGGCTTGGTCGTTGCTATGTCCTTAAAAATTTCCTTTTGTGTTATTTTGAGGTTCCTGGGTATCGGAATCGTCGTTTTGATTCTCATTATTATATTTGGGTGAGTAATCACCACTAGTTCCTTCTACGAGGGCTTGATATTGTTCGTTTCCGAGATGCATGTGTTTAAATTCTTCGTCTTCCCCCCCCCCCATGAATTGTTGGTATACTATTTTATCGGATGATACTTGTAGGTGTATACATATGTTTGCTTCATATTCTTGTGAAAATATAAAAACACATTCTCCGTCACCGAATTCATGGCTGTTATTTAATATTTGTTTGGCTCCTTTTGCGTCCTTACATTTATTTATCCATTCTGACCTGCGTAGAATTTCTCTGTGCTCGTCTGTTGATTCTGTCAATCCGTACGAAAGTTTGAGGCAATGGAACAGACAACTTCCGTCTCTAGGGACATCGATCATTATTAGCTGTCTATGAGGTTCTGTGCATTGGGTCCCCGATACTCGAATCCTTGCATCCTCTTCTTCATTCATTAGGATTGGTGTATTATCAATTTCCCATACACCGATTCTTATGCCCTCTTTTCCTTTGATGTATTTCTTCTCAACGTCGATTGAGACCATTGCTCGAAATCGATTGGTTAATTCATTGAATATTGACCTTAAATTGGTAATTTGGCCTTTGTTATTATTATACTTATTGTTTCCGCCGTTGAGTTCTTGTGTATCTGGCGGTTGTTGGCTCTCATGTTCGTTTGGTGCCGTTCAGCTTTGTTCGGTCATTTCCGTCCCCGCTCGTCTACTTGCTGTCTACTTTTGGCTCTACTCTCTCTCTGATCATGTACCCCTCTTCTATTTTCCGATTTCTCTTCACTTTCTTTGTCTCTGTCAGGTGTTTGTGCTGCTGCCGTTTACCCTATTGCCTTCCTAGCTTTCCACTCTCTCTCTTTCTCCAGTCTTTCTGCTGCCGCGCTATTCCGCGCTAGTTGGTAACCCCAATGTTTTTCTTGTTCGGTTTCCCTCTGCGTTGCTGCCGCTGTATCACAATCCGCGATAATAATTTCCTTTGAGTTGTGCGGTTGCTCGGTGGTGTTAGGAAAATCTGCGATTTTCCTATGTAGAGTATCTAACTGTCGTTTACGAGTTTTGTGTTGTATTTTTTCTCTATTACACCCTTGTTGATAAATGGTGTGCTCGTCGTTTTTACCCCTTTTTCCATGTTTTTCTCTTTGCACATGTACGCCAGTTTATCGTCCGCTGGTCCTTGCGACAAAATTTTTTCTTTGTTGTTTACCACTGTAAGGGTGTTTTTATCTGTCTTCTCTTTTAGTTTTTCCGTCATTTTCCGTTCCAATTCTGTCTCTCTACTACTGCAGCTGTGGGTACTTAATACCTGTTCGCTTCCTCTAAGTTTTCTGGGCTTCTTTTTAATTGCCTTTTCGTCTGGCTCGTCTGAGTCAGACGTTTCTATTTTGACTTTCCTGTTCTTTCGTATAAGATTCCTCTGTCTCCTTGTACGCATTTTATATATTCGTGCTGGTGGTGCATTAATGTCTTCGTGATTATCCCTTTCCCGTTTTTCCGCAAGCTCATACAGCTCCCGGCGTGGTAGTTCTGGGTTTTCTTCCTCTTCTTTGAGTACTGGATTGCGAGAAAGAGCATCCAGTGCTTTATTTTTCTGCCCAGGTCTATAGACAACGTCGAACTCATATCCACGGAGTTCTGCTTTCAATCTTGTGAATCTTAAGTCCGGTTTCTTCGATGTGTGGAAATGTTTGAGTGGTTCATGGTCAGTTATGACTGTAAATTTACGATCGAACAAATATGGCCTGAACTGCTCCTTGGTGTACACTATCGCCAATAATACCTTGTCGTATGTCGGATATCGTAATTCACTGCCCTTCAAGAATCTGGATGCATATTCGCAAGGGTGATCTTTGCCTATCTCTCCCTGGCTTAAAATTGCTTCGATGGCGTAGTCGGATGCGTCGGTTGTTACGATAAAGGGTTCGCTTATATCTGGAGCCCTCAGCACTGGCTCACTGCACAAAGCGTTTTCAAGTTTCATTAATGCATGTTCTTATTCTTCTTCCCATTCAAATTCGGCTGTTTTTCTTGTAAGCTTTGAGAGAGGTTGGGCTATTTTTGCGTAATCCTTGATGAAGTGTCGATAGTACCCCGCCAACCCGAGGAATTGTTTCATTTTCCCCGCATTTGTTAATTTAGGAAAACTTTTTACTGCTTCAATTTTTTCCGGATTTGTTTTGATCTGGCCGTTGCCTACAATATGACCGAGCACTTTAGCTTTCTTTCTAAAGAATTGGCATTTTTTTAGTTCTATTGTGAGGTTTGCATCGGCTAGCCGTTTTAAGAGCCTTTTGAATCTTATCTCGTGTTGTTCCAAGTTTTCTGCGAATACCATGATGTCATCCATATATACCTCTATCTCCCGTCCTTGTAAGCCTGCTAGTGCCAGTATTATCACTCGCATGAATGTACTTGGCGAGTCTATGCATCCCATTGGCATTTGTTTATATTGGTAATGTCCGTTTGGTCCTGAGAGCGCAGTTTTATGAGCATCCTCCTCGTGAATCTCTACTTGGAAAAACCCGCTCTTCAGATCTACCACAGTTATATATTTTGCAGCAGCTAAATTTTCCAAAATTTCATTCTGGAATGGCAGTGGATAGCACGTACCAACTGCTATTTCGTTCAATAGCCGGAAATCTGTTACGACCCTCCAGCGTTTTTCTTCGTTTAGTCCCACGTTTTTCGGGACGATCCACACATTTGAGTTATGTGGGTATGTCGATGGCTCAATTATTTGTTTCTGCAGTAGTTTATCTATTTTTACTTGCATCTGTTCCTTTAGTTTTATTGGATAGCGTACCCTTTTGGCAACTATTGGCTTCTCTGTTGCCATTGTTATTCGATGCTTAAGTAAGTTTGTAGCCTGTAGTGGCTCGCCGTCGAGGCCAAATACGAACGGATTGTACTCCATGAGATCCCCGATGTGGTTTAATCCCTCCATGTTGCAGCCAGATGTATCGACGATTTCCATTATTTTGCTTACTCGAGCCGCTATATCCGATTTCTTAATATTTGAAATTTTTAATGTTGCTCTTTATGTCATTATTATTTTTACCGTTTATGGCATTTCTTTCTTTTATAATTTCATTATTTTTCACCTTTCCGTCTAACCTTTTAGTGTTAAAAAACCTAATCATGGCTTCCTTTAACCCTTCAGCGTCGTCCCCAGCGATGCTGAATGGTTCCACCCCTTGTCTGGTTTCACATTCGAAAACATTTACTTCCAGTACTGGCATGTCAATTTGTTTGTCTGTTATGTTTATAATTTCCGCATATATTTTTGAGTTTTTATTTTCTCCTATAAAATTTCCAAATAAGATTCCCTCCTTTATATTTTGTAGAGGGACCCAGCCGACTTGTCCGTGGCTGCTATCATCTTTTATACGCACAAATATTATTTTCCTCGATTTTGCGGTGATTTGCGCTCGGTATACTTGGGCCTCGATTCGTGCCGGCATTATTTCTCGTAGGCTTAAGTCGCTTTCCATTTTTAGCGCGGCTACTATAGCTTCACCTAACGTTTTCGGGTTAAGGCATGTTACCCTGTAGTTGTAAGGCGATTTTATCCTGTACGTGTATTGCTTTATGGCTTCTTTTTCAGCGCTCTCCTTTAATGCGTGTCGTTGCCTGGGCGATAGTGTCGTATCCAAATCGTATAGGGTTGTTATTCTATCGTATAATTTTTGAACACGCCTGCTGATTTCCTCTACTAATTCCCCTCTGTATTGTTTCACTACTTTTCATTTTGCCAATAACGTGTCAACGCTTCCGATGCAGCTGTATCTATTTTTCAATCCTACCAAGAATTCATTTACAGATGAAAATTCTGCCAGGCGTGGTATAAATTCGGCTGCTGTTTCTTTCAGCTTATTTGCTAGTGAGCCTATAAGAAATATTTCATATACGGGGCATACTGTCCACGATACCACTCTTACCATTTGTTCAAAAAGGGGTAGTTTAACGGAATCGCCGTCAAATATTGGTATGTTTGCTGCTAGGTGACTTAGTGACGACAGCGTGTTCTGAATCGGGCGTTCGTAATTAAAACTTCCTGTGTAATGTGAAGGTACTATTAATCGGTCTTGGGGGTTTAAGTAATTTCTATTTGTCCAACCTGATTCGTCTTCTCCTGCAGAATGAAGTGGTGCCACTGTGTTTTGTCTATAACAATTACTGCTTCTCTTATTATATCGTGTAGATTTGTGTCGGGTTTGGCTTGTGTTTTATCGCTAGGTGGATTAGTGACTCGTCGATTCATGTTAGTTGTTGCATTTTCACGTTCGGTGTAGGGAGTTAATTTTTCAATTAAAGGGGGTTTATGTGTTTCCGTGTGGGATGGCGCATCAGTTTCATCATCGCTTATGTCTTGTCTATGAGATAATTGTCCGCGTTTTATGCTTGGCGTTAAATTCTTTAACATTTTCATTATAAAAAGCTACTGTTTTTTTCTGGCCTTCTGCCACTCTGTCCATGATTCCGGATCATCTTCTAGGTTAATTTGTATTACTTTGTCATCTGTGTTAATTGGTCCTGTTTCGTGTATATCTGTGCACCTCACGACTTCCTGTACTCCCCTTCCCCGTGTATCATTTTTTCTACGTCACTCATAGTGTTGCTTTTAAGTCTCTTTTTTTGTAGTTCGTCTTGTGCTTTTCTAGTTTGTATATATATTTTTTCTAATCGTAAGACGCTGTCGCTTCTGTGTATTTTGTGTTAGCCTGATAGATACGCGCACTCTATTGAGTGTTAGTCGATAGTCTTTTTTTCGTTTTTGTTTTCGGTTAGCTACTCCTTGTATTTATTAATTAATTAAAAAAAATTTTGTGTGGGGTGTTTATCGTTTGTATATCGGTTATATGTTTGTGCATGCAATTATGGGTTACCACTAAGGTCTTTGGATATTGCGATTTAAAAATAATATCGATGTATAAGTTTTTTTCTTTTAGGTGCGTATTTCCCTCGGGGTTTATGAGTATAGTAAATACGAGTAATGAAAATTCACTTACCAGATCGCCGTGACGGTGGTCAGCATAACGATAATCCCGTGCATACTTATGAATCCCTTCCTTGATCCTTCCGGGAGTTGCTTAGCTTCTGCTTTCGCTCGTTGTTCCCTTCTCCTGTGCTGTGTATCCCGTGTTCCCTCTGTGGCTGTAGTCCAGACTTGGCGTACTGTGCTTTTTTTTCTTTATCTGTATTTTCCTGAGTTTAGTGAACGGTAGATGCCTCTAGTGTCCTGGTATATTGGTCCACTGGCTTGATATGCAGTTTTTCCTTGTCTGGTATCCTTGCAGTATCGAAGATTTTTCCGATTATATCTTCCTGTTCTCCTCCACTTTTCCAATTTCCCTTATATTGTGGCACTTGACACGCTGAATTTGGCGTCTGGCACTTTTGATACTTTTTTTCTTTGCGATGAGCGATAAATTTTTTTTATTTCTTTATTTTATTACGTCAATTAAGTCAAGAAAAAATTAATTAAAATATTTTTTTTTTGTTCCTCGAGACTAAGTGATTTCCGTGCACGTGACAGACCGTAAAAAAATTTTATCTGTATCCCACTTCTGACACCAGTTGTTATGTGGGATTCTCGGTGCGGGAATAAATAGAAGCGCGACTTGTCGTTAAGTTATGCTTTATTAGGATTACTTATATTTTAGGGAAGTTGTGCGTGTATTCTCGTCTCGCGGACTTCGTCCTTACGCTCTCGCGTCTCTATCTGATTTCCCCGTCCCTTCTCTCTCCTTTTCCTATCACCTTTTTTCTCTATTCCCCTACCTTTTAGGCCCAAGCCAGCAGAGACGCACGCACGCATAGCTATATGCTATCGTACGTAACACATTCTTTAGATTTGGTTTTTTCTAAATAATTGTCCGGGTTAACGTCAAAGTTACATTGGGTCTTATGAAATAGATTAAAATATTTGTTTTCATTTCTACAGCTGCCTTCAAAATACGTATTTTCGCACACTTTGTAACTGTTATGGGTGACCTGTGATGTTTTAACGGTTGTAAACGTAATTGTATTTTGTGCATTAGGTAAAATGTTTAAGTTATCTGGTTTGTTTGTTTTTATGTTATTTTCAAAATCATCACTGTCACTGCTATCACTACAAAAACCAACTTTTTGAGTTAACCTATTCTTACGGACTCTACATTTGGTAAGTAAAGCCTTTCTTTGTTTGCTGACCATTTTTTAGAAATTTTAGTCAACTTAATGATTCTTTTTTCATTTATATTATAGTTATCATAGTTTGCTTTTAATCACATATTTATTAAAAATTTGACTTATTTTGGAGCAGTACCTTGACTTTCTGCTAGACACATATACATACGTAAGTATGCGTACACACACGTGCGATCGCACAACCGTACACAAATCCAAAAAGCTAAAAATACTGTAATCCCTATTATAGGTTGTATGGGTAAATATTGCAAGTGTAGATGTAGTTGCGCAGTAGGCTTTTGCATATATGTATCAGACGCTCTAAGTAAGGATGAAATCATGCAGGACTTTTTTTTCCAATTTTTCAAGACGTTTTTTAGACATTCGGTAAAACAAGAGAGCTTAACACAAGATGCTTATCCAACCAGGGCATACATAAGGAATCCCATGGGCCTGTTTTGAAAATCCTTCAGGCCCTGTATTTACTCTAGTAGACATGCAGTAGCAGTTGTGAGACCTACTAATTATTAATAACAATATGTGCAGCTTACCACCAATAAGCGAGCTGTTGAATTTGCATGGCTTTCTGCAACGCTGTCTGCTATATCATCCACCTTCATATCAAAGGTAAGAGGAACTCCACTTACTAAATCAATAATTTCATTGGAACAAAAATTAAATTTACTAAGACTTAGTCAACAGATGACGACAGCCTTACAGTGGATTAAAGCTGAAGGGACCAACGGCGATGTACTAATTGCTATAAGTGCTGCAGACAAATCTTGTGCCATTTCTTTTTACTATGAGCATTTCAAGTAAATTATATTCTGTTGTTTTCGTATAACTGGAAGGTAACGTTCTGAAACTGACGAGTGAGAGAGTATCAGTGTGCCGTTGACCCGGCCGGTGGTGCTCCACTTGCACTCGTAAGCTTTAGAGTGCCACATTTTAGTTTCACGAGTCTCGGGACAATAACAAAATATAACCTATACTCGGAGTGAGAGACGACTCAACTGAACAGTGATTTACAATTACCATACGAAGCACAGCATTGTTTATTGATCAGGTTGAAAGCGAGAAAATAATAAATAAATAAATAATAAATTAGACACACGATAAATGTTATAGTAAAGCGGGTTTATCATCGTGAAATAGGAGCGCAAAGAATCGTACAGAAATTTATTTATAAGTGTTTAAGTGCTCCCATACAGGCAGAAAATAAAAGAAACAAAAAAAAAGAATAATGAAGAATCTATAATGAAAAACTTCGACGAAGCGCAAGGTGACGTAATGAGTATTAGAAAGGACAAAATTCCCTCGTATCCGGAAAACGAGTCAGAGTCAGAAATACTGACAGTATTTTTAGAGCACAGCTCCGAAACTCAAATGGAATGGGAAAAAATGAGCAAGAAACAGCGTATGCTAATGTTAAAATTCTTAAAAAACATAAAACCAGGGGTAATTAGGGAGAAAGTCTCACACACAACGTCATGCGTAATGGGGGTAGGTGCAGAATATTCAAACACCGTAAGAAATGACGCGGCGAATATATCACCCTTAAAGAATGCAGATTATACAGCCGGAAATGGGATGAACGAAATTTCGAGGAACGTAAACTTGCACTCGAAAGATAGGTTTGACAGTAAGGATACACAGAATACGCTTCAACATGCGTTCAGACGAAGAGAAAAACAAGCGGCGTAGCAAACAGTACAGCAATGTACGCCACAGTTTTCGGAGGAAACACTAACACAAAATTTTGAAGAATCAGTACTTGGCCATAAAAACAATTGGGGCTTAACGTCAAGGACGTCGGAAGAGGTAAGAATGTATGAGGGGCAGCAAACGGGAATCCCAAGTTTTTCAGGTGCAAGGATGCATAATGCTGGACCCAGCTACGAACCTACGGGCCCAATAAAAGAAAGGGAGAGAGGCCAACCGACAGCACCGTCATCTGACTGGCCGTTTCGGGATAATAACATAAACGGGCAATACATTTTGCAAGAGCAGCAACATCAAACGCAGCCAAATCCAACTTACATAAACCCAATCATGAGTCAACAGCGAGCGGAAAATACGTACCCTGTTAGCATGCACTATAGTGCACTGTCCCATCTCAATAACGTGGCGAGTGGCATCCCTATATTCAGTGGAGATCCAATGAACTTTCCACTTTTTGAACAGATGGTGAGGATAGCAAATCTATCAGTCCCACCACAATATGAAAAATACTTCATAGGTACACTAGGTGGTAAACTTAGGGGGATGGCGGCAGATTAATTTTACATCCGGTTATCGCTATTTAATACCGTAGACGCATTTTACTCGCTCTATCACTGCGATTCGGGAACATGGGAGGCATTGATACACAACTAGCCCAACTTAAGTCACTGACTCAGCTGAGCAGCGTCCTATAATGGAAGGTATAATAATAATAATAGAAATTTTAATGGAAATAATAGTCGCCCTCCGTGGAATAATAATAGGGATAGTAATAGGCCAATTAAAGAGAATAGGAATTTCAATGATCAAAATAGGGGAAATAGTTATGTATAATAACTATAGTTATTGTATATAATAGTTAAAACACGAGAAAATAATAATTATAACAATCACAATCGACGACGGGAGAATAATTATAATAATTACAGGGCCAATAATAACAATTATTATTAGTGACGGGACAATAATTACAATAATTACGGGACCAGAGGCAATAGTTATAACCTTCTACAATCAGCGAGGAAATCAAAATACTCGATATAATCATGGAAAAGATTCGAGGACGGACAAGTCACGCGCGGAGGATTTAAACTCCCAGGATGCTTGGTGTGCTCCCCAAGCGCCTGGCATCCCCTAGTAGATAAGAAGATGACAAAAACACTCGGTAGCAGAGAAACGGCAAGCGTACAGGTAAGAGTGTCACTAGCTGCGAGTGCGAGTGTTGATATGATGACAAGGAGAGATAATTTGCCTCAAAACAGCCCTCAAATGGAAAAAGGACAAAACGATAACGGAAGCGAGCCTCAGCGTGAAGCAAAAATAAATATATTTCTAGTAGGTAGGATACCCCCTTCAGTATTAATAACAAGCACTCAACTGAGAGGTGAGGAAGCAAAACTATATGCAGACACAGGAGCTGAAATTTCCATTATAAAGAAAGACAGTGTTCTTCCAAATAAATTCTTTGACGTGAGGAACCGAACAAGAATTGTGGGTGGGTAAGAAGTGGCGCATAGAAAGCGTAGCACTTTAGGTGTAGTTGAAATATCACTGAATGGCCTTATGTGTAGGTTGCATATGATCCCACACAACTTCCCGATAGATGGGGAAGGTATAATTGGATGGGACATTTTTAAATTATATCAAAGCCGCATAAGTGCGACAGAACATATTTTTGAATTAGGAGGAATGAAAATTAATTTAATCGAGCCAGAGATGCTCGAAATTCTTGCCAGGTCAAGACAAGTTATATATGCCCGCGTCGGAATAAATAGTGAAAATGTAAAAGTACGGTAGGTTCCTTTGCAAAGAATGAAAGAGGGAGTTTTATTCAGAAATTTCATAGCTACAAATACTGGTGGAAAAGTTTATGCTAAGTGTGTAAACACACTAAATGAAACAATAAGCATACCTGTACCGGAAATTGAGTTATTAGAATGCGAGGTGATGCGAGATGCCAATCTATTTAGCGTCGAAGGAGACGACGCTCAGGGCATTAAGGAGGCAATGATAAGACTTTTTGAGGAAAACGGCCAAGAAAGAAGAAAAATGAACAAAGTTGAATATAGCGTTACAAATAATCGTACAAACGGCGGGAACAATGGTGATTTCAAGAACACTGACAATTTAGGTAGTTTGTCGGATGAAGGAAAAATAACGAGAATCGATAAAATAATCCAGCTTATTGATGTTTCAAGCTGTAACGAGAAAGAAAAATCTCCCGTCCGGAAACTCATAGAGTATAATCCATTTATATTTGGCCTAGATGGAGAACCACTGAAAACAACTTATATTTTGAAACACCGCATCATAACTATGATGGACAAGCCCGTGACGGCGAAGTGCTATAGGTACCCACCAGCGCTAAGGAAACAGATGAAAAAAGAGATAGAGAAATTGCTCGAGCAAGGAATCGTCGAACCTTCGAAATCGCCCTACAATTCTAACATGTGGATTGTACCCAAGCAATCGGGGCTGGACGGGGAGAACTCACTCGCTTTGGCTGGTCTACAAGGGCATGAAATCGAAGTGTATTTGGATGACATCATGGTGTTTGCTCCGAACCTCGAAGAGCACGGGAGGCGTTTTATTAGACTTTTAAAGCGGCTTTCGAAAGCAAACTTAACAATTGAGCTGAAAAAATGCCATTGCCAAAAAAACGTGAGGCGAAAGTACTGGAACACGTTGTAGGAAATGGACAAATAAAAACAGATTTTTAAAAAATCGAAGCAGCGAATAAATACCCGAGACCTACGAATGCGAAAAAAATCAAACAATTTCTTGGATTTGTTGGATATTACGAACGATTTATTCAGAATTATGGAAAAATTGCTCAGCCGTTCTCCAAACTCTTGAGAAAAGGAATAGAGTTCAAATGAAAAGAGCTACAGGAGCAAGCTTTCAAAACACTAGTTGGCACATTATGTAGCAAGCCGGTACTCATTGCACCCAATCTGGAGAAGCCCTGCATAGTAACAACGGATGCGCCAGACTACGCAATAGGAGCAATATTAAGCCAAGGTGAATCCGGTAATAGGAGAGGGAGAAATAAACACTGAAAGGCCACGCCAAGAACTGTATCAGTTGGCGGACGAACAGGAGAAAGAAGGACTAACCAATAGCGATGGGCCTCCGGCGCCCATTTTTAAAACACGAACGACCGGTAAACAGCACATTCAGGGAAATGTCAAGAAAGGAAAAATTATTTACTCTGATTTAGAGGACTCAGATAAGGAAGTACTGAAGAAAAAAACAAAATTTTGATGGATGGAATGGAAATAAACGTGATATAAAAATAGATGACCAAGCTGATGGTGAAAGAGACTCTGAATCTAAGAAAAAGAAGAAATAAACAAAAAATTAAGCAAAATGAAAACAGTGAGAAAACGAGGTCGCCAAAGAATGAATATTATAGTTAGCAATTTAAAAACAGGAACGAACACGGTAGCAGACGAGGTAGCAGGAAGCACCAAGACCTTTGGGAAAGGTGTTTTTGAAGGCAGAGGTGTCGAAGCGTCGAAGGGAGCCGATCAAGTACGAGAGAAGTTGAAGGAAGAGGAGAGTGAAGGTGAGACACAACAGTACGAGCATACAGCGAATGAGCCGCTCACTGACGGTACTTATAAATGTAATAAAAGGGTGCAAGGGCTCAGGGAGCACAGAAACATACTTCGCCCCAACAACAGAGGCAGACAAGGAACCGGATATACACGATTTGTTGGAGGGAAGATCAGACGAACTGCGGGCGTAAGTTATGATAGACGTAAGAAGGCGAGATGTAGAGGGAAAGCCGGGAATGAGGATTGACATGTGGGAGCCCAACGAAAAAATACTTGAGGAAAAAGCGTTACTGGAGGAAAAGGAAATACCTGCATAAGTGTAGAGAGCCAGAAGAAACGGAAAATATACTAAAGTTGGGTACAGAATATGGAAATGCGGTATGTGCATATTTTCGCAAGAATTAAAAAAAAAATATGTGAATACTTTAAATTAAACCGGGGAAATTATATTTATACGCACTATATTGCAACGGACAAAGAAGAAGTAGGCCACTTACATCTAGAAGGTAACAGCGAGAACGCCCATTACATGTCCCTAATACAAAATTCTAACACCAAATCGAAAAGTGATTTATATAACGAAAAGCGCATAAGACCCCCACCTGAACCACCACCACCACCAGACCCTTAAAGCGACTGTAAACCATTAACTGACGACAGTACAACGACGATAGTTACAACAATAATTATAATGTTAATAATAATAATGACAGAAGCAATACAGAGGACAAGAATAATAAAGCTAGTACACCGATACAGTATTATATAGGAAGACAGGATGAACAGAAACATACGTGTATAAATTTATATAGAGAAAAGCGTTATTTTTCATTCATTCGCGGCCCTCGGACGAACCACGAGTGAACAATAAATTATATGAAAAGAAGATACAAAATAACTAGTAACTGCGCAACTAACAGATATTCTGACAATCAACCCACCCCCCTGTAAAGAAAGAATATTGATAAAATACGTACAAACATTCAGTTTTCTTAAATTTTTGCGGCCACTGGACGCGCCTTAAAAAAAAATGCGTTGATGGAAGCAGATAAATAAACAATAATGTTAGGACCGAAAAAAAAAGCGAAACACATATATGCACATTGGTAAAGGTGAGGAATTATAACAATAACATATGAAGATATGGGAACGAAATATAAAGCATACAAGATGCGCGCGTGGCATTCTCTAACGAAAAATTCAACAAAAAAATTTATAATTAGAATAATTATAATAATAAAAATTATATAACAATCATGATAACAATAAGGTTATAAACAAGAAGCATTACCAACACAAGAGGGAGGCGCTACAGTCATTTAAAATTGAATAACACGTACAAAAACGACAAAAATTAGGCTGTAAGCATGAAACATGCAAGGTTGAATACACAAGAAAAAAAAATAAATCGAAAGGCAAGAAGGAGTCTGAAAAGGATATCGATCAGATTTTAGGTAACGCTAAATTATTGTTATTGCTGGACACTGTGATCCCCTAAAGCAATCACATTCGCGGCGTTTAAGGACCACCCCTTTTTTCATTGAAAATAACCTAAGAATACCTCACTACCCCCAGAAATTCCTCAAAGATCCTTCCGGCACGGACATGGAGCAATCGAAAGCAATTCTCGTAACCCGAAGGAGGCCCACAGACTGCTCAATGAACTCCCTTAGCTGACGCTAGTATCCAAGAGAATACAAAACAAGCAACGCATTGAAATCTACAAAAAAAATCAACGTAATTGATCTCCCGGACGCTAGGGTGGCGTCATAGAAATAATCAGCAATGCTGCTGAAAACAACACCAAAAATTTCTGCTGAAACAAACCTGCCCAGCACCTCAGGGCGTTGGACACACCAAAGACCCAGAGATAATACGGTAGCGGCAAACCACCTGGCTAATGTACAAAAAAAAAAGGAAAAAAAACAACAACAAAAACAAACAAACAAGAAAAAACAAAAAAAAAAAAAAAGATGGGAAAGATGGATGAGTAGTCACCCACACAGGCAAACATAGTGGCTACGGCACGCAAAATGAAGTGTGCGAATCGACAAAAAGCCGCAATACAAACTAGCGAAAAGGGAGAGAAGAAAGTGGAAAACAATAATTGCAGTGAATGGGTACAAGCGCCGTCGAATTATTGAAATCTATAAGACTCCATCATAATTCTCTTTCCATGCATGATACACAAGAACGGAAGGAAGGGAACGGGAAAATTTTACAAACAGAAAATCGGATGGACTAACATAAGCCAATTGAGCCTCTGGCACAAGATTGATAATCTTTCTGGACTCGTCTCTGTTGCAGTATAATAATAATTAAATATATTGATAAAGTGTACTTATAGAATTACCGAGGAGAACGAGAAATATATATATATATATATATATATATATAAACAATTCAAGGAAAAAAAATAAATTGATAAAATAATAACAACAAGGTAAGAAAATATTAAGCATGCGGCAACAAGGAAGCGTAGTCGTAGTAGAATAGTGAGAAATAGATATATGTATACAGTATAACTTAAGATAAGAAATAGACATATGTAAAGAGAGTGCCACACTTGCAGCTGAAAATAAGCACTTGAATGGTATAATGCATTGGATCACGTCATATTCGAGTAAACCACCTTCGAGATAAATGTATTTGCATAACCGTAGATATAAAAAAAAACGTATATAAAACTTTAACGAGCACGATGCACAGCCATATGGCCAACCGCTCTCTTTTCTCGCCCCTCACTCTCTCTACTGTGGTTCTTAAAAGATTTCAAAAACAAAATTATACCCGCGGGAATAGAGAAGGATATACGAAATAAGAAAACATTATGGTAGCGTGTATCACCAATCATACGAATACGAGGTCGTGCAAATAAAAGGGAGAACGGTTCGACTGGAAAAATTACGCTTGGATGGCGGTGAAAATATTAGAAGCAGCTGCAGGATAGTTCGAATTTTTTAAAATAGGGGGCCCCTTACTACTAAATTTGGCTAGAATGCTTACGGGTAGAAGAAGCAGTTTTGAAAGTGAAGGCGCAGCGGCGGGTGCAGTGACAGTGCAACCAATAATGCTACAGATCATACAAAGACCAGTCGCGTCGCAAAACCAAGTACGCGTAGCGGTCAGAGGTGCACCTCCAGCAGTTAACAATATGCAACGTCCTCGCGCATAAGAGGAGGATATAAAAAAAAATTTTAAATTAAATTATGTATACATACATAAATCTAAGTTATATTCGTTTATTATAATTTAGGTACCATATTTGCGAACAAAAATGCATCATGTAAAAATATCTAATAGGCTCGTAACGCAGCCATAATACAATAAATAACTTTTTTTTGCTTGATATATACAGTACAATTTTTTTAGGCATGATAATTGAAATATTATATCTGGACAGCCCTTAATAGATGCTGGAACCACATATCTGTAACTTTAAAAACGTTAATATTTGTATCCATGAGTTATTGTAATACATCCTTAACTGAGAGCTTGAAATTAGTCGACATCTTTCGAAATTGTAAATTATTTAGTAATTGTTTTTTTTACGACAATTACTTGCTGTAATAATTGCGAATTAGCTCGAGAAATTGCTCCACCACAGGTCCTTTTCCTATGCCTTGCTCTCCAGAGACTACAGTAGAGTGCTACAGAAGATTGCTTGGCCTCAGAAGTGATAATGTCAAAAATAACAGTGGCATAAGAAATTAGCAAAATCTAGTTGAAATCATAGTTAAAGTTGTCTAATCATATGTTGCACGGAGAAATAAATAACTGTTATTTTTACTGTGAAAGCAACTGTCAATTTGCAGGTTAAGCAAGTGCAGCAGACGTCTGCTATATCCTATAGCTTCTCCCCTGTACGACGTGACCCTAGCTTTACCTTAACAGCTGAGTAAAAATTACAGTTGCTTCACGGTAAAAATTGTGGTATTTTCAAGACAAATTTTACTGGGATAAAAATTACCTCTAAACTACGGTAAAAAGTATAGTGACTGTCGCAGTGTCACACTTTTACAGTTGCTTTCACGGTAAAAATTACAGCTATTTATTTCTCCGTGTGATTGAGGATGGAACGAAGTGAGCTTCAGAACTTTTACGTTGCGGCTAAAATAAGATGTACCGTCATTTTACAAAATAAACGTAAAATGCTCACAACTTTCCTACTGATCAATAATGCTAACTTTATGAACAATAAAACTAAAAAATGTGAGGTCATCGATTGTAGATGGGTTTGAAAAACCTCTTATGACCGTAATTTTGGTTCAAATTAATTTTTTTAACTTAACAAAAGGAGCAGTTGCTGCAAGGAGGATTAATCGCAGTGTATAAAAGACTGAGAGCAAAAACTGCAGCAAAGCATTTTGTCTTATAAATGAGCTATAAAAACAGCACATAAATGTCGTATAAAAAATAATTTTGCATGAACAGTTAATAATTTTCAAGTATTCCAACAAATAATGATAAGTTTTGGTAGAATTAAAAAAAAAAGAAAAGTAAAGTTTGTATGCTCCACAAATTTATTTGCGTATACTTTATTCTATAGAAAATTCCTTTATTCTATTCAAAGTACCAAAGTACGTCTGAACCAAGATGCAGTCGTACAATGTAATAATTATTTATTGATGCCTTTCATGAGAGTTTTGTCATCGCTGGACGCGTTACTCATTTTTACAATAAAAAAATGTGAATCAATATTTACATTTTTTTCAACCAAACAAAAAAAAAGGTGTATTACGTACAGTTAATCAAACCTTTATATGCCCAAATAGTTACTAAACATATGGGTGATAACGGTAACACCAGAAGCATACATCTAAAAAAAATTAATATTCATATCTGTAGTTGTAGGCCTTGTATGTTAATTTATTAAAGTATAGTTAATTATTTGACTCACTTTTTCGGACTGGAAGAGAAGAAGAAATGGACATAATTCGAAACTATTTAAACGCAGAATACACTAATAAGGCTAGTACTCAACAAAGTCCCTTTTCTGACACCACTCTTCCACATTATTATGCTAAAGTTCCACATCAAAAAAACAGCACTGATTGTGGACTGTATATAATACCATTCATAAAATAGTTTTATTCAGTAAGTCAACCGTGTTTTATAAGTTGTATAAAATAATAATCTTCTAACTACAGCGTGTGCATTGTTCGTGGTATATTGTAAATTGTTAAAGTAATGTTCATTTGAAGATAATATAATATATGTTATTGCAACAGGTCCAAAAAATTTGTTTTACATTTAGGCATTTTCCGTGATATTTTGATGTTTATAGCGCCCTTGGTAGGAAAAATAGCATTCACCATAAAATCGCTCCAACCGGGGCTACTCTGTGGTCTCTCGAGCCCTACTTCGCAGATTTCTCAGGGTTTTGAATTAGACTTGTTTGAAATATTTTAAATATTTTGAACCAGAAAGTAGATTATGGTAGCTTTTGTTACTGATTTTCCTGATCTATTTGTCAAAGTAATGAAAAAAATCCATAATTACAATTGAGTATCATACGGAATTAATTGATCTAAAATTATTCTTACACTTAATTGAAATAATGTAAAACCGTCAGTTTCTTTTGTAATCAAAGGAAGTGATGTTTAAAAAAAGTCAATAACTTTATTTTTTAGTTTTTTTTTAATTAAATTTTTTTTTGTATTAATTATATTTTATGAGGTGAAAAATAAATCTAAGATATATGTATACAGTATAACTTAAGATAAGAAATAGACATATGTAAAGAGAGTGCCACACTTGCAGCTGAAAATAAGCACTTGAATGGTATAATGCATTGGATCACGTCATATTCGAGTAAACCACCTTCGAGATAAATGTATTTGCATAACCGTAGATATAAAAAAAAACGTATATAAAACTTTAACGAGCACGATGCACAGCCATATGGCCAACCGCTCTCTTTTCTCGCCCCTCACTCTCTCTACTGTGGTTCTTAAAAGATTTCAAAAACAAAATTATACCCGCGGGAATAGAGAAGGATATACGAAATAAGAAAACATTATGGTAGCGTGTATCACCAATCATACGAATACGAGGTCGTGCAAATAAAAGGGAGAACGGTTCGACTGGAAAAATTACGCTTGGATGGCGGTGAAAATATTAGAAGCAGCTGCAGGATAGTTCGAATTTTTTAAAATAGGGGGCCCCTTACTACTAAATTTGGCTAGAATGCTTACGGGTAGAAGAAGCAGTTTTGAAAGTGAAGGCGCAGCGGCGGGTGCAGTGACAGTGCAACCAATAATGCTACAGATCATACAAAGACCAGTCGCGTCGCAAAACCAAGTACGCGTAGCGGTCAGAGGTGCACCTCCAGCAGTTAACAATATGCAACGTCCTCGCGCATAAGAGGAGGATATAAAAAAAAATTTTAAATTAAATTATGTATACATACATAAATCTAAGTTATATTCGTTTATTATAATTTAGGTACCATATTTGCGAACAAAAATGCATCATGTAAAAATATCTAATAGGCTCGTAACGCAGCCATAATACAATAAATAACTTTTTTTTGCTTGATATATACAGTACAATTTTTTTAGGCATGATAATTGAAATATTATATCTGGACAGCCCTTAATAGATGCTGGAACCACATATCTGTAACTTTAAAAACGTTAATATTTGTATCCATGAGTTATTGTAATACATCCTTAACTGAGAGCTTGAAATTAGTCGACATCTTTCGAAATTGTAAATTATTTAGTAATTGTTTTTTTTACGACAATTACTTGCTGTAATAATTGCGAATTAGCTCGAGAAATTGCTCCACCACAGGTCCTTTTCCTATGCCTTGCTCTCCAGAGACTACAGTAGAGTGCTACAGAAGATTGCTTGGCCTCAGAAGTGATAATGTCAAAAATAACAGTGGCATAAGAAATTAGCAAAATCTAGTTGAAATCATAGTTAAAGTTGTCTAATCATATGTTGCACGGAGAAATAAATAACTGTTATTTTTACTGTGAAAGCAACTGTCAATTTGCAGGTTAAGCAAGTGCAGCAGACGTCTGCTATATCCTATAGCTTCTCCCCTGTACGACGTGACCCTAGCTTTACCTTAACAGCTGAGTAAAAATTACAGTTGCTTCACGGTAAAAATTGTGGTATTTTCAAGACAAATTTTACTGGGATAAAAATTACCTCTAAACTACGGTAAAAAGTATAGTGACTGTCGCAGTGTCACACTTTTACAGTTGCTTTCACGGTAAAAATTACAGCTATTTATTTCTCCGTGTGATTGAGGATGGAACGAAGTGAGCTTCAGAACTTTTACGTTGCGGCTAAAATAAGATGTACCGTCATTTTACAAAATAAACGTAAAATGCTCACAACTTTCCTACTGATCAATAATGCTAACTTTATGAACAATAAAACTAAAAAATGTGAGGTCATCGATTGTAGATGGGTTTGAAAAACCTCTTATGACCGTAATTTTGGTTCAAATTAATTTTTTTAACTTAACAAAAGGAGCAGTTGCTGCAAGGAGGATTAATCGCAGTGTATAAAAGACTGAGAGCAAAAACTGCAGCAAAGCATTTTGTCTTATAAATGAGCTATAAAAACAGCACATAAATGTCGTATAAAAAATAATTTTGCATGAACAGTTAATAATTTTCAAGTATTCCAACAAATAATGATAAGTTTTGGTAGAATTAAAAAAAAAAGAAAAGTAAAGTTTGTATGCTCCACAAATTTATTTGCGTATACTTTATTCTATAGAAAATTCCTTTATTCTATTCAAAGTACCAAAGTACGTCTGAACCAAGATGCAGTCGTACAATGTAATAATTATTTATTGATGCCTTTCATGAGAGTTTTGTCATCGCTGGACGCGTTACTCATTTTTACAATAAAAAAATGTGAATCAATATTTACATTTTTTTCAACCAAACAAAAAAAAAGGTGTATTACGTACAGTTAATCAAACCTTTATATGCCCAAATAGTTACTAAACATATGGGTGATAACGGTAACACCAGAAGCATACATCTAAAAAAAATTAATATTCATATCTGTAGTTGTAGGCCTTGTATGTTAATTTATTAAAGTATAGTTAATTATTTGACTCACTTTTTCGGACTGGAAGAGAAGAAGAAATGGACATAATTCGAAACTATTTAAACGCAGAATACACTAATAAGGCTAGTACTCAACAAAGTCCCTTTTCTGACACCACTCTTCCACATTATTATGCTAAAGTTCCACATCAAAAAAACAGCACTGATTGTGGACTGTATATAATACCATTCATAAAATAGTTTTATTCAGTAAGTCAACCGTGTTTTATAAGTTGTATAAAATAATAATCTTCTAACTACAGCGTGTGCATTGTTCGTGGTATATTGTAAATTGTTAAAGTAATGTTCATTTGAAGATAATATAATATATGTTATTGCAACAGGTCCAAAAAATTTGTTTTACATTTAGGCATTTTCCGTGATATTTTGATGTTTATAGCGCCCTTGGTAGGAAAAATAGCATTCACCATAAAATCGCTCCAACCGGGGCTACTCTGTGGTCTCTCGAGCCCTACTTCGCAGATTTCTCAGGGTTTTGAATTAGACTTGTTTGAAATATTTTAAATATTTTGAACCAGAAAGTAGATTATGGTAGCTTTTGTTACTGATTTTCCTGATCTATTTGTCAAAGTAATGAAAAAAATCCATAATTACAATTGAGTATCATACGGAATTAATTGATCTAAAATTATTCTTACACTTAATTGAAATAATGTAAAACCGTCAGTTTCTTTTGTAATCAAAGGAAGTGATGTTTAAAAAAAGTCAATAACTTTATTTTTTAGTTTTTTTTTAATTAAATTTTTTTTTGTATTAATTATATTTTATGAGGTGAAAAATAAATCTACTGTTCTTAAATATGTTATCATTTAAAGTAATTCAATGTTATTTGAAATTAATTTAAATTTTTTCGTTTCTAAAAAAGTTACAAACAATTACTTAAAATTATTAAAATGATCATTTAAAAATTATTAAAATGATTTAAAACAATTTAAGCCAACTCAGTAGAGAAAAACCTGATAAAATAGAACAAACATAAGTGTTAAATCGTACAGCTGTAGAATATTATACGTGTGAATATAAATCATTTTCTTATAAGCTATGTAAAGTTATACATCACCTTTTCTACGTAGTGAAATTTAACTAATATTTATAATAATATTTTTCATTTTAGAAGCCATTGAATGTGTTTAATTTTACAACTCACGCTACTGGTTGATTCAATGCAGCTGAATTGTTAACACGTAAAAATATTAAAAAATTAATCATTGATGTATCGTGTAGGTCGTAGTGATTCAATTATATATAAACTTTTAAAGAAAGAGAATAAAATATTTTGTACTACTGTAATTCTATAATTATTTTCTTTTACTTATTTGTAAGAAATAAGGCATGCTTTCCATCATTTCAATAGAAGGTCAACTTATAACACTATTATCATAAGATGAAGAATTACACAAGTATTTAAACTAAATTTTTTTATTATCACTTTGCATGAACAATCGATGAAATTAAAAACTGCTAGTGAATCTTTTATACAATAAATGAACACCACATCAAAATAAAATAAACAATTATCCAGTGCTACTTGTATCGTAGTGATTGTTGACCTCGCGGAAATTTATACGGCACTTCTTCACAGCCCTATTATTTTATTAATTACTGTCATAGTTTTATTGGTGGAGATGATTCGTGAAAAAAATTAGACACAGTCAGTATCAACATCGAAAAACATTAAAAATCACTATGAAGATATTAACAGTTTCTTGTTTATAAACTTGTATGGGAAGAACCACAAAAAATTAATGAAATAATTCTTAGTCTAAATGAAGTGCTATGCTTTTTTTGTTAAGACGAAGTTGTAAAACGAGAAAAACATGCTCCTATTTGCCTCATGACCACCATGCCCCTCCCGCATGCAACAGCCAGAAAATTAACCTGGATACACGGCAAAGCATCGTCGTGTTGTTAATAAGTCTTAACAGTTCATTTATCATTATTAATAAATTATAATCAATCACCACAACTTTTTTAAATTTATTTAATTTTTCTTTTATTAAACTACAAACGAATCTATTTCTGGCATTTCTGATGATATGATGTTTTTGTGGCGTAGACGATAGTAAACAATATATCTAGATTGATCATAACCAAAAAGTAATATTTTCGTACTATAGAATACTTTATAATAACATTCGATTATTTTACTTACCTTCTTTTTCTCAGAAAATTAAAAAAAAAAACATACATTTTTTTAAGTAAAGAAATATTAATGCATTTTTAAATAAATCATTAAAGATAGTATTACTTTATTATGAGTCACTTTAATTAAATTATAAATCACAATTGTACTTATAAAAATCAATTTTTGCCCATCACCAGATAACCTAAGACTTGTACTGGCCACTTTAGTAATAAATAATACATTGATAATTAACACAAGTGCCTATCACCTAGTAATCCAGGAGGTTTGTTGGAACGGCTTATTAGTACACTATAAATTATTAAAACGTTGATTAATAACTCAAGCACTTACCCCCAAAGACCATTCGTTTTTGATTGTCGGCGCTTGTGTTATTAATTAATATTTTATTGATTAACAAAGCGGCCAGTGAGCGCCCCGGTTCATCGGGTGATAGGCGCTTGTGTCATTAATTAATATTTTATTAATTAACAGAGCGGCCAGTGAGCGCCCTGGGTCATTGGGTGTTAGGTGCTTGTGTTATTAATTAATATTTTATTAATTAACAAAGCAGCTAGTGAGCGTCCCGGGTCATCAGGTAATAGGCGCTTGTGTCATTAATTATTATTTTGATAATTAACAGAGTGGCTAGTGAGCACCCTGGGTCTTCGGGATAAAGGCGTTTGTGTTTAGCAATCAGAATAAGAGTTTTTCTAATATTTTTCTCTTATCTTACTCAAACTACTTCTAATATACTACAACATTGCGTCTGATTGTAATCACTTATAACATCTCTGTACAACTACCAACTAAGGCTAAATTATACACCTTAAGAAAGCTTATGTAGCTCAGAAGGCGTCTCACAACTGTTACACTCTAAGCGAAATTTTTTACGTTTCCCAACGCTTCCAAACACATACTATATATCTAACCAATTAATTAAATAAACGTTCTAAAAAAAAAAAATAAAAAAAATAGTTGCTTGTGTTATTAATTAATATTTTATTAATTAACAGAGCAGCCAGTGAGAGCCCCGGGTCATCGGGTGATAGGCGCTTGTGTTGTTACTTAACAGAGCTGCCAGTGAGCGCCTGGGGTCATCGGTTGATAGGTGCTTGTATTATTAATTTTAAGATTTTGAATTTTCGTGCGTTTTGGGTACCGTCTTTGGGAGCCCTGATTGCAAGTGTAGATGTAGTTGCGCAGTAGGCTTTTGCATAAATATATCAGACGCTCTAAGTAAGGATGAAATCCTGCTGGATTGAGGGATCAGTTCTCGCAAGTTTTGTGGCAGTATATACTCGCGCATGGGAAATCCAAGATAGCATATCGTATACGATATCAATTTCTCCGTGATACACTTAATTATTCAAAGTGTTTTTTATCACCTCGTGCATGAGGAAATTGAGAAAATGGAAGCTCGTGCATCACATCAGGCTGAACTTGAAAATAAGGATCAGAGTAAGTATTATATGCGAGTACGTAAACATTAGGTAATGGTATAACCTAAAATCAATCCATTGTTTACATTTGTATTTCTGTGTACTAACTGCAGCATTGTGTGTTTTACATCCATCAAATGTAAATTAAAAAAATGTGTGCTACGTTATATTGTAAATAATGCTTGCTAAATTATTTTTGATGGTGAACGGTATGACTTGGCAATGAATTCAAATGAAAATGCTGCTGGTTTTGAAATTGAAGAAATGGAAATTGAGTATATTGATAAATTACGTGTGAATGAAAATCCAAGTATATTTAGAAAAAGTGTTGACGAGAATTCCGATAAGCAGCCTCCTACAATGATTTCACGTAAAATAGATACAAATTTTAGGTTATACTCCTAATCGTGCCATAATACATAGTTGGGTGAATTCGTACACGTTCTACTCTTCATATTTATCGACTTCTTATTATTTTATTATTTCCGTCGATTTGCTATACGATCTACCAACTGTTAAGCTTGCATACAGTCAGTGCTATACTGTATTATTGATATTATTATGCCACTTTTTGTAAAATCAAACAAAGTAATGTCACTGTAGATAGTTTGTCAATTGAATGTTTTTTCTTTTCTAATTATTCGTGTTTTGGGCACTTAACAATGTTATACATTGCTTTCTTCATTAAGTCAACCGTAGAGTCTGTTTTTTATCGTGCAGTTGGTGAACGTTTGGTGGATTTACAATCACTGCTTGTATCGGAATTATAACTGATCATATGCATTTGACACCACTAATATTGTTAATGTAGGTGAAAATTTTGTTCAAAATGAGGTATATCATGTAATAACGTCACAAGAGTTATTGGGACAGATTATATGAGACATTTATAAAATACATAAGAAAGTAGATTATCATCGTCTTAAGGATATGATAATTTTAAATGAGTTTGAGAAAGAAGGAAAATCTTACACGTAAGTCCTGTACTAATTAAAGTAAAAAGACATTGTTGATGATGCATCTATAACAACTGAATAGTCGCATATTAGATTAATTTTTTTTTAGAAAATAGAATGATTTAAATGTAAAGGAATATTCAATTATTTTACTATTTAATGCCGTTTACTTACTCCACATTCAGACATATAATACTTTAATATTTTTGTTATGTCAACTATATACATCATTAAATAAATAAATATAAATGTCAAAAAACTTTTTTTTCTAGTATAAGCCGGCAAAGGTTTAAAGAGCTGAGTGCACAGATTGTGGAACTTTTTTCAAACGGAAGATGCACAATATTTATATCAAGCCTATCACATTGGTGAGAATAAACAAGTTATAGGCACCCGTGGATGCTTGTATGATACATATAGGTATTGGAGAAATCGTTTAAGACTAACGGGGCGTTTAAGTGCAGAAGATCAGTTAGATGAAGATAGTACAACGTGTAAGTTGACCGTTATAAATAAACATATTCATTAAAAACATCAATATTTTATCTATATTACGGTATCTATATTATTATATGTTGTCTGCACTGCTAAAAATAATTAGCTGATTTGTCAGCGGATAAATCAGCTGATTTCTGATGCCAAATCGTCAGATGATTTATTGATTGTACGAAAAAATACAAGTCCCATCAGTGCGAAAAAATACAAGTACCGAGGGAAAATTTTTTTTTGTCTATCATCAAAACTATGCATTCTGGGACTTTTACAGTGAAATGAGACAGGTGACGATTATGAGTTTAAAAAAATTTTTGATAGCCAAAATTACATGTTCCGTGCGCTGAAAAAGTATAAGTCCCGTCAGTGTGACAAAATACAAGTCCCGACGGAAATTTTTTTTCTTTTGCCATCATCTAAACAATGCGTTTAGGGACGTTCACAGTAAAATGAGATGGGTGAAAATTAAGAGGCTTAAAAAATGTTTACCTGCCACATTCTATTGTAAATGACCCAAAATGCAGACTTTTGATGTTCCTAAATATATATTTTTTTTTTTCTTTGGAACTTGTATTTTTTGGCACTGATGAGACTTAGTTTTTTTTTAGCGTACGAAACTTTTAATTTTTGCCATCGAAAATTTTCCAAACCTCTCAATTTTCACCTATTTCATTTCACTGTAAATGCCCCAAAACGCATTGTTTAGATGGACAAAAAAAAATGTTTCCGTCGGGACTTGTATTTTGTTACACTGACGGGACTTAAGGTAGTTGTATCCCACACGGAGAGGGAATTCTCACGTCGAACGCATGGAGGTTGGCTTGCTTTCAGCGCATGCGGATTTCCTTGCGTTGAAAGCACGAAGTTGTAGCACTGAAAACATCGAGTATACCTGAGCGGTAAACGCAAGGAGCGTGATAGGTTTGACGCTCAGAATCTGTTGTGTTTGATTGGTGCTCAGCTGACGGTTATGTATATATATACCAGCTGAGCACCAATCAAACGCAACAGATTCCGAGCGTCAAACCCATCACGCTCCTTGCGTTTACCGCTCAGGTATACTCGATGCTTTTAGTGCTACAACTTCGTGCTTTCAACGCAAGGAAATCTGCATGCGCTGAAAGCCAGCTAACCTCCATGCGTTCAACGTGTGAATTCCCTCTCCGTGCACGATATTGTTAATGCAGCAGATTCTATAGTTTGGTATGTCATCTGTCCCTCTCACACTTGTGCTAAATCATAACCTTTAGCAGCTTTTTCTGTGCTTATTTCTTATCTAACAGACACTCTCGAGATGTTTCATGAAATTAAATAAGATCATTAGCCATTTTTGAAGTACACAAAAACATATCGTCAAAAGTTTACCATTATTTTCTGGGATACACGTAATTGAAGCTCAGAAAAATACATTTTTCCGTAAGGATCCATGTTAAAGTATGAAAACAGTAAATATCAAAATTTTGCTTTCTAGGAACCCTAGCCTTACAATTTTAACCGAGTTCTTAAGGGGGCTCCTACGACTACTGCTGAGGTCAAAGACAAACAAAAAATAAAGTTTTGTTTTTCAATAAACTAATGTGTCTGAAAATCATTATGATATTTTTAATAACGTATGAAGTGGAAAAAATGATATTTATGTGTGTAGTTTAACTTTGTACGAAAAATTTATTATTGTTTTGACCAGTCTAGTGCATACGAGGGTACAGTGGTACACCACCTGTGTTGGTGTAGTATAGCGATGTAATATATAGGTATATGGTATATATATATGTCGTATTTGCATGCCTTTCTGCTATGACTCTACCTCTATAGTGTTTAGTATCTGTATATCATTAACATCATTTAATTGATAAACAATGGATGACGGTCCTTCTAATCCACCTAAAAAAAAAGAATACCACGCACAAAGAGTCTCAAGAGGATGGAGGAAAGGCAATCTCAACTTTTTGAAAACTCGCGCAATTAGGTGAACAAGTACGTCTGCTACCCACGTGACCTACTGACCTCCCGGACACAATTTATTTATTTCTATCACAAATATCTCGCTAAAATGGTCCTTTATCCACAATTTTCAATACAGCATATTACAGAGGAAGACTTCATCTACAAAACGTGTATATTCAGTCTGCTGGGACATTTAATTTAGGTTTATTATAAACGATAACAAATTGTTTTTCACGCTGCCCCATAGGAACACGTGCTAATAGTTACAACTTTGAGCTCGGATTTCTCAAAATTTTGACCCATTCGAAATATAATTTAGACCACCATTAAATTCAGTAGACTTTTATTGACAAGAAATAATATTTCTCTGTTTGGGGACTTTCGTGAAGGAGCCCCCTTAATAGGCAATAATTAAGCTGTGTGGTAAGTTTCATGAAGATCTCATCATTATTTTTGTTTGAGAAATAACCACCTTAAACTTTTTTCAGCGCACGGAACTTGTAATTTTACCAAAAATTTTTAAACCTTTCAATTTTTATCTCTCTCATTATACTGCAAATGCCTCAGAACGCATAGTTTTGATAATGGCAAAAAAAAAATTTTCGCCTGCATGCAATTGTTGTTTTTCGCGATGATGGAAGTTAATTTTTTTCAGCGCACGGAACTTAAAATTTTTGCTCTCAAAAATTTTTCAAATCTCCTAATTATCACTTGTTTCATTCAACTCTAAATATCCCTAAACGCAGATTTTTGATGTTCGTAAACATAATTTTTTTTCTTTGGGACTTGTATTTCATCGCACTGACGGGACTTCTTTCAACCCACAGAACTTGTAATTATTTCCATCGAAAACTTTTCAAACCTCTCAATTTTCACCTCTCTTATTATACTGTAAATATCTCAGAACGCATAGTTTTAAGAATAGCGAAAAAAAACTTTTTCCATCTACACTTGCATTTTTCGCACTGACAGGACTTATATTTTTTCAACGACCGGACTTGTAATTTTTGCTATTGAAAATTTTCTAAACCTCTTAATTTTTACCTATCTCATTTTACTGTGAATATCCCAAAACGTATTATTTGAATGATGGCAAAAGAAAAATTTTTTTCGTCAGGACTTGTATTTTGTCGCACTGACGGGACTTATACTTTTTCAGTGTACGGAACTTGTAATTTTGGCTATCGAAAGATTTTCAATACTTTTTCAGCGCACGGAACTTGTAATTTTGGTTATCGAAAAATTTTTAAAACTCACAAGTGTCACCTATCTCATTCTATTGTATAAGTTCCAGAATGCATAGTTTTGATGATGGCTAGAAAAAAAATTTTCCCTCGGGACTTGTACTTTTTCACACTGATGGGACTTGTACTTTTTTGCACAGTCAAAAAATCAGCTGACGATTTGGCATCAGAAATCAGCTGATTTATCAGCTGACAAATCAGCTGATTGTATATTGTAGAAAATTTTATTATTGTAAAAAATAATTAAAATATAATATATTTATTGAGTAAATAATGTATCATCTAATTACCTCATTTTATTTATACAGCGCCAAAAATTACCAATAGTCTTACCATTATAAGAAATCCAGATCAAGAAAATCAATCTTCTCAAGACGTTGTAAATGAGTGGAAAGCTAGTTTTGATTAAAGATACTGATTGATAAATAATAAAAAAAGAAATAACAATTTTTTAACTAAGTATTTTTATAGTTTTCCCTGCATGTGCCCTTCATTAGGTGTTTCATTGGTAAGTATCTTGCTTAATTTAAGTTAATAACTTGAAATAAACTGAAACTTACGAAGTTCTGATATAAGGGTTTCCTTTCTGTATTGATGATTATAATATAAATTAGTTGCTTTCTCAATTCATGCTTCATAGAACTTCTATTTGTAGATAGAATCCAATTTTTAAACAATAACATGTCGACTGATCTCTGAAAACGTCATAGACTCCTCTCTTAAAACGTCATACAACACGCTTCTAACAAGCTCATGGCCAATCGCTGCTAAAAAACTTTTGAGTTATTTTTCAAAATCAACTATCCCAGAAGTAAAGCAGCTTAATTCTATTCACTCGGAATTGATAAAATCAGGTTCGTTGTTTGTCTTTTTTTGTACGGACATGATACTGTATCAAAATTCATTTTTTAAGGGTGTCATAAAAATTATTTATAAGCATTATTCGCTTTTCAGGAAATTACAATGAAATTCTTGGTCTTCTCTTACCACCACTACGTATGACGATACCAAAATCATTTACTGTTGAAGATAATACATTAAGTATAAATAAAACGGAGATCAGCAAGTCATTTATACTGCAAATAAAGGAAAAAAAATATCTATATGTCTATGTCGTTATAATTCATGATTTTAAATCGCAAAATTTCATGAATATATATGACAAACAGTTTTTGTTATACTTTTTATAGTAGTGTATTTCGCACCATGGCCGCATTTTGCATCCACTATTCACTTTTTGCTGAAGGGCGGGAATAAATTTCAAGCCTAGAAAGCCAAAGTATTTTTTCCTGCCCGTTGGCGCAAAGTACTTATTGGGCGGAAAGCACTGTGTTTAAGGAGCGAAGATTACTATAATATTATCAAGAGCAATTATTTAATTAAAGCTAATCGTAAGATCAGCAATACGAGATTGCATACTAGTATAAAAAAATTTTCTCAAACTCGTTTTATTTTCATGTATTATTTGATATTAATTTCAGGACATCACAAAAGAAAAAGAACTTCTTAAAGAGGAAGAGACATGGTTAAAAACATATGAAAAACAAAGTTTTCCATACATTGTTTTCGTTGGTGAGATTAAAAATATACTCCAGGTATATATAGTTATCAATCAACAAAAATACTACCTTCCAAACATAGTGAAGGTGGTAGAGTCCTTTTACAAGTGTCACACTGCGTTATGGATGTTCATTAAAAAATTCGTTTACTCTATACCTCCATCAAAATCTTATGCAGCTGTTAACAAGTTGTGCACTGAATTTGAAAAATAAAACTGATTTAATAACTAATTGTTAACTTAAATATGATTTTTTTCTGTATACATCAGTATAATTTCAAGAATGGATAAAAAAGTCATTTTCGATTGTCTTTTAAAATATTTTTTATTCTTTTATTTAAATCCTAATTATCCACGAAAGTTAGTTCAAGAAATTATTGAGTTTCTTAATGATCTTGTTTCCAATATTTTGTTAAAAAATTAAAAAATCAAAAAATGATATTATTGAGTTGTTACAATTGAATAACTCGAAATTAATCTCTACGATATAAATGTATGTTTCGAAAAATATGAATTAATTTTTGCCGATTATACCACAGAGTCTAAAAGATTTTCTGTACTTAAAAAAAAGGACTATTTGATCCTGAAAATTTTCTCATTGGTGAACATTTACAGGAAAATTTGGTTGAGAACGAAGTACTGGATGTGCCTCAACCTATGTACGGGATGCAAGTTTCTTTACTTAAATCTTAAAAATTGTTTTTAGAAATTCCTGGTTTATTCAAAAAAATTTTAAATTATATGAACGATTTGAATACAGAAAAAACATTATCTCTAACATAACGCAGGCGAAATTATGGTCAAAATATGCTGATAAATTTCAGGATCAAATAGTGCTACCATTATTTTATTTTTATGACGAATTAGAAGTAGGAAACGCTCTTGGTAGCCACAGTGGCAAAAATAAATTTAGAGTAGGCTATGCTTATGTAGCTGCTTTACCTTCATCTTTAGCATCTCACCTAAAAAGTATAATTTTTTCAATCCTCGTGAGTTGCGAAGAAAAGAAAAAGTGTTTGAATGAAAACATCTTCCGAGACTTGATTAATGAGTTAAATGTTCTTCAAAGTAAGGGCATTGTGATTACCATTGATGGTAAAGAGATTAACGTTAAATTTCAACTTATGCTTATTCGTGGGGATAATCTTAGCATCAATAGTATCTTTGGCTTTGTCGAGTCCCTTAGAGCATCATACTGTTGCCGAATTTGTAAAGCTGATTTGAATCAAATTCGTCGCTTAACTACTGAAAATAATTCTTTGCTAAGAACCAGAAAAAATTATGAGATGGACGTAATAAAACCTTATCCATAGCCAAGCGGAATTGAGGAAAGATGCACTTTTCATGATGTTAATAATTTCCATATTGTAAATAATACAAGTGTCGATGCGATGCATGATTGCCTTGAAGGCGTGTGTGAGTATGTTCTGCAATCTTTATTGTATACGTACGTATTTGAAAAAAAAAATTTCTCTTTAGAGTACATCAATCATAAAATTGAGAATTTGTCTTTTATTGATGATGACACAATAAACAAGCTACCTGTTGTTTCCCTTAAAAGATTGCAGAAAAAATCGGGTTTAAAAATGTCTGCTGCCGAAATTCTAACATTTTAAAATTTTTTTGGTATTTTAATAGGCAATTTGATTGACAAAGATGATGAACATTGGAAGCACTATAAATATTTTAAAAAAATTATGGGTATCGTTATGCCCCCACGACTTACCCAGTACGATGCGAAGTTTTCAAAAGAACTCATAAAAAAACACCATGATCTATATTTGAAATTGTACGGCTTTTTGACTTTTAAATTTCATATTTTAACTCACCATCTGAAATTAATACTAAATAATGTACCATTTGTAGATTATTGGAGCATGCGATTCGAAGCGTTTCATTGCCAACTAAAACGTTGTGCTCCATCAACAAGTGGTAGTAAAAATTTGATGTTGACGATAGCTAAAAAACAAGTATTACAAATGTGAAACACGTTTCATAATCTTGAGATCGAGGCTAACGTTAAGTGTAGGAGTTTTATAAAAAGTGATTGTCAAGTGCCATCTTTTTATCATATCAGTAGGTTCAGTGCATCATCTTCGATTGAATATTACAATAGAATCGACATTGATGGTATTCAATATAAAATTGGCACATTTATCGTGACAAATATGATTAGTAGTGAAAAAACATTTGGAGAGATCGAGAAAATTATAAAAACTGATGATGATATTTATTTTGAACTTAACATGTACAATGAAGTATCATTTGATGATCACTTTCATTCTTATGTTGTACAATTTGAAAGTAATACAAAAAAAATATTAAATTACGAAAATATACCAAAAGTATCAACTTGTTTTTCGATACGATCCGATAACACACATTATATTATAACAAAGTATTCTTTGTAATTAAAAGTTTAGGTTTAATACGTTTACTACAATCCAAAAAAAGTGTAATAAAATAATATTTGTATATACTTAAGTAAATAAGATGAGTTAATGATAATAAATCATAGTTTATTTTACTTTTATTTATTTAATTACAGTGAGACGTATTTATATTTGAATTTAATTTATTCCTCGATCACACGTTTGGATACACCACCAATTTTAGTACCACTGTTCGACTAAAACTTGCGAGGACTGATCCCTCAAGTGCTTGGTGCTGCTACTCCCTCACTTTGGGTGAACGGCTCATGCAAAAAGAGAGAACAGCAGCAGCAACCGCTTGAGGGCGCTGTTTACAGCAAAATTGAGAAGGCGGTCCCACTAACTTTTTTCTAGTGATGGGAATTTTTTACTCTAAAACAATGGAGTTTAGGTGTATACATTCCAATTGATTTTTTGTTCCAAGTGTGCCAAAGAATCTGAGAAAATTTTTTTCAGTTAAAAAAAACAACTTTGACGAAAATTTTTACAAAAAAATTGTTTAAACAATACCTGACCACATTCTTGCGTGGTAAGATGAACTTTCAGATACATTACTATATTTTGAACAAGAATGCACAAAAAAATTGGGTGCGAATAATTTTTCCCGGTTCATCACTGTTTGATCCCGGTCAAGAGTCTGAAACTCACAACCTTTGGGTCCAAAACAAAGTAAGTATCTAATTGAACTAATACACTACACACCCTGTTATAACAAAAACTTACATTTGTTTACATTACGTACCAAAGCTTAATCTTTACTTGTGTATGGTTTTGTTGATTAAATTTTATTCTAAATTTAGCATAAATTGTACATATTTAGATGTTTCACTTCTCCTCAATTTATGAAGAAAATCTATGAAGTTTGCAGAGTTTTAGGAAATAAACAAAAGTGCAGACAATCGAGCATATTGAGTCATTGGGGATGAGTTGTTTGTGATTTTGTTTATAAAGGAAATAAACACAACTACAAGCAAGCATGCGCACTCGGTTATTTGGGGATTAGTTGTTTGTGACTTTATTTATTTAGTAAATAGGTATAATGTTATTTAAATACCAGTAACTTTATTGGGCTAATTGAGATTAATTACTTGGAATTAGTTACAGAGTGTACTTTATACTAAATAGCACAATATTGTTCGTTTGGATGATTCGTTCGTTATGATAATAAATTAATAAAAATGTCTTGGAGTCTTGAATAAAATATAGGGATTGAGCAATACACACACGCGTGCGCGCGCGCACACACACACATAATTAATGCTGCCCCACAAAACTGACGAACAAAAAATTAGTTTTTAACTAACACCTTTTCCAACTAAAAATTGAACTGACACCTTCTTCGGCGAAAATTTGAGCTAACACCTTTTTCAATCAAATTCTGAACTGATACCTTCTTAAAGCAAAACTTGAGCTAACTCCTTCTGCTTAACCGTTGATATGTCATGTTTGTAATAACTAGTAATACGAAGCGTACAAAGCAAACGCTTGTGTGCTTTTATTCATTAATAAACTATTCTACAGCTCCAGAACATATTTTAATGCCAAGTAATACTAAGCTATTGCTTGGCCACGCTTGTATTTATTAACTAAATATTTTCAATCTTGAGAGCTCAATCTCAAGTAACTTAAAGCGCTTGCTTGTGTGCCCTTTTATTTATTAAATTAGTATTTCAAAGTTTAAGATCCTAATTTGAAGTTACTCAAAGTCCTTGCTTGTGTGTGCTTATGTTTTTTAATTAAGGATCTCAAAGCTCAAGAGTTCAATCTTAAGTGAGTCGAAGCACTTGCTTTGGCGCTTTTGCTTATTTATTTCTTCAGTATTTTAAATTTTGAGTATAAAAGATTGAAAACAGTTATAACACTAAATATTGACATTATGCAATTTTAATTTTATTATTACGAAGATTTTGATTATTTTCATATTAATAATAAGTGAATTTATTGACTTAAGTAAGACGCACACCGGCGAGAGTTTCAATTTATCTGAGATTGGGTTCTCGAGCTGTTAAATACTCAATTAATAAACAAAAGCGCATACTAACGAGCGCTTCTAGCTACTTGAGATTAGGCTCTTGAGCTTTGAAATACTTAATAAATAAATAAAAGTGCCTACAAGCGAGCGCTTCAAGTTACTTAAAATTAAGCTCTAAAGATTAAAAGAATAGTTAAAAACTAAAAGCTTACACAAGAAAGCGCTTCGAGTAACTTAAGATTGGGCTCTCAAGATTGAAAATATTTAGTTAATAAATACAAGCGTACACAAGTAAGCGCTTCAAGTGACTTGAAGTTAGGTTCTCAAAATTTGAGATACTTATTAAATAAACAAAAGCGCACATAAGTGAGTGCTTTAAATTACTTAGGATTATGGTCTTGAAATTTAAAATTCTTTATTAATAAATAAAAGAGTGGCCAAGCAAGCGTTTCGTATTACTTGGCCTTAAAATACGTTTTTGAGCTGTTGAATGGTTAATTAATGAATAAAAGCGCCCGCAATTGTTTGCTTCAGATAACTGGTTATTACATGTTTGACGTATTTTTTTATTAACAAAAATTTTGTTTGTTTTGTTATTTTTAAATTTTATTTATTAATANTAAGTCCCTTCAAATTTAGATTAATAATTGTATTTAAAAATGGGCAGTCCGTACGTATTGGATTACTGGAGTGAGCTTTTTATGCATGTATACTCTCCCATAGTTAATAAGTCAGTAATAAATGAATATCTTAATATTTTTAAATATGAAATAAAAAAAATTTTTTTTTAAACTTCGGACACGCCGTCTTGAACTCACAATCTTTGCGTCTAAAATCAAGAGCAACTGAGCTAATACAAGCTATTGTGATGCTTAATATAAAAATCAATAAATAATTTCTGTTAATGGAACTGTGTCGTGTAATAAGTGTAACTGATAAAGCGTTCTGATTGCGTTCAGAAAGAATTCATGAAATGTCTTGTAAATGGTTATGTCAAAATCACTTTGTCGAAGCTGTTAATCATTTATATCGTAAGAACTCTTTACCAAAAGTTTAAGAACTCAATTGGGAAATTGTGACTTAATTAAATTATGAACTTAAAATGCATTCTTATGGGTCAAATTGAAAGTTCTTGAGGAATTCATGAATTTTGTCTGAATACTTAATAAATTCTTTAAGAACTGTTTTTGCCTTCTGGGGTAACCTTATGGAAGAGTCACATAAAAACGCAATTTATGAGAAAATGGTTGGTAGAATATGTCCAATTTTTTTTGTATGACGTAATACTATAATACTGGTATTAAATTTAATTTTCAGAGGGATCGACAAGTTATTTTTGAAATTAAACTTTAAAAAAGTGTCAGACGCCTATACATAGGTATAAAAATGCAATAAAAACAGTTGCTGGCGCTGCCGCATACTCGCTCCCCCCTCACTGCACTCTCTTCATTTCCCCTCTAACTGTAATGAACGTCCTTAATCGACTCCGCTACTTTAGCTATCAGGAGGCTACAATAAGACGTTACATATGTTCATGATTAAAATAGTTTCCATCAAGGTACATCATTAGTAATTATCTATTTTTGATTATTTTTAAAATACGCTTACGTTTTTCTATACTTAATCATTATTGTATACGTAGATGCATAGAGTTTTGAATCGTGTCGTGAAGAAATTTTATATCTGATTTATACTTACAAAATACTTAGGTGTGACAATTCTTAAAAGCATTTATTAAAAATACTTTTAAGTGTAAGCTTTATTTTTCAAACATCTAATGCTGAAAATTATGTTGCATTCTACTGAAATTCACATTAATCTTGGCAAATTTTCAATCATGCGTGGTGTAACTAATATACATTTGATAAAAATTTGCTGCACAATTTATTTGGGTGTAAGGACATTGAATTTCGAACATGTGTAATTTAAATGTAAACAGCACCACATTCAATTTGCTTGAATTGATTAATTTAACACATTACTGAAAATTAATTAATATTTTATTAAAACTCACAAAAATATTCATAAACTTTGAACCATGCATGGTGTACTAAACACTATTTGTTTTAAATTTGTTGCACAATTTATTTATTTTTGATATAAACGTACTTTCAGTAGTATCTCTCTGGAGACATTGCAGTTTTAAACACATGTCATTGGAATTTAAATGGCACCTCACTAATAATACCTTAAAATTCGTTAACGTTTAGTTGAATGTAACGTATTTTGGATTTTAAGTACTAGGTTATTAAATTTTATGTACAAAAAGTGCATTAAATTTAAAGAAATATGTAACAGTGCATGTTAAAACCACTTCATATTTATTTTTGAAAAAAGAACAGAAGTTAAAACTTTTTAGAAAACTGACAAGTAAAAAAAACCAAATGTGTAATGATTTAAAAAGGTTTGCATGCCTAATATTTCGATGTATTCAAGCATAAAGTTAGCTCTTTTAATATGTATGCTTTTGGTTAACATACTATAAGATCAACCAAGTGTTTTAGTAAATAAAAATATTAACTAAAACGAGTACGTGAGTCTTTTAAATTCAAACTTCAGCTTCCTATTGCCGTTGTCAAAAAATGGTCAATCGAACTTTAATTTGTAGCTTGGTAAAAACACGTGTAGTTTAAATAATTTGAAATTATCCAAAAATTGAAGCATCTCGTGGTATATTTTATATTTGTGTGAATACAACAAATTATACCAATTTAAAAACTATTTTAATAATATTAAACATAAAGAAAAATAAAATAATTGACACATAAACATTAAGAGTTTGTTTCATAGCTCGAAACATATTTACTTACCAAAAAGATCAAAATAGACTCCAAATTTATGATTATCATCGTTATTTTGCAAAAATAACTATAAATTTGTTATTAAATAAAAATTTATCGTTTTCAAGCCTAAGTTAATGTGCTACATATATTCTTTTATATATGATGCAACTTGACTAGTGTGGTACACGCTTGAACCTCCTTGAGACGTCAAAATACCGTGAAAAGAGATTAGGTTACTTTACATGCCAATTTCAATTGAACATCTTTATATCTTTCAAATGCCTTGTAGAGGATGACGAGAAAAACAACTTACAATGTAACTTATAATTAATATTATCATTATAATATTTATCAACTTAAATTTTATGCATCTAAAAAAATGTTCGGATACTAAAAAAATTAAGCAATGAACTACTTTTTTCCTTAAAAAAACTATGATTAGATCAGTATAATAATTAAATAGACCATGTTATAGTGTGCATAGTAGTATTATTCATTAAAATTTGTCGTTAGCTGCAGAAATAAAGACATTGGTAAAGATGTATAGATTGATGTGAAATATAAAAATTTCTGATTACCTTCACAACTTTTTTTAAAAATTCAATACATTCACTGTTATGAAAATGATTAAAAAATTTAACAAAGTTCACAGTAAAAATACTTGAGTGACCGTAATAAAAACTTGATAAATACAGAAACTTATCACTCTACAATAAGGGCTGGGTCAACGTTCAATGACTCTTAACAATAAAAACTAAACGAAATAATTATGCAATATTAGTTGAGCAGTTGACAGTTTTATTTCTGCAAATAAAAAACATTTGATAGCCAAGGTTGATCCAGATATAGGGGCAGCAATGTGTTCGCATCGTTGATGCCTGTCCAGAGATAATAAAACACTAAAGTCCTCTTGTTTGTTTCTAAAAGTTACTGCATCGTTAAAAAGCGAATGAAAGAAATTACAGTGATGTTTTTTGTTCAGAAAACGTCTCTGCATCACAGAAAAACAATTGTATTAGCTTATTTTAATACAAAAAAATTAATTACTTGTATAAAATAAACATTTATTTAAATTAAATAACATGAATTTAAACCAAATAAATAATTTTTTGTAATTTAATATTCAATAGATTTAACTGAATATTGATTTTATTCAAGTTATTATTATTTTTGTATTTAAATAAACGTTTATTTGGATTGACGAAATATTTTTTTCAGTGATACGTAAAATTGCGTTTTGACGTCGTACTGTAACTTGTAAAACAACTTTCTAAGTTACAAATGTTACGTTACTGCGACGTTTTAGAAACCTATTGTGCTGAATGGATACATATGATAAATAATTTCATTTAAACAGAGATTTGAGAGTTTCCATACATGTATGGCCTATGTGTACTATGCACATAAGAAAGTCCCTGGGAATTCCATAAATTTTTATTACGTAATTATTAAGATTATAGTTATACACTAAATTTTAACATAATGGTTATAATGCTAACATTTCTGTCTTCTAACTTTATATTTAAACCATATCACTGGAAACCAATAAGGATTATAGGTTTTTATAGTTCAACTAGTCGTTGCATGTCTTTTGTTGAAAATCTCTCTCTAACGTCACTAAAATGTATTTCTATAAAAAATTTAAAGAAATACAATCTTTGTGCTGTCAAGCTTTATTTACTAACTGTTGGACTATAGATTAATATGATTATTTCAAATATTGACAAGTTTAAAGGAGATTTAAGCAGAAAAGTAATAAACAAAAGCTGTTTACGCATAGTTTGATATTAAATATAATTATTAATAGACTTCAAAATAACTTTGTATAATGTTTGTTTAGTGATATTAGTAAATGTAATCACCTAAATTTTTCATCTTCTTAGTAGTTACACTAGTACCTTTTTTTATAATATTACGAGAACCAACTTAAGTATGTACCGGAAAAAGGGTAATGTTTTTTTTATTTTGAAAACATTCATACACATTTCTTACCTCGAGCCGTCTCAAAGTTCTTAAAACTATCTTTATCTAAAATAACTTAACAGCAGAATCAGGATATTAATAAATACTGAAGTGCTCATTAACGAAAGATTGATATGAACGCTATATAATGAGCTTATTCTTAAAACATCTGTTTTCTTTAGTGGCTGTGTATAATTAACAGGTAAGTCCTATTTAACATTAAACTACATAATTATCTTCGAATACTGCAACTTGATTGATGGGATTCGCATTATTAGATTTACCATTATAATTGTTAAAGAGGATTAAACAGTTTGCAATTCAACTGCATTCAACATTGCCACAAAAATGTTTATACTTTTACTTTCGTTACCATGTTTTACACAAAAACTTTAACAACACTTTTGGAAGGAAATTCTCGTTGCTTGTAAGTTTACCTATGGATGGTGCAAGCACTATATTGCTGATCCCAGTGAACTTTTTACTAACGTGCATTTAATACAGTGTAAGCAAATCAGTAAGAAACTTTATTAATTTTATAAAAAATATTTGCTTATTATTAAGTGCAAAAATACCTTTATGATAGTCTTTCTACTTATTTAAAACTGATGTAAAAATTATCTTTTATAAAAGCTGACTAAGCCATTTTAATAAATTATTTCAGTAGATTATTACTAAAAGTATACGCTTTACCTGGAATACATACGATATAATTAATACTGTATCGATACATCTTAGACAAATTACTGCAATAGTTTTATGTCAAATCTCTGTACACTGTATGTTGAAGGTTTGAGTTCTCATGGGAGCAAATTTTTGAATTATGTTTTTTCTTAATTCAAAAAGTACCTTATATGTATATATATATATACATCTAAATGTTTCGTACGTCATGCAAATCAGTTATCACTTTAAATAACGTAATAGTATATACTTTTTTGTTTAAAATTTTGAAAAAATTTTTTTCCAAATTAAGTGAAAATTATTTCTTACGAAACGCATAATTTATTTTGCTGAGGAAGCAAGTTTTACTAAGATTAGACTTTGTTTATACCATAGTTATGTTACGACAATACAGAAAGTATGTGATTACTTTCCTTAAAAAATACAGTAATATTCAATGTACTAGTAAATCTTTTTAGTTATACTTTTCTCAATGTATTGACAGATCAGATTTCACCTCATCCTGGAGGATAAGTGTAGAATCTCTGCAAGATACGCCATGAAATGGATATAATCTTTTAAATCAAGAATTGTCCTTAATTAAGTTTGTAAGAATCTTTGAGTTACATGTATTTCATAATTATTAAGCCATGACCATGTCTCAGTAAAAATACTTAGGCGAAAAGAAGTGTAGTGCGAGGGGATAACAGAGTATTTGTACACTTTGTTTTGGGTTCTATGGATTTTTTTATTTAGTATATAAGAAGAAATTACACAAGGTTGAGTGAACTCAGTTCTTCCCATTTTGCCCCAGTCAATTTTCTACTTTTTATTAATACTTAGCCAAATTTTTATTTAAAAAGTTACTCAAAACAAGGCTGACATAATTTTCATATTAACTGCACTGTTGTATAATTATTTTTGTGGTGCATAATTTTTTGAGTATTATTATATAATAATATGAATATTTTGCAAATAACTTACATTTCAGAATCTAAATATGAGTATACTTTTTTATCTGGGAGGGTTCCTGCGTCCCTAATTATAAAATAAAAAATCAATATCTTACCCCACGAATCGTGCTCAAAAAATAGGGTGACTCCCCCATCTTACCGTCATCATCACCCCTGATTCTACTATCATGCAACTTTTATACAGGCTGATTTTTTTAAGAAAGCCAGAGTGGATGAGTAAATCGTTACAACGAAAACTACACCAAGAAAAATGTTAAATGACAAAATATCACAAAAAACATTATTTCTTTTGACTAAAGCAGGTAGAAAAAAAATTCTCCGCTTTTTAAAAGAACTCTTTATCAATTCAGTGACTTTAAAAAAAAAAAACGATATGGAAAGTATTTAAGTTTACTTTGAAGATGCTTAAAATTGATCACACCTTTTCATAACTTATGCTACGTTAATAAAAAAAAAAGTATCAGTATAGCGATATGGCAATTTATTAGCATTTTTCGTTGGTTTTGCTTCCCTTGAAAATAGCACTACTAATAATAATTTGTTGCGTTGTTTGTTGAACATGTAGTTTTGTTCTCAGTTATTTTGATGATTTCTTGAGGGTCAGTGCATAAGCACACGATCAGTAAGAGCTAATCTAAGAGTGAGAATAAAAATTCCAAAAATGTTGGATGTTGGTTTGAGCAACGTTTCGTTGATCTTAACGCCAACCTCATCAGGCTCACTTTATTAACAGAAAAACATAAAAATTTTCGTAAATTACATTGTAGGACCACTGTTTACAAATATTTACATTAATCCAATAAATGATTGTATGTAAGTCGTCAAATGTAAAATAGGAATAAAAGAATTTTTTTTAAAGTAAATAGTTACTCACGTTTATATCGTTATGACGATCATTACAAATCGTTGGTAAACTTAAACGAATAACATAAGTGTCGAACATGTATATATTTAGCTAGGTAAATAAATATAAACTATAAATGTACGCTTCTTATACGAATTTAGATAAAGTATGTACATTAATACTATGTAGAATTATGAGAGATAATTTATAAAATCTTTTATATGTTATTGAGAAACAAAGTGTCCTCCTTTTTATTAATTATATGTTAAGTAGAGTGTATGTATAATATTTCTGATGTTATTTTTCTTTGTCTATTTGGTTTATGGTCTAGAATTTTGGTTTGAAAAAAATTATAATTATGGTTGAATTTTTCCATGTGTGAAGCGACAACAAGTTCATCTTTCTTTGTACTTTTTTGTTTATTCAGGCGTTTTTTCAGTGCTCTCTTTGTCTCACCTACATATGATGCAGAGTAATAATCTCAAGCAAAATGATATACGACGTTGGTTTGATCGAATTTATTAATTTTATCCTTCGCAAGAATGATAACACTGTTTAATTTATTTTCAATAATAGGGTGAAATTGTATGTTTAATTTTTTCAAAGTTTTTGAGCAAAAGTTAAAAAATAACGGGTTGTAAGGAATAGAAATTTTTATTTCAGCACGTAGATTGTCATTTAGTAAGTAGTTATTATCAGTATTCATATTTTTATTTGGTAAAGTATGTTCTTAATGTATTTTTGCATAAAAAGTTCAGTATAGTCATTATCGCGTAAATTTTTTTTAGCCATGAGAATATTCTTCATATGGTAGGATTTAGCAGACAAAACAATAGCTCCATCAATCAAACCGTATACCGCATTAACTTTTAAAGATCAGGGGTGGTTTAAATTAAAATCAATTACTTTATTGGATGAAATAGGCTTAACGTACCTACAATGTAATTTATGAAAATTGTTATGTTTTCCTGTTAATAGAGTGAGCCTGATGAGGTTGACGTTAAAACCAACGAAACGTTGCTCAAACCAACATCCAACATTTTTGGAGTTTTTATTTTCACTCCTAGATTAGCTTTTACTAATAGTATGCGTATGCTCTGACCCTCAAGGAATAATAATTTGTTTCACCCCTGGCTGTAGTACCAATATAATTGTATGAAAAAAAATTTTTTTTAATATTTATAAAAGCTACTGAGGTGAGTGTAATGGTAGCAGTTTTCCTGTAATCCAAGAGACGCCCGTTTTTAAGATTCAGTTGATGTATAATGAAAAAAGGATGAAGATCCATCAAAAATTATTACATTCATTTTTTTGGATACTGGCATGATGATCACAAACACAGTTAAAGTAACTGCATCATGAGATGAGAAAAGTTTTTTTTTAATAAAAGATATTGTATCTGACTATTTGCATCGGCACAGTTTTTTTCCTGAAAAACAATGTTTAAATAGCAATTATCTATAAATATAGTTGTCTTCATGAAGTCACTGTAAAAACTTGGGAACTACAATATTCCTATAGATTATTTGCAGATTTCCTTGTAAAGTATATCCCCATAAAAATAGCTTTTAACAACACTAAAACTTTACGTAAGTTTGATGTGTTGAGTTCATATTTTGTATGGAGTTTCTGAAGCCTTCATACACTGTCAGTAAATAACATTTTTCCTAATGAATCTGCAGCCTTGAAAAGTTTTGAAATTAAAATATAAAAACTGTAAACGGTAAAGTTATTTTTTGGTGCAACATATATATTTCGTAAAACACTCGTATTATAATACTGTTTAGTACTCGTACTTTCAAAAAATCAAACTAAGTAATATTGACTTTGACTGATACTTCATCCAAGTATTATAATACGAGGTACTTCATTGGGATTATAATACGAGTGTCATACAAAATGTACATGGAGAGACCAGATTGTTTATAGTTAAGATATATGTTATCAGTTAACTGTTAACATATATCTTAACTATAAACAATCTGGTCTCTGAGTGTATGTTAAACCTAAAAAAAAACTTTACCGTTGTTATACTTTTACTTCAGAACTTTTCAAGGCTACTTAGAAAAAATAGTATTCATTGCCAGTGTATAAAGGCTTCAGAAATTCCTTACAAAACATGAACTCAACACATCAAACTTACCTAACTTTTTAATATTGTTAAAAGCTATTTTTATGAGGATATTATAATCAGGAAAATACAAGTTTTTAATTTTTATTTCAACAAACTTAATGATGTTAGATGTCGCTCATATTATAAAGTACTAGATAGAAATAAAGTATGTACAACATAGCTACGGTGATCTACAATGATCTCCCTAATTTTCTATATAAGGATGCTCATGTAAAGATGTTTTAAATATATGAATGTGAGCTGAGGTTAATTTGTTTAAAAAGTTCATAAACTCGCTGAACGAAATAAATTTTCTTAATGAATACAGTCTTAGGATTTTTATCTATGAAGCTTTTTGATTTTTTTTTAGTAAACTACTTTATTATATTTAATCACAGCAATTTTTCCTTTAAGCTAGTTAGATAAATTACGTAATCAAACTCCAAGGGGGGTCCCTTTATTTTCGGAATTTTGCGAAGAAATTTCGTCTTCTGCATAGTAGCTATATTCATTGTTACTATTTTTTCTTTTCATATCAGTGTATCGTGTAACAGTGCAACGAAAATAGCTTAAATGAATAGAAAAACAGTATAGCAATCGTTTATGCTAAAAGAAATCAAAGTGTACAACAGACCAATGCACTCACACATTTTTACAGACTCTTTGATGCATACAATCTAAAAAATTATGTTACAGAGAGTCTAGTCACTGGTCGTGTGATAGTTATAAATAATTAAATATCAAGAAACAATTATTTCAGTATTCATAGGTTATGTGAGTGACAAATTCCGTAACAGAAAGTACTCCACAAGTATCAGAAAATTTGTTGCAGAGAGGAAAAAAATCGTTGGTAAGAGATTTTCTCTGATGTACTGACGCCAGAGTTCCACCACGTTAATTTTCACAGCGTGTATACGCAGCCTAATGGGTACATAAACATGAGTACATACATACATATACGACTTCGATTACACCTCCCCCCTTTTCTGAGGAATCGTTGTTCTTTACTATTATCTGCAAATCTGCTTGACACGGTAAAAGGCATTATTCAAGTTACCTACTTATATGATATGCTAGTTATTAGGTCATGTGAAAGCAGAGATTAGTAGGGAGATTGCTGACTGCCATGCTACGGAGTGTGCCCACTTTTTTCCAGTGGTTCGAGCGCCCCGCCGCGGCCAAGCGGCCGAACCAGGCGCACATTTTTTTTTTATTTGAGAAGCACGGTAGGGGTATGAGAAGAGTGGATTCGCGTGGAAATGTCCATATAGGCGCATATTTTGGAGACGCGTGGAAGGGGTATACCGAATGTGCGCCAACGAGGAGAGGAGTGGAAATGTCGGCTGTATAGCTGTATATATCTGAACGCACAGCCAAAGCAAGCGACGATACGAGTTTTTCTTTTTTGAGAGTCTTTGGACTCTGCAACTGAGTACATGCTATATGTATATATTTAACTGACTTGCTCTCGCTCTGGCTTCAATGTTATCCATAAATCTTATTTAATTAAATCGTGGAACTAAATGCTCATTAATTATATACACAGAATTTTGATTTCAATACATTATGTTTTAACTCTCCCGTACTCTTAAAATTCCCAAATCCATTTATGTTTTCAAAAAATTAACCATTAATTTATTAATTTCACACATCCTAACTTCTGTAAACTGTAGGACAAGCTCCGGAGGATATCCATGAACATATGTGACTTCGAAAGA
>NW_019379968.1:1370291-1402038 GCF_000648655.2 Copidosoma floridanum
CCCTTGCGAAGTCACATATGTTCATGGATATCCTCCGGAGCTTGTCCTACAGTTTACAACAGTTAGGATGTGTAAAATTAATAAATTAATGGTTAAAGCTGTACTGAAAACCTTAAAAAATAGTTGAAGCTACATATTTTTTCAAAACATAAATGGATTTAGGAATGTTAAGAGTACGGGAGAGTTAAAAAATAATGCATTGAAATCAATAGTCTGTGTATATATTTAATAAGCATTTAGTTCCACGATTTAATTGAATAAGATTTACCTACATAGCATGTACTCGGTTGCAGAGTCAAAAGACTCTCAAAAGAGAAAAACTCGTGTCGTCGCTTAATTTGGCTGTGTGCTCAGATATAATATATACAGCTATACAGCCGACATTTCCACTCCTCTCCTCGTTGGCGCACATTCGGTATACCCCTTCCACGCGTCTCCAAAATGTGCGCCTATATGGACATTTCCACGCGAATCCACTCTTCTCATACCCCTACCGTGCTTCTTAAATAAAAAAAAAATGTGCGCCTGGTTCGGCAGCTTGGCCGCGGCGGGGCGCTCAAACCACTGGAAAAAAGTGGGCACACTCCGTAGCATGGCAGTCAGCAATCTCCCTACTAATCTCTTGTGAAAGACACCACCTAGCTACCCCAGAGTAAGTGATGGAGCGAAGTCTTGAACCCAAGCCCTCCAGGCGAGAGACAAGTGCTCTACCATCTTAGCCACTGAGAACTTCCAATGTTGCGTGCTATCTACTTACTGTGAAATTAGAAAGTACCAGTAGCCAATATCACACTTTTGGCAGTTCTGCTTATCCCAATTATATACAGGAAAAATTTGGCTTGCAGCTAACTTAATAATAAGACCACGTTTCGAGGACTGAGCCTGAAAAAATCTTGTTTTGAGCATTTCAAGATGCACTTGCCTCGTTTTCATTGTTATAACGACATTCTGACATATGTTTTTGATAAAACTGTGGAGTAGGATCAAGGAGACTAAATTTAACCTAAATACATTAGGCAAACCGGCAAAAATACTTATTTTCCGATGTTCGAATATTCGATTATGCAAATCTAAAATAAACAGTAGCGCAGTCACCGAGGCTTCATCTGCTTTCTTAAACTTACCTCGTCGCGCTTCCGTGTTATTGGATTATTTCGACTACAAAATTTATGCACGGAATAACAGGGCTTGCAGTTTAAGTTGAAATTAAAAAATATTTCCAGATAAGTTAATAGCAAGAGTGTGACAGCCACAATTTTAAAAAATTACACTGCTAAAAAAGCTAAATCAGCTAATTTTTCATGCCAAATCATCAAATGATTTTCCAAAATTCTTTTTTGCTTTGTTTTTTAATTCAAATAATTGACTTTATTACTGAGGCCAATCAGATACTGATCGCGTGTCTTGATTGTTTAATAATTTCCAGAAACGCATAAAATTTATCATTAAAATTAATATCTTTTCACATGCAGGACATGTACTTTTTCTCACTCATGGTACTTGCATTTATCTGTTCTGTGTACTTTTTTTTTTTACCAACTCATTTATTTTATAAACACCATAATGTTCGTTGATAGTAAAGTAAATTATTCAAAATTAAAAACAAACAGAAGATTAATTTTAAGAAATCAGCTAACAGTTTGGCATAAGAAATCAGCTTCTTTTCAGCAATTAGGTTTTATTGTTAATTAGAATGGCCTAAGTTATTTCGATAAGTGACATAATATGTCATTTTATTCGACTTTGACATTGAGTACATCCTATACCCGTATTCAAGCAGCCTAAATTAAAAAAAATGATTATAAAATTTTGTTGAGAAAATACATGTTTTTCTGATGATTCAATTTTAATATTTAATACAAACATTACGAATTTTAATATTTTCAAGATTACAATTAAGTGTATAATCAAATGCATGACTTACAGTTAAAAACAATCAGGTCTTACCGAGAACGCTTCTACAATTAATATCGTAAATCAAAGAACGTCCTTCAGAGCCTGGAAGGCTAAACTTGCTTATGCATACTGAATTCAACAGAAGGCACTCATTACATCTGATTTGAAAGTATTCGCAAGTCCATCCCTTCTCTCGTGACTTATGCTTTTTAGCGATAAGGTATCGCTGCAACATTTACAAGACAGCTGCTCCGTATGAAATTTTATGCTGACAATGCGATCACCTTCAACAACAGAGCAATCACTTTCTTGCTCTACTCTTTCCATGTTTTTCCTGGCTTATCATGAAGACTCTTCATAGCAACGAGCTGCTTTAATTTCTTTTTATAAACTTTCAGAGACACATTTCTATTTTTCCACCAGAACAACTTTCTTTCAGGAATAATACTACTACTCATTGTTGTTTACTTTTCGAAGTATGGTTATGACCTCCCTTGCACACCTAGCAGACACAATCTTTCAAAACTATGTACCTATATTATTGCTTGCAGTAGGTGCCAACCTACAAGTTCGTAACAATACTTTAATGCGACGTTGCCAGATTTCATGTTATGTAAGTAGTGCATTTAAAATTTGAAATATTGTTTTAATTACACACATTTTTACGTAAATGTCAAGTTGTATCAACTTTTTAATTATTTTTTTGTTTTTTAAAGATATAATTTTCACTTTTTTACTATATTTTGCGATTTTAAAATATTACATTTTTGGTTTTTTAAGGGTGGCAATGCTAATGTTAAAGCATAGGATTTCTCTCCCCTGCTTCATCCCCTTACAATCTCCACAGAACAACATTAAGTAAATTGCTTTTTGCTTTTAAGAAAATACAAGATTAATTCCAATATAGTTAAAAAATAAGTCTTAAGAGATTTTTTACTAACTTATGTATACAGCTTAAGGTTCTAGATAAAGCCGACTTGCGTTGCTTGATGGTTAAAGGAGTTCAGGAGTATCATTCAAAGGGGAGAGAAAGGGAGAGTCCCCCCTACCCACGTAGATTGGCTACTTTACCGTGCACCCCCTCTTGCCCCTAACAAACTTAATATTTTATTTACGTTTAACGTTGGCATTGTTCAGAATGCACTATACCACGCCTCAATATTTTTCCCACTAAATTATTAAACAATAAATACGATACTATATTAAAGTTTTACGTATTCTAAACTATTGTAACATCGGTGTATACGCATTAATTTTTTTCCCTTTTCTTCAAAGCTTTACAAGTCAATTTTAAAATCCCTAAGCACAGAGGCTAATGTGCATTTGAAAAGAGGTAAATTACCTACAAGGATTGCTCGTAGATGGGGTACTGTGGCCAATCATGCGCGCTGGCCCATGCTGACCGGAAACGAAAATCTTTCGAAATACTTCTCAAAGCAGAAAAATAAAATAACTTAAAAGATTTAATAGAAGCAAAATTGAGCTGGGAACAGCTGTGCTAGTAGGTCAGAATAACTTAGAATTAAAACAAGTAGACTAAGATAAAATTTATAAATAGTTAATTTAAGTAATAAAACGGACACGGCCAGGCCGAATTCACGAGGCTTACAATAGGCAACAGCAGTATGAGTAAAGGTGTTAACTATTGATAAATCTAGCAGAGCAACATCATTAACTTTTTGTTCGTTTTTGCAGATGCACGATTTGTCAAAGCTACCCCTTTACACTATCGAATTTTCATACCATCCTCAATAGCCTAATTTTTGTAATCCTGAAAAATGTTGCTACTCGTTTAATATGCAAAGGAAAACAGGAAAGTCGAGCCAATAATCAACAATAGCTCTTTCCCCTCTTCCTAACTCAGATATATTGAGAGAGAGTCTGTGTGGTACGGCCGCTCTAATATAAGTAACGAGATTTTCAAATCCCCAGGGCACCAGGAGCCGACGTCCTCTCCAACGAGTAGGTAAAGAGGAATATATGAATTAGTTATGCTACTAATATTTCGAAATACATTTGTAACTAACAATAAATTGAAACGACCGACAAGCTTAGTTAAGTAAACAATCAATGGGTCGCGACAGTTATTTACAGTTACTTTAGATATTGGCCAGGTGCATGTCATGCAGCGCCACCCTTGGTGTCAAAATCGTGCAACCGCGGGTACCCACATTATATGTGAACAGTATACACTGATGCACACTTTTATGAATTATTAATTAATTAGAAAAAAATTAGTGGATTTATTCATCAGATAATCAATGTTATCATAAAAACAGGCTTTAGGAATACAACACACTCGACTTGTTTTAACTCTGAAGCCTTAAATAAAGGTAAACAGTTAGTTGAAAGTAGTCATGTGTGCGATGTTACAAAATTTCAAAGTGATGGAGTTAGCAATTTGACAAGTGCCATAATAAGGCAGACCTCAGTAACTTCAGCTCCCTAGTAAGTTAACCTGCGTGTACGTGTTATTCAGATTATTTTGAAAATTTTCTAAGTTGCAATGCACACGAAAATTACCTATATTTACAATTGGATAATCATCAAAATTTATGTAATTTTACTCCATCCGCCTTTGCGCTACTGATACACTGAACAACATAGCACTTTCTTACACCCATATTTCATAAACGTTTTAATAATAGAAATCACAATGATCATGTCTGATTTCAGGTAATTATCTTTCTTTTTGCTGTCTGCTTCTGAGAGTGTGCTCTGGATCGAAAATTAACGAGGCTTCATTAATGTATTGTTACATTCAAACATTTTATAACCGTTCTTGGCACCACATAGTTCATTTTTTTACATTTGTGTAACTGCAACTTTATAATATTGATACCATTTATGCATACGTGACGATAACATCTGTAAATTTGACGAAATACTGTTATTCTTTCCTTAATTAAGCAAAAATGACAGTAATTTGGTACCCCAGGTTTCTTATTTTTGCCACTACGCATGCTGGCGTCGACTCATCTATCCCCTCCCATCACTTGCACCTGGCCAATAAGTGTTTTGAACCACGAGCACCGCTGTTGGTAATTAATCTTTAACGATTATCAATTTGTTTGATTAATGGATACGGCAAACCTAGCAACTATTTTAGTTATTACTGACTAAAAACTACTACTACTAAACCTATTATTAGTACCGCGATGCTCTGAACGATTATTCAATCAACACTTACACAAAATATTAAGCGATTTTCACCGCTCTTGTTGCAACAAACTTGATCGAATAAACAAACTGTGCATAGCATTAGTAAATTTTAGTAATATCTTATCTTAATGTTAATATTAATATACAACGAAATTCTGTAAAATTTTGATGTAAAAAAGAAAGGAAGGGCACGAGCGAGTGAATCACCTTCCTTTCTCTTGACGCATGTAGGAGAGCAAGCCGGATGTGGGAAGAGCCAATTTCTGAGTGGCTGAACTAGAGCAGCTCTAGCCAATTAGATTTTCGGCTATTGTCATTTCTGCAAAATTTTCCCCCAGCACATTTCCCAGCGTCGCTTTTGAACCAGCACGTGACCGAGGTCCACTACTCCCTATAAAAAGGCCTGGAGGCCACAAAAACAGACACTTAATTTTTACCCCTAACGGTAGACGGAGCAGTTTGAGTCCGCTTTTGCTACCTCCCAGTCTACCACAAGGTGAGGATACAGTTAATTTTTACCCTCAAACGGTTGATTGGGTAGTTAGAGTCCGCCTCTGCTACCATACGATCCTCCACGAGTGCGGTTTAAGGTAGTTGTTTCCTAAATCAAAAGTATCTAAAAAGGTACGAAATTTTCAGCAAAACTAATATAAGCGTCGAAAAATATGTGTAAAAAATTTGAGACCGACTTACCACGTCGTCATTGAAATATCCTCGTCAAAAATCAATCTTTTAATATTGGAGCAATGGTGCAAACACTACATATCATCATTATTTCAAAAAGTGTAACTTACCGCATATCTATAAATAGTTTAAGAAACTACTTAAAACTATCTTAGACAGTAAAGGAACACATAAATTTTTCTAAGAATTTTTTACCACATAATCTTAAAGTAATAGTTATCAAAAAAGTGCTCTTCGTTTGATTTTTGATGATAACCAAGTAAGTATCGCGTATGGGGTAACGTCACATTGTCACATGAGTACAAGTAGATGGATGTATATGTTTATGTACGTATAAGTGTACGCAAAAGCATTTATATTTCTCTCTGATATTTTGAATACGGGATGATATATTAACATAACCTTAGTATTGTATATATATATATATATATANGTTTGAGAGTCCACTGGGTATTGTGTGTTTGGAGGCGTACAATATTTGTACATAGAAATTACGTGTTACTCTAATCTCATTTTCACTAAGTTTTATTTCGTTATAACTGTAGATTTTAATCCTGAAGAGGAATGTATATGTTTATGTACGTATAAGTGTACGCAAAGGCATTCATATTTCTCTCTGATATTTTAAATACGGGATGATATATGAACATAACCTTAGTATTGTACATGTATATACATACGATTGACCTATGTATTGGGAAACAACTACCTTAAACTTCAGCATCGGGCACCTCGCGCTGGTTCTTCGCGTGTACGACCCTAATATTCAAAAATAAAAGTAAATTGTTTTAAAGTATTAAAGTGGTTAACTTTGTCTTTCCTCTCTTTTTCGTCGCGGTCGTAGTCCTAGAGTCTGCATAACTACTTATCACGGTATTGATAGGTTCTAAATCATGGGAATAAATAATCGAGTTGTTTCCTACGTAAAATCTAGGGCAATGACCTCTACTCGTAACGGTATTGGTGGCTCCTAGACCGGTCGCGAATTTAAACTATAACTTACCCCTTGAGTAACCTCTAGTGCAACTATCTTTATTCGTTATGATACTGGTAACCTCTAGATCGCGAACAGGATATGATTTGATACGTCGCTCCAGGTAACATTGATAACCCAAAGGCGCGCCACGTACGAGTGCATCAGGATACTGCACGACAACCGCTTCGAATCGTTCCAAACAGTTATGCTCCCCCTTTTCGAATACCCTGTCAAGCTACTTCACTAACTACTAGCCCCGCGTCTCACCTATGCACCCAGTAAGACTCCCAAGTTATTCGGTGCAAGATTAGACTCAAATAATAAGTCGCGCCGACGTATCACTATCAAGAATACTCAATATCATTGCGATCTCTGCATTTTATTATTACTCCCGAACCTTCTTAAGGGTTCTAATGTTACGAAAAACGCAATATAGTTACAATAAGATAGATTCTGATGTTTATCTTAAATTACCGCGTGAAATCTACATAACTAAATAAAATAACTGGAAAGTTAATAAGCTACTAATTATGTACCTTAGCATAATGATTTGACTAACGTGACAATTTCATGGTGTACAAAATCTATGGTAACATAAGTTCGTGGCTAAAAACTCAAAATACTATTAAAATAAATTGAAAATTAGTTTTTGAGAGCTGAAAACGGATTAACTCTAAATCTTTCTGTCTTAGTTATAGCCTAGACGTTAGACAAAAACGTTTCCTTTTTTTGCCTTAATCCACTTGCACTCCAAAGACCGATTCATTCATGTGCATATAATAATGTCCCAAGACATATGTCTCCTCTTCAATGCCTACATTGGTATTGCAAAAATTGCATATTGCAAAAATGTTTCTGTAATCGTCTGATATAACCCTACTGATATCAAACATTTAAGGAACTTTTTAACTAAAAAATTTTGTAGGAGTTTTTCAAAAAAATTAGTTACAAGCGATTCTACAATCATTTCTAAGCTCTTTATATTGTATTGAATTATTGACTTCATATTCGACTGTAAACTATATATAAGTATTAAAATTGTTGAAAAGGCTTAGGACATGATTCATTTGATCAGTTTTTATTACTAATAAGCAATCATCAACATATTTCACATATACTGAGACAGAATCATGGCAACGATTTAGTACTAAATTCTCCAAGGATTCCAGTATGATTTCCGCGAACCAAGGTGTATTCTTGTTGTCTTGATTCTGTCTTGCTATATGTGAGATATGTTGATGATTGCTTATTAGTAATAAAAACTGATCAAATAAATCACATCCTAAGCCTTTTCAACAATTTTAATACTTATATACAGTTTACAGTCAAATATGAAGTCAATAATTAAATTCCTTTTCTAGATATTTATATTACTCGTGTTGTGAATTCCATCAGTACAATAGATTTATACAAAAAACCTTCAGCTTCCGGTAGAATACTAAATTTTTTTCACACAACCCACAATGCCCAAAAATCGCCAATTTATTCTCTATGATTGACAAAGCCTTTAAACTCGTGGACTGCTCGCTTGGATCCAAGAATATTATAGCAGCTCGTAAGACTCTTATTGATAATGCGTATCCTTCATCTTTTATTAACAGATACGTAAAATCAAGAATCAGTTCCCTTAACAAACAGAAAAAAAGTTTACAGGAATCTCACAGTATAAATCTTTAAGAATGTTATACAAGAGTGGATTCTCGGTTTCCGAATCGGTCTGGTTCAAACAGGAATGTGTTCCTTGTCATTCCTTATTTCCAACGTATGGAGACAACTCTCCGTAAGGCCCTATCCAAATACAACATGCGGGTAGCCTATACGGGTTCAGGAAGTTTAACTCATATTATCAAATTGGGAAAGGGCTCAATAAATAAGTTGGACATGAGTGGCATCGTCTATAAGATAGCATGTGGGTGCGCGATGTGTTATATTGGCCAAAGTAAAAGACACCTTCGTGTGCACTTGCAAGAACACGAAAGTTACATCAAAAACTCACTCTGTCACAGTCACTGTGTTAATTGTCTGCAGAGATTCGAATTCGAGAGAGCAGTAATTCTTGATCGAGAGCCTTACAAGGATAAACGCGAATTTTTTGAAATGATTTTTATAATATTAGTTGATAACAATATAAATAGACAATGAGATACAATAAAACTTAATAAGTCTTACAAAAATTTTTTATTTCAAATAAATAATGGTATAAAAATAAAATTATGGTTTTAAATAGTTAATTATTTTATAATAAAAACATGTAAAATTAACATATTCGTTATAAACGGTTCATATCCAATTCCTGACAGCTTTTCTATATTTTTGAAATAGTGCCTCGTTCAATGCTCATTGTTCTCTGTGATTCATATTTAGTATGTGTTACGATTTAAACAGGCTTTTCTTTTAACACGTCAGGGCTGCCTTAATATCACTTTTGAAACGAAAAAAATTTTTATGTTTATGACAGTATTTTATTCTGAAGAAAATGACTTCTAGTGAACTAAGTAAAGTTGTACATATATGGACTGAATTATAGGCGCAATAGGTATCCATGATGCGTGTTAATTTAACTTAGCACCCACATGGTATAATATTATTGTATTTATGAGTATTTGTACATTTTTTTTTTTTTTCTTTTTAATTGATGGAGCGGGGAGGAAAAATTCTTCATAGACACCCCAGCTAATCTGGTGGTAGTGTCGGATTCACCTGGTGTGCCTACCGACCAAAAACTAACCTTCCCGCATGGGACAGGTCCGAGAGGACCACTCCCCTAAAAGACAAAAGGGCATAAGAGAAGAAAGAAAAAAAAAATAACGGAGAATTTCGGAGGCCAGCTCGCTCTCAAAGGGATGAGAGGAGGGGCACTTCTGAGATCTGAGCAAAGCTCACCAATATATTGGGAAACAACTACCTTAAACTTCAGCATCGGTGTGTGTGTGTGTGCGCGCGTTTGAGTTTGAGAGTCCACTGGGTATTGTGTGTTTCGTACAATATTTGTACATAGAAATTACGTGTTACTCTAATCTCATTTTCACTAAGTTTTATTTCGTTATAACTGTAGATTTTAATCCTGAAGAGGCCCTCAGCAAGACAGCGAAATATTGATAGATGTAAAAAAATTATAAATAAATAGTCATGCTCCAAACTAACAAGTTTGCATTTCAATATTATTTGATGACAAAGAAGCAAGTGTAAAGATTCTATAGATATGAACAATTAGATGTAATTGATTCTTTCAAATACAATTTACTCGGGTCACTTTAACAAGGTTCAGTGTTAATTATATTACTGATTAATAATTTACATCCATGACTTATGGTTGTTACTGCTGCTTCGGAGTTCCCTAATGCTTTGTGCAGTAATTTCCAGTGGTTCCTTAAACTACACGAATAAGTTCGTGGACAGTAAGATATTGCGGTTTCTGCCTTCCCTGCTATTGCCATAACCACTTTCGGCTGGCATCCTTCGTTGTACCTCGCTCCTTTGCGTAGTCTGATACTATTCATGTTCTTGAAATGCGCCCAAGTTGTCTCAGCCAACACGTTATGCCTTACGTGTATAAGGTACTTGCGAGTCACGGGAATCAAGAATCAACTAAAACTTTAAAGGACAGGTAAGAGACGTAAAAAGAGCGATTTTTCCTCTTGACGGTGCGTTTTTATAGCGTCAGAGCGAGTTAAAGTGGCCATTGGTTGAATGAAGTCAACCAATAAGCGATGTTCTTACACACTGCGATGACAGCAAATCAGTGGGCTTATACAATGATGTTTCATGTAACGATTTTATATATTAGGTAATAACAATACAACAGTACCAGTTGCATTTTTCTGACAAGTGTGATTGAGATTTTTGGATCAGTCAAGATGAAATCTCGGATAAGCAATAAAAAAATACACCAATTACTCGTTGAAGTGTGATAAATAAGCTAACAAATTTTGCAATTAATCCTTTTCGGCATATTACAATCAGTTTTGAATATAATGAAATAATTTGTTAATACAGTTTTTAAATTGCTATACATTATGAGAATTAGACAGTCAATGCGCAATAAAACTATTCATTAATACTTACAATACAAATTTATGCATTCATACATGTAACGTACAATTTCAATATATACATGCATTCTTACAACGAGGCTGGTCGTATTGTATGTCAGCATATTATGAAATATTTGCCTTAAAGCTAATACACACACACAGGGCATCATATGAAATTATTCCAGATGTCCTAATCCTATTTAATTGGCGCTATCGTTCCAGGCGTCATACCAATATATCGATTGTCGATGCTATAGCTCCGTTTAGTACGATAGGGACGCCAGATCACGGAGTATCAGGATATAGTGTATTTTTCTCCTGCCCGAAAACGTAACCTTTACGATTGTAACTAGCATTTTGACTTGTCAGGTCAACAATGCTAATATATTTATTTGCGTTGGTGGAAAGTTGTGGGCGACACAGTGCAGGTCATCTACATCTCTGCAAATTCGGCTATCTTGAATCGTGTAGTCAAGTCATCGCACTAAAAGGTATGTGTTGAACTTTGAACATAAAATTTTTGAATAACTTGTCGGAGAATAGTAAAAAATAGTGCTTTCAGCAAACAGTGACTAATACTCCTGAGAGGTTCATGTGTCGTCGGGTGCCGTCTTTGCCAAGGAGGAGAGCATCATCGCTTGGGGATGAAGGAGGAGGAGCTGTTGGCGCTGCTGCTTCTATCGCAGGCCTCTGCTTTGGCAAATGTGTTATTCACGCAGTAGGCATTTAAATGTTATCGCGAATATTTCCTCTGGAAAATGAAAGCGCCGCCGTGAACAGGAAGCGTCAGATCGACACTCTAAAGCTCTTCTACGACAAGTGAGTTGATGTTTGTTTCTATCTGTCTCACAGTTGCAAGTTGCGAATCATGCCTTCATTATAACGTCACGCGTACCTATTCTTTGTAATCTTACATGGGTTCTCTCTTCTCTCTTAATGGGTTTTCCCATTTTTTTTATAAGATGACGGTTTTTATTTTATCTGCACTTGTTTGATTAACCTACTCAAATTTTATTCACATAAAGTATTTCTAGCTGTTCTTGATCCTTTGTATGTGGTTGTGAACAATTCCTTTTTAATAACTTTTTTTTTATCACGTGCTCTTTTCTTTGTTTTCATCAGCACACGGCAGTTATTAAACTGGTCCCTCCCTAAAGTGCCCTAATTTGGTTATTAAATGATCTAAACTTTTGATTAAGAACTTTGAAAGGGTATGTGGTATAATGGTGAAATATGTCTCTCTTATCATGTGGTAATTAATACACTTATGCAACGTTAAAGAAACACAATAAAAGATCATGTTGGGTACTGCAGATGATGAAAGTCATCATTTACTTGAAAAGCATTATTCAAGAATTTTTTTATTACAACTTTTGCAATTATAATGCATCAATTTTTTTTGCATTGTTTTGGAACTTCAGGAGGGTGTTGAATATCAAGTGCAATTCGATAGTGGAGATAAACGCATGGCATAATATCTAATTTTATCACATGCGTCATGGGTAAAAAATATAATTAAACCAAATGTATTTTCAGAGTACCCGTAAGCATAGTGTTGGCTCTTGGATCGGTGCATCATTTCTTAATTGAAGAAAGGCAGCGTCCTTCTGAGATATGGAGCAGATGGTATCTACCCCTACTTGGTCTTTGAAATAGCTAAAGATCTTGGATCTGATTTTGTTCTTTACCAATCGATGACTGATCAAGTTATATTTAAAGTAATACTTTATGTATATAATCCAATGATGATGAATGATAATGCTCTCTTGTATAACTTGACAATTTGTATGAATTTTTAGTGTTACGCGGAAGCGATGGAAGGCGGTATTACCAAAGTAATAGCCAGAATGGGAATATCCACATTGCAGTCGTACAATGGTGCTCAAATATTCGAAGCTGTGGGTCTGGCTGATGAAGTCGTTGAAAAGTGCTTCAAGGTGTGTAAAAATCCATGCGTTTGACACAAAAATTATGTTGTATCGGTTAGAAAATTACGAAAAATGTTTTATTTACGTACTTTGTATCATCTTATTTTTCTACACAAAGGCACTTACTTGCAAATCAGAGGTGTAAACTTTGCACCGACCTGAACTAGTTGCGCACACACATCTGTTATCTCCCGACTGGCTCATCAGTTTTTTCGGTACGATGATGGTCGAAGACTCACTGGAGTGTTTCAAAGCCATGCTTACTGCACACGTGTACCAGAATCCTTAGATTTTCGTGCAGATACTATTAATGCTGCTGTTGCTTTGCTTGTTTTATCGTTAATTAATTCTTTCAGGATATAATCCTAACAGAGGCACCAGGGCTGGCAGGGTGGAACAGGCCTGGCGTCAAATGAATAACGTTTCCGATATGCTGGTTATACTAGCTAGGTCAGCCAGTTATGTTCCAAACAATAAACGTAATAATAATAGTAATAATTAGATTACAGTTTTTAAAATTATTTCTGATATTGTTGTTCTTACGATTTTTATTGTAAACTATTGCAATAAATTTTTTTCAACTTGCTTTATGACCATTTTCTTTTATTATTAGTTTTTACATATCGGCCACCCCAGACGAAAAACATTTTAAATTTAAATAAAAATAACACTAACAAGTTTGCATTTCAATATTATTTGATGACAAAGAAGCAAGTGTAAAGATTCTATAGATATGAACAATTAGATGTAATTGATTCTTTCAAATACAATTTACTCGGGTCACTTTAACAAGGTTCAGTGTTAATTATATTACTGATTAATAATTTACNTTTTAGATAGAGAAATCCAGACTGAGCAAAAAAAACTTATTTGTATAGATCTTGACCCCAACAACAAACAAAATAACTTTCGGACCTAAATATATGTAAGCAATAGGTAAAAAAAAAATTATGAAAATTGCGAAAACAGATTTTTTGCTTCTACCGGAAAAACTGTAACTAGGAGAAAAAAAACGTTTTACATTATAAATACGTCCAATTTCAAGATAAACAAAATGAGCTCTGGTGGACTCGAAAGGGCTTGCCATTTTTCCTCAAATCGCCTAAAAATGCCAATTTCGCCTTGTTTTTCAGTAGTTCAATACTGGCGTTACAACTAATAATTTGACTTCAAATTTCAACAGACTATGGTTTTTGTGATTCTTAACAACCCTACAAAATTTGAAGACGATTGGATGCAAACTTTTTGCAAACCGTTAAATGAACCAAAAAAAAGTTATTTTTGAATAATCACTCTAAAAAAGTAATTACATCACATAAAGCCATTTTTTTTAATGTTTTCTCTTAATAAGATGTTAATCTAACTCTGGTTAAATTTTCTTATGCCTAACTTTTTCTTAAGTATCTAATTATATAAAAGGTCTTGGTCTAGGATTTTAAGTGTTTTGCAAGCAATAGGCTACATTTTCCATTTGTAAGATAAGATAGAGAAAGTAAAACTATGGTTTTTATATAATTTTTTGTTGTTGGTTGTTCGAGAGCTGTATTGAATGTGATCAAGTTGACATTTTAGCTCACAGAACACTTGAAAGCACTTAAACAGTACTTCTAGTGAAAAATCGTGTTGAAAACTTTTTTTACATGTTAGATAATATTGAAAACAAAATGAGGCAATGTATCAAATGAAAAAAAAGTTGATATAAGGGTTTCTACAAAGTACATTTGTAATTATTATTCATCTGCATACATAAATATCTGTTCCACGTAGAAAAGTGTGATCACGTTAATAGAAATCGTCATACACATGCATAGAATGAGGTTCATTTAATATCTTTATGTTCATCCAGCACTGTATATCTTTTTCATTTTTTTATCTCCTTGTATGAATAAACAAAGCCGTAACCTCTCACATCAATTTGACGCTTCATCCAAAGTTTACTAGTTCACTTATAAGAATTTTAACTTTGCTCTTTTGCAATTCAGCAACATTAACATCAGAGTGAGTAATACTGCTGTTGTTAAGGGCTGCCAAAAGCGCCGGCTACATAAAAGCGCCTAACTGCAGTTATTGTCTCTTACAGCGCTGATAAAAGCTGCAATCTAAAATAAATAAACTTCGCACCGTTGCAGGGCTGCGACATAACCGTTTATTATCTTATCATTATGTGATAACGATGTTTTGCATAAGTCTGACTATAGATAAGGATAGTTTATTTCAAATCCACACTTAAAATGAAGCAAAAAATCTCGTCAAATAAAAATAAAAACAAAAAATGCATACAACCAAACAAAAATTGAAAAAATTGATTACAAGCAAATACAATAAAAATTGGAAAAAATACTCCTCTTTAATCCTTGGCTAACTGAAGGTAAAGATGGGAGTTCCTATTGCAAATTTAATGGCTATTCTTTGTTGAATCAAGTAGACGTTCTAAGGGCTCATGCACTGAAAAATGAGAAACATTTATTGGAAATGAAAAAACGTAACATAAAAATTACAGATGAATGTTGTGATTTTTCAAAAAAAAACATTAAAGATTTTTTAAAACCATTAGCAAATACATCTGCCAATCACAAAGACAATGCAGCCAGAAATATAACATCACGAATTCTTTAGAGTCTAATATAGATACCGTTAACACAGAAACTACGAACGTATGTAAAGAAAATGATAGAGTTGATAATTTACATAATATCATAAACAACTTGGAAGAAATTGAAACTGGTACAGAGGAAGACATAAACATTATTACTTTTGGATAGATGAACGATGATTTAAAAAAATCAGTTTATAAGTACAACCCTGAATGGGAATAAATTTACGATTGGATTGGAGCAGCATCAAATATTACTCATTTCATTTGCAAAGTATGTGATGGGAAATCAAAAGTAGCCAAATCTAACGTAGCAGAATATCACAATAAATCAGCCACACATGCGTATAACAAATGGAAGAATACCGACATGATGGATAAGATTGATTTGGGGAAATATGATTTAGAGAAACTGTCTTGTGAACTAAAAATTACTGCTTTATGGATATATAAAAACTTATCCTTTCAACTAATAGATACACTTTTACCAATTGTTAAAAAATCGCCAATGATTTAGAAACATTAAATAAAAGCAATGTGGATAAAAACAAAATTCCAAAAATAATAAAAAATTTCATTGCTCCAGCCTGCTACAACAGATTAATAAATATTTTAAAACAAACAAAGTTTAATCTTTTGGTTGATGAAAGAAAGGTATAGATTTAACGACTGATTCCTCCATTTGTATTGTTGTATAAGGTATTATGATAATGAGTCATGCCAAGTAAGAGATGTTTTGTTTGATTTGCTACGTGTAACACAGGTGATGAACATCAAACAGCAGATGCAATCAAGATTTGTGATTTAATATGATCTTCTTTTGTTGACAATGACATACCTCTAACACAAGTCATATCTTTTTGTTCTAATACTTGTAATTTAATGTATCATTGTATCTAAAAGGAATTATTCCAGGAATTAAAATGTTAAATGTAATAATCACCTTTAAAATCTTATTAGAAAAAGTGCAATAAAATTACTACCCGAAGTTTTCACTGAAATAACTCAATTGGTATTCAACTACATTTCCAATTCAAAAAGAAAAAATAAGTAGGAGATCTGCCAAATTAAAAGTGAGGTAGGCTTACGAAAAACAGAAAAAAATACTTACATCAGGTAGCTCACTTATTTTAATTCAATGTTGAATATATATGGCAGATATAGCGCATGTCGACTTTACTTTAAGTCTGAGCTAAAACACGCACAAAACGACAAATATTTACAAAAAATTGTGAATAATTATTTCCATGACCCTATTAATAAAGTATATCATTCCTTTATACTTGACATGTATATGAGATTGCAGAAACTTCACATTTGATTTCAAAATGAAAAACTACTAATTAATAAGAGTGATGATTACGTTAGAACAGAATATTTGTACTTTTTAAAAATATATTTAGAAGATGAGTACGTTGAAAACACTATAATTGCTAGAATCGGTCCTCTTAAAGAATCTTGTTGGAAATCATTAAAAAATATTCGATATTCTAAAACTGTTTCAGAAAATACTTCAAAAGTTATTGGAGCCGATAAGATTGCAAAATTCAGAAACGACTCTCATCAATTTGTTATGAAAATCTGTCAACAAATCAAAGAAAAAAATGATCTTCGAGATTATTTTCCAGTATTATTGAAATTCTTGCATCCAGAGAATGTCTTAAGTCTAAAATATCACGAACAAAATTCTGACTTGTGTTTGTTATTTTTTCATTTACCAAATTTGATAGATAATGGAGATTTAGATGTAATGAATCAAATAAATTATGAATGGACAAACTTACCTCTCCATCGTTTCGATGAGGAAGTATTAAAAATTGAAGATCAAGCCCTTTTCTGGAAAAAAGTTGGCGATCGTATTGATGATAATGGTCAACTTTGTTCAAAAATTCATTAAAATTTGCATTGGTGGCAATGACAATTCTTCACTCTAATGCTAAGCCAGAACGTACGTGGAGTTTAAGAAATTTACATAAAAGCTTGCATAGAGGATCGATGAGTTTTAAAGTATTGCGTGCACTTTTACAGTCATGGGAGTACATTCATGAAATAAACGGCGCCTTAAATTTTGAACCTACACTAGAAATGTTAAAAAAACTATATATTATGCTTAAATGATGGTTTTAAAAACAAGAGAATTATTGATGATTTAGATGTTTATTATGGACAAAAGATTAGCGATGAATATTTGAATGACTGTCAAGCGGAAGAAAGTTTCTATAGAAGTGTAAAGAAAAAGTTAAAGTACGACTTTGAAAATTTATGTACCACACTCGGTGATGACTAACATATGATATTCCAAGAACTACAAGAAGAAATCAATGTTGTCGAAAAAGATAATCAATCGACATTTGATAAATTTGAAAATCAAATTACTACGTGTGCATCCATAAATACAACAACGATTGAAATTCAAGATGTAGAAACTAATAAAATCATAGATATACTGGATTGAATAAGTCAACAAAATATTACTGTACAAATGAATGATAATATAAAAAAAACTTGATGATTCTTTAAATTCAAATATCAATACATACGATAAGAAAATTAGCGTTATCGTTTCACATAATGGATTATTATTTGACCGAAAACATTATTTTAAATAATTATATTATAATAATCGATATGGCAAACAAAGAGATCTCTTATATACTATTGGAAAATATTTTAATGGCAGTGAATGCAAAAAATTTTTTCTGATGATTTTCAAACTCTTGTGGGTGATAATTATATTGATGAAAATATCAGAGATGTTATGTCTATGATATATAAAAAACAAAACAAAAATGAATACGTATTTGTACGGACATACCATTCTTACTTGTTATTCTGTGACACGTGGATAGAATCTCCATCAACTGATTGGTACATGTTCACTAATGTATTTCCATCTGGAGGATTCATATTTATACCATACTTCTGTACCAACCACTGGCGATTACTTGTTTTTGAGATATGTGCTAAAACTTTTTACGCTGTTGATCCTATAAAAATAACTCAGAAACAAATTTTTCCAGAAATGTTAAGAATCAGCAAACTTTTTAAGAGATATATAAATGAATGTATGAGAAGAAAAATAATAAAAATATTCACAACAGGAACATGGAGACTTAGTTATCGTATAAATATAATTCCTGAATGACCCTTCCAAACAGATAGCTTTAATGGTGGTGTATTTGTTATTTATTACATGAATAAGATTATAAATTTAGAAAAAAAATACATTTGATATTAATAGTTTTAATCCTGATTTATATAGAACAAACATTTGTGATATTCTTCTCCAAGAGTCAGATAATGTGAGAACATTTTGTTAATTTTGTTGGAACAGTGAAAATGGAACTGAATGCCAAACTTGTCACAGATGTGAGAGATTTATACACCTAACTTGTATAAAAAATGAAGAGTTCATAAAAAAAAAAAAAATATGTCAGTTATGTGAAAACTGAAGTAATGTTTAACACCAAATGGGACGGATGTGGATACCATGAATTTTACAAAATACCAAACGGGTCGAGAAGAGAAAATCAAACGAACATTGATGAGTGATACCAAAACATGAAAAGCAAGGAGACTCACATCAATCAAGTAATCCGCCGAATCGTGAAAGGCAAGGGAACTCGCGTTAATAAAGCTCCCCGAATCGTGAGTACAAAAATAAATTTAATTGATACAACAAAAGTTATTAAAATGAATCAGTCAATAGTGTTCAACTATAAATTCAATTGTGGTACTGTATAAGTAATTTGCAAGGATGTTTATCATCATATCGACGCTCAGGACGAAGAGTATGCCCAGATTGGCCCTGGACGAAAATTATAAAATTATTGCACCACGGCTGTGCTCTTGTCAATCGAGAGTAATTAGTTTAAGCTCCGGTTGGTCGTTTGGATCCCCATCCTGACGCGTCCTCCTTAAGTACAAGAGTGTAAAAACTCCTCGCACATAACAATATTCGCTTTTTCTCTTTCATCAAGTGCTTCAAAGTAACTATAAAGGTTAGAGAGTGAGTTCTGTTGCGTCTTTTACGCGGATGTAAAACTTAGTTCGGAGAGTAAGCTACGCGTAAGAAGCGTGCATTTCAAGCAAATGCAAGAATAAGTTCGGTGACTAAGCTGTGTGAGAAAAGTCTTGTTCTCGTTTTTTGGAGAGTTAGGGCGGAAATCTCGGTATCGTTCTAGATTATAATTTTAACATAGTTTTTGGTTGTGGTATTAAAATAGAGCTTGTTGATGGTAAGAATGGCCTTGAGTATGAGGATAAGGATAATAGATTTGTGGGTAGTAAGGTAGATAAAAAGGGGGTGGTTTAAAATATTGAAGTTCTCGAAAATTTAGAGTGTAGTACTAGTGAATAGGTTGATTACCCTAGGGTGGTGGTAGTGTACGGCTTAGTGATGGAGTGCTTGGTCAACGTCGAGGTGTGTAGCTAAGTGCGGGATGTATAATTTTTCGACCATACTCGTCGAATTTTGTTTAAGTCATCTTGACGTCATTTTCATTGTAACTATGTGAGAAAGAATTTCTATTATGGGTCAATGGGTCATTAAAACTGACGTTATTTTTTTTGGTGATTGAACTGAGTAGAAACAGGAACAGGAATTTCGGTAAAGTTCGGTACCAAAGATTCAGGAGTCGCAGAAGTAGAGGTTGTGGGTATGGCCTTGTAAACGTACTTAGCGTGATTGTTTAATAGTGGGCGAGTGCGTTCAGTAAGTAAAGCAGCTTCTAAAGCATCGTGGATATCTTAAGGTATCGAAACTGCTATACTTAATTTCCACAAGTCAGGTGAACCGTTAACGAACCTATGTAGTACTTATTTCTCAAGTTGTGGGTTTTGTGTCGTATTGAGTTTGTCATCATTCAATTTAGTCAATAGGGCTGTTAAAGTGGTTTCTGTGAGATAAAAAATTCTATGATAAAAATTTCAAACTGTTTCGTTTTGTTTTATTGTAGGATTCAAAAGTTCTGCCATACACTCGTGATACGATTTAGTTGGTGAAAATTCTTGTTTTAGATGTTTTTTTAAATGATTAATTGATACAAAAGTAGAACCTCTTAACCTCTCCCGAGCTTTGCCTTTAAGTCTAGAAATAACTGTGAGAAGGTGTATAGGTCCTTGAGCGGTTGTTATTCAAGTTCGTCCATTTTCTACGTCTTGTAAAAAGTCTTTTAAAGGAGTCGAGTATCCATCATAAAAGGGTATGTGTTGAGATGCTTGATTAATGCACATTAATAAATTAGTCGCATTGTATCTTTGTGAAACATTTAAAAACTATTGTATAATAGAGTCGTCCGGTGACGAGTTTTATCCACTATTTTTAGGCATTTTTATTTATTTATTTTTATATTATTTTGTTTCGTATTTATTCATGTACACCGCGTATCGAAGATGGGTGAGGAAAACTATACTACGCAATAAAGCTCGTCAAGACTAATAGAAAAGCTCTTGACAAAATTTTGATTTGATGCGCAATCTCCGAGGTATTGACAAATTAACGTAAATAATTTCGGCCAATCACAGAGCGCTTAGCGTTGGGAGGCAGGCTCTCAGTGCCAGTAGTGTAATCGACTCTTGATGGAGGGTGTGGTGGTGGGGAGGTGCCTAGGGGAAAAGACGGTTGGTACGCAGAGTGTAGCTTTATCGACTGCAGAAAATCAATGAGTCGTCAAACCGGGGGGGAATGCAAACACTGCCGAAATAAATGAGGATGTAGCAATAATAAAAGAGATAATAAAAGAATGCTCTTGGTAGTAATAATCTGAATGACGAATTCGCTTTTCTCCAAATTTTTAGAACATCTGTGAAAATAAACTCTACAAAAAGGCAAAGGAGTCATAAAAGGACGCTGGCGAAGCGGTATAAACACTTTACTCAAATTGCCAGTCCTTGAGTATGGAGAGCCAAAATAATAGTTTCTCACCTTTGAGCACACTCACTGATGACAGCTCAGTAAACTCCAAAAATTAAGACTAACTGACCAGTTGGCTTATTGCAAATCTGAAAACCACTTAATGTATGGATTGGAGCAAGCGCATAATTTTCAAGTGCCAGATGATGGTTCCACTAAGAAGAGCAGTCCATTTCATGACTTTCCACTTCCTCGCATACTCACTGGTGAAACATAGGTAAGATTACTCAACTGAGACCAACTGACCAGTCAATCCTTACATCAATTCCAAGTCCACAGGATGTTCTTGATACTGGTGCTCTTAGACGACAAATTTATTTTCTCCAAATTTACAGGACATTTCTGAAAGCCATCTGTACAGAACGTGAAACATAATAATATGCAGAGAGTCGAAAAGTACACTGACACAACCAGTGTAAACACTTCACTGAAGTTGCCAGTCCTTGAGTATTAAGAACCAAAATAATAATTTCTCACCTTCGAGCACACTCACTGGTGAAAAATAAGTAAGATTACTCAACTGAGACCAACTGACCAGTTAATCCACTACACAACTAAAATCAAAGATAATTAGAGTACACACTAGGGCAAATACAAAAACTTTGAGTGTTACTGTAACTTTTAGTACTAATCCACTGGAAGGCTGTTCGAAAACTTACTTTTGACTACTCCGTATACTAGCACAACTGAAACCTTCTTGCCAGTCAGTTCAGTGCATAACTTAAAAAAGAAAATCTGATTACAAGCTAGGGCATGAGCAAAAATTACAAGGGTTGCAGGATGCTTTTGGTACCAGCAGAAGTGTACTTGGCGCAGGTGCTCTGCATTGTCAAACTAGAATACCTCTTCATTTGCAGAACATCTATCAAAATAAACGCTTTAGGTTAACCACAAATACACAAAACTGTGGAACAGGTATTGTTTAGGTAAAAATACTGTTTTGCACGTGCAGCATTATCTGAAATGAAGAAAACCACGAAGAATCACTCATTTTAAAANATACCTCTTCATTTGCAGAACATCTATCAAAATAAACGCTTTAGGTTAACCACAAATACACAAAACTGTGGAACAGGTATTGTTTAGGTAAAAATACTGTTTTGCACGTGCAGCATTATCTGAAATGAAGAAAACCACGAAGAATCACTCATTTTAAAAAATCAATGTAAATGTATGGGTACATAATGTATACGTATCTGACGTAGCAAGATTTACATAAACGATGTTCGGTACCATAACACATAACTTTTGATAATTAGCCCACATCGTTACCTGCAGGTACAAGCTACTGTGACGGCGCGGCCGGTGTCCGGGTAGGTATCAGGCTTTTCCGGAGTCTCATCTTTGCTCACACGTCAAGTGCGTCTTTCACGATGGTAAAGGAGCAGACGACAAAAAACTGACGATGTACCTCTTCTTATTCAAATTTTTTGAGATGCAAGGGAACATCAATTTAGAACAAAAAAAAATAGAGCCACAAATCCGATAACACACATTTTATTTCAGTAAAGTACAGTAGTAGTAGTTTTTTTTTTTTTTTTATACTCGTTTTTTTTGTAATTTTGTCTGCTAACTATTTGACTTGTTTGCGATCACTCTTTATGAAGTATTGTGCTACAGCTTTTGTGTCAGTTTTTTAGTAACCGTTATTTTGACTATGGAGCCTCGCGATAATCGCACAAATTCTACTATTGAGGACTACACGCAAATGGTGCACTTCTATTACCTGGCGCAGGGAAACCTAGATGAAGCTGCACGTTTGTATCGGGGTCGTTGGCAAAATCGTCGGCATCCGGATCCTCGAACCATTGGGGCTGTTCATCGCAGATTCCTTGAAACAGGAAGTGTTTTACCTGTTCGTGATGATGGTGGTCAAGGTCGCCCCCGTGAGATTCTTAATCCTAATATGGAAGAGGCGATCCTGGATGCTTTCGATGATGACCCAACGACATCGATACGTGTAGTTGCTCGTCATATGGGAGTTTCTCAAGGACGAGTCCAAGCGGTAATGGCTGATAGCGGTAAGCATCCTTATCATTACCGTCGTGTGCAGGAACTGCTAGAGCGTGATCGGCAACCACGAGTCAACTTTTGTACGGGTTTGTTAGCTTAAGTTCGCGTCAATGCTGAATTTATGAACTACATTTTATGGAGTGACGAGTGCACGTTTACGAGAAATGGTATGATGAACCAGCATAATTACCATTATTGGGATAAAGAAAATCCGCGGCTTACACGACCTACAATATTCCAATACCGTTGGAATATTAATGTTATCGCTGGAATCATCGGTAATCGAGTTGTAAGTTTATAATTATTATTTAAACATATCGAGCCTTAAAGTATAGTCCACACTTCAATAATTGGAAATCCTAGTATTTAGCATAACCAATTTAATACTTGTTCAATTTGAACACAAATTGGACCAGTATTCTTGCCATCCAGACTGAACGCAGCAGCTTATTTGCATTTTCTGAGGGATACACTACCGCCCTTACTAGAAGATATCCCGCTGAACATTCGTTTAGCTATGATCTACCAGCATGACGGAGCTCTGGCGCACTTTTCCACCAACGTCAGGAGGCTCTTGGATGAGCGCTATACCGACCAATGGATTGGATGAGGTGGTCCAATTCAATGGCCAGCACGATCGCCAGATCTAACCCCACTTGACTACTTCTTGTGGGGCTGCGTGAAGGAGATACTGTACAAAACTTCAACTCTCCGGGGAGAAGACTGTCGTGAGAGAATCATTAACGCCTTCAACATTGTGCGAGAACGGGGTATGGTGTAACGAGCCGTAGACAACATCATTCGCCGTGCCAACCTCGTTCTTAGAGTCAACGGAGGACACATTAAGCAACTCCTGTAATCATAAACTTAAACCATCAGCCGTTTTCAGGGCTAAAAAATAATGCTAAGGTTCTATTGCACTTCAGTACTATGCGTTAACTGTATGTATTAACAAAAAGAGCTACAAATATCTGCTGTACCTGCCTGAAGTTTTTTTTTTTTTTCTAAATTAATGTTCCCTTGCATCTCAAAAAATGTGAATAAGTAGAGGTACATCGTCAGTAATTTGTCGTCTGCTCCTTTACCATCGTGAAAGACGCACTTGACGTGTGAGCAAAGATGAGACTCTGGAAAAGCCTGATACCTACCCGGACACCGGCCGCGCCGTCACAGCAGCTTGTACCTGCAGGTAACGATGTGGGCTAATCATCAAAAGTTATGTGTTATGGTACCGAACATCGTTTATGTAAATCTTGCTACGTCAGATACGTATACACCATGTACCCATACATTTACATTGATTTTTTGAAATGCGTGATTCTTCGTGGTTTTCTTCATTTCAGATAATGCTGCACGTGCAAAACAGTATTTTTACCTAAACAATACCTGTTCCACAGTTTTGTGTATTTGTGGTTAACCTAAAGCGTTCATTTTGATAGATGTTCTGCAAATGAAGAGGTATTCTAGTTTGACAATGCAGAGCACCTGCGCCAAGTACACTTCTGCTGGTACCAAAAGCATCCTGCAACCCTTGTAATTTTTGCTCATGCCCTAGCTTGTAATCAGATTTTCTTTTTTAAGTTATGCACTGAACTGACTGTCAAGAAGGTTTCAGTTGTGCTAGTATACGGAGTAGTCAAAAGTAAGTTTTCGAACAGCCTTCCAGTGGATTAGTACTAAAAGTTGCAGTAACACTCAAAGTTTTTGTATTTGCCATAGTGTGTACTCTAATTATCTTTGTTTTTAGTTGAGTAGTGGATTAACTGGTCAGTTGGTCTCAGTTGAGTAATCTTACTTATTTTTCACTAGTAAGTATGCGAGGAAGTAGAAAGTCATAAAATGGACTGCTCCTCTTAGTGGAACCATCAACTGACACTTGAAAATTATGCGCTTGCTCCAATCCATACATTGATTGGTTTTCAGATTTGCCATAAGCCAACTGGTCAGTTAGTCTTAATTTTTGAAGTTTACTGAGCTGTCACCAGTAAGTGTGCTCAGAGGTAAGAAATTATTATTTTGGCTCTTCATACTCAAGGACTGGCAACTTCAGTAAAGAGTTCATACCGGTTGTGTCAGTGTACTTTTCAACTCTCTGCATATAATTGTGTTTTACGTTCTGTACAGATTACTTTTAGAAATGTCCTGTAAATTTAAAGAAAGTAGATTTGTCGACTAAGAGCACCAGTACCAAGAACATCCTGTGGACTTGGAATTTATGTATAAATTGACTGGCCAGTTGGTCTTAGTTGAGTAATCTAACTTATTTTTCACCAGTGAGTATGCGAGGAAGTGGAAAGTCATAAAATGGACTGCTCCTCTTAGTGGAACCATCATCTGGCACTTGAAAATTATGCGCTTGCTCCAATCCATACATTAAGTGGTTTTCAGATTTGCAATAAGCCAACTGGTCAGTTAGTCTTAATTTTTGGAGTTTACTGAGCTGTCATCAGTGAGTGTGCTCAAAGGTGAGAAATTATTATTTTGGCTCTCCATACTCAAGGACTGGCAATTTGAGTAAAGTGCTTATACCGCTTCGCCAGCGTCCTTTTATGACTCCTTTTCCTTTTTGGAGAGTTTATTTTTACAGATGTTCTAAAAATTTGGAGAAAAGCGAATTCGTCATTCAGATTGTTACTACCAAGAGCATTCTTTTATTATCCCTTTTATTATTGCTACATCCCCATTCATTTCGGCAGTGTTTGCATTCCACCTCGGTTCGACGACTCATTGGTTCTCTGCAGTCGATAAAGCTACACCCTGCGTACCAACCGTCTTTTCCCCTAGGCACCTCCCCACCACCACACCCTTCATCAAGAGTCGATTACACTACTGGCACTGAGAGCCTGCCTCCCAACGCTAAGCGCTCTGTGATTGGCCGAAATTATTTACATTAAAATGTCAATACCTCGGAGATTGCGCATCAAATCAAAATTTTGTCAAGAGCTTTTCTATTAGTCTTGACGAGCTTTATTGCGTAGTATAGTTTTCCTCACTCATCTTCGATACGCGGTGTATAATGTATTTAAATTTATTTATTTTTTTTTCTCACTAAACTGAGATTTGAAGAACACACAAGGAACAGCAACTTCTTATAACTAGACTTGTTTATAGTATGGTCTTAACTGTTTTATTTTAGTGTCATTCATGGGTCTTTTAGGGTTTAGCTTGTGATTTTTATTTGTTTTTTTTAGTTGGGTGAAATCTTTATCTGAATGATATGGATGATTTATCCTTGTATTAAAACAATTTAATGTAACTTATTTTTTCCAATACAATTCACTCGGGTCACTTTAACAAGATTCAGTGTCAATTATCATTACTGATAAATAACTTACATCCATCAATGAAGGTTTTTACTGCTGCTTCAGAGTTCCCTAATGCTTTGTGCAATAATTTCCAGTGGTTCCTTAATCTCCACGAATGAGTTAGTGGCCAGTAAGATATTGCGGTTTCTGCCTTCTCTGCTATCGCTATAACCACTTTCAGCGGGCATCCTTCGTTGTACCGTGCTCCTTTATGTAGTCTGATACTATTGATGTTCTCGAAATGCGCCCGAGTTGCTTCAACCAACACCTTATGCCTTACCTGTATAAAGCACTTGTGAGTCACGGGAATCAAAAATTAACTAAAACTTTCAGGGCATTTAGTATATCGGCCAGAGTTTCTACTCTTCCAACTTGTCTACTATGAAAAATTATGGTTAGTCACTAATTATCTAGTTTTTTAAACCCAAAATAAGGAGACAAGCCCCCAAGCTGGCACTTTGAGGAATCAATCGAGCCCAAATTCAGTGCAATCCGTTGTGAATTGAGAGAGAAAAGTTACATTTCCTGAATAGGAACGACTGTGTCAGTGTGCATAATCGGAAATGTAACTTTTTTCAATAAAGAATGTATTGAATTATCTGAAATTTGAACTGGGCCTCTAAAATGAAAATGTAAACGTGGCTCTTATCATAGTTCTGCAATTATTGGATTTAAAAAATTGATTTTTATCGTAAATGGCATTACATAACCTATAAATCTGCATGTGTTGAGTATTTTATTGTGAGCTCATATTTTGAACTGTATATTTTCAAAAACCATGAAATGACTGGTGTTTGTCTTTATTTTAGTGGCTCAGTTAAAATTTCAGATAATTAAATGCATTACTTATTGAAAAAAAGTTACTTTCCAGATTATGCACACTACAGTCTCTCATGCTCAGTAAATGTAACTTTTTTCTCTCAATTTTCAACGTATTGTATTGAATTTCGGCTTGATGGATTCCTCAAAGTGCCAGGTTGAGGGCTCTTCTCCTTATTCCAGGTTTAATCAGCTAGATAATTAATTATTAACCATAATTTCTCACCACAGAGAAGTTGGTAAAGTAGAAACTCTGGCCGGTGTACTGAATGCCCTTAAAGGACTGGTGACAAGCGTTAACAGAGCGATTTTTTCTCTTGACAGTACGTTTTTATAGCGTCGGAGCGAATAAAAGAGGCCTTTGGTTGAATTAGGTCGACCAATGAGGGATGTTCTTGCAGGTTGCGTTTGCAGCAAAACAGTAGACTTGCACGATGATGTTTCATGTTATGATTTATTGTATTAAGAAATAACAATACTATAGTACCAGTTGTATTTTTCTGAAAAATTTAGTTGAGTTTTTTGTATCTGTGAAGATGACAGCTTGCATGAGAAATAAAAGAAACACCAATTACAGGTTTATGTGTGACAAATAAGTTTACAAATTTCGCAATTAATCTTTTTAGGGATTTTACAATAAATTTTGAGTATAACGAAACCATGTGGTGATTACGATTTTTAAGTTGGTATACATTATAAGAAATGGACAATCAATGCGCAAGTAAACTATTCATCTACAGTCAACAGTTCATATATGCATTCTTACAACGAGACTGGCCGTATTATATGTCAGCATATTATGAAACACTCACCTTAAAACTAATACACATACACGCATATAAGTGGCACGTATGAGCTCCACTTGTCAAATGAGCTTGCTGTATACACACTACGTCTTGTATGAATGTTACGGATGAATTGCGTTTTTACTTATAATCTGATTCGTCCGTATTAACTTGGGATATAAAATTGTTAAAAAATATGAGGCACAGGGTTCATTTCTTAGCATGCTGAAGATATTGTTATGTACACATAAATGAACTAATTTCTGTAGAGAAAGTGGACCGAGGTGGAAAAAAAAATTGTATCTACTTTTTTTTCACCTGACGTAGAGGCTACTATAAAATATTATCAGTGGTTTCACAAATACTTACCATAAATGTATAAATAATCAGATACCAACAGCCATTAATGCTTAAAGTATTACCCAAGACCTTGGAGAAAAGTATTCTTTACAGAATTATAAATAAGGAAGGAAAATATTCTGCATATTTTAAGGGAAGAAAAGTGTTGTCACATATTAATATACAATGTAAGTGTTTGTATTTTATTTTTTTCAAAGTGGCAATCTCGTTGGGATAAAAATATCAATTCACGTTAAAAAAAATGTATAGAAATATTACAAAGCACCTTTAAAAAATGTAAAATTTTACTTTTTCCTATTTTTTTAATTTTTTGCGTCTGGACAGTTGAGAAGTTTCATCACCATTTTGACATTTGAGCCATTGCATTAAGGTTAAAATCGATAGTGAAATAAGACTCAACGAATTCATAGTTTTAATATCAGGGCATGTTGCTTACCAGAAAGAATGGAAACTTATTTGAACTTTAAAGTTTTTACATGTTTCTCATGGGGCATTTTGAATTCTGTACCAAAAGCCGTAATTTTTTTCTGCTTATTTCATGCCAGATGTAGTGAAAACTGAAAATATAAAGTCGAAATAATTTACCTTGCAGCAATATCTTGAAAGTCAAAGGTTGTTGAGCGAGAAACGAGATAAAAAATATTAAAAGCTTAAACCCAAGGTAAAACGAATTTCAGAGGTTAAAAGGTAGAAAGAAGTATTTCTTGATTATCTTTTTTTCAAGGTTTTTTGCTTATGCATGGTAAACAAAACATTATATTACGAACTAAGTATTTATTTGATTTACATCATACATCATAAATTTTTGAAAATTGCTAATAGTACCCCGCTTAGTTCAGCTCCTTTACAATAAGACTCCTGAATAAATAAACATTTTTCTATAAGTAAACATTCCTTAGACCTGGCAAAATCCGTCATTGAGTAGAAAAAATTTTCGACATGAATTTTTCGCAGAATTACTTTCAGAACACCCTCCTCAATATAAAAGTGCAGATTGCCAGTTAGTAACCAGGCGAATAATTGTTTGAACTAATTTTTTATGAACAATTTTCTCAAAGTTATTTTTTTGATCTTAAAAAAATATTTTCAGATTCTTTGGCACGTTTGAAATAAAAAACCGAGTAGGATGTATACATCTCAACCCTTGAGCTTTCAAATAAAAATTCCCAAAGTTAAGAAAAAACCTTTTTTCCAATTTTCAAATCTTCACGAGAGTGCTAAACAAACATATTTTCAAATATTATGACACACGAACATCAATTATTAACCTTTCTCTACAATCTCTATAAAAGAAGATCTCAAAAAATTGAGTAGCAAGATTCTTTTGTCAATAAACATTTAGGCCGTTTTATCACGGGCTCCCACATGAGTGTATACCTAATATGAACGTGCTAACAATTCGTGGCTCAGCGTTTCAATGGTGGATTTTGCCAGGTCTTTTCGTTATAATTTGTTCTAACTCATATTATACAGAAATGTATTGAAGAGACATAAAATTCTTATTTTTACCTAAAAACCTTTTATTTATTTTCTAAAATGAATNTTTCATAATAAATGAAGCCTATGTCCATCCACAATATATATATATATATATATAACTATTCAATTTTTGTCGCTGTATACTTGTTAGTGTTGTTTTATTACTGTATACAGTAACAGCTATTATTTGTGTTCTAGTGTTATAAGCAATTACAAGCCTTAGAAGCTTAGAACTCACACTCAAACATGTTGATTGCGTAGGTTAATAACGTAGCTACCTACGTAAATGGTTATTCAGTTATTCAATTTGACGATTTCATTGGCTTATCTGCAAATTATTAGTAGAAAATAACTTATTTGTTGAAAAAATTAAAATTAGAAAAAAATTTTTTTGACACGTATGAGCTGAAAGGTTGAATAAAAAACAGGCTGGCTTTTGAGATACTTTTCTATAAGAGTAAATACTTTTATTTAAAATACTTTAGTTAATATGTCACTGTTCGATAACAGCCTCTTCAGGATCGTTAATATTCAATGCCTCAAGCTCACAACAGAGATAATAACAGGACTATCCCAACCTACATGTTTGTCGAAGATTTGAAACTGTTAAATATTGACTGAAGTATTTTAACCAAAAGAATTGACATTCCTAAATTGCCTTTTTTATTAATAATTTCACTTTGGAGTGATCATAGAAGTCAGAAGAGGAATCTTTCAGAACATACTATCAATCTAATTCAAAAAAGGAAGAAAGGAGTTTTGTCTTTTGGTGGTAGTGAGGTAACTCATGAAAATAATGAAGTGATACTTTTATGGTTTCTATTTTTATATTAGAAAGAAGAATTTAAATATTTGTATATTTATTAAAACTATGTCATGAGAAGATACATAGGAATTAAAGTTCTATACGTTGTTTAACAATAAATTTAATAAAAAATTATGCAAACACTATTTATGTCCATCAATTTATGATAATGTAATTGAGTATTACATACTAAAAAATGTACGTTTATGTATAGAAAGTCTACTTTTTTCCGTTGTAAGTGATAAAAATTGTTAAAAATAAGTATATACAATTGAGGCCTGTTAAAAAGTATCAAAAATTTGGTATTATTTGTTGAGTAACTATTTATTTCTAAATATTTGGTACCCTCCTTCAAGATGGTACCTTTTACCATGATACACTTAAGCCAATGTTTTTTTCAATCCTCAAAGTACTTAAAAAAATCTTATTCGTGTGATCTTATTTTGTTCCTCCTCTGATAACATTTTTACCTCATAAATTGTGGTAAAGCTTAATATTTTTATGAGCCTCTTAAGTTTTAGGAACAGGAAAAAATCATAACGTTTCAGGTTTGCAGAATACGGTGGCTGAGCAGCATTAGAAGTGGGGCCGAGTATGCTGAAAGTTTTTATGATTGTTCATGTTTAAATAAAATATCTCCCCAAGTTTTGTTGCAACAGAAAGCAACATAATGGAGGAATTAAAATTATAATTATTAGATTTAGATTTTTATTTGTTTTTAAAATTACAAAACACTTATTGCCATCATTGATATGGTAATACTAAAACAAAGGGGTTCAAGTATTTTTTCTTAAATTTTAGAAAAATTACTTTTTTTTTTTTTTTTTCATTTTTTATTCGAAATTTGAAGTGCTTACTAATGATGTTCCTGAATTGTACGCAGATTGTGGCAAAATACTTTTCTATGAGCAGAGAATGCAAGTTTTTAGCTGGGAGGAATGTTGCACTTTCGTCCCAGAAATCAGGGAAGAAACGTCGTCTTTTGGTAGAGATA
>NW_019379968.1:1405915-1458844 GCF_000648655.2 Copidosoma floridanum
AGATACACCATCATGGATGCAAAATTTTATCAGTGTGACAAATGTAACTCAAAATTTTCAAATCAAGAGTGTCTATCATCGCACGAAAAAATTCACAAAAAAAATTTTTTTGTATGTGATCTGTGTAGCATTATAATATTAGACAAGAAAAACTATTTGCGTCAAACAAAGGAATGCCAAAACATTAAAAAAAATTTTAAGTGCATTCAATGCGAAAAAAGTATCAAAAGAAATTATCACTTACAGAGACGTTTGAAAAATCATAAAAAAAACGTTGAAAAAAATGTTTGTCAAAATTGTGAAAAAAATTATGTAAGAGCAGAGCACCTAAGAAGACATTTTAGAGTATGTAATCAAAATAAACATCGTAAGTAGGATAATTGTAACAAAATTTTTTGTTATGGTCAAATAAAATTATATGTGAAAATTAGACCACTTGTAACAGTTAATATAGAAGGGTTAATTAATTTTATCAACTATTTTTAACGCTTTTTTCAGTATCATAGAAGCTTAATTCCAAATAGTTACTTCTACATGACGTAATTTTTATTTATTTGGCTCAAACTAGAAGAACGCACTTTCTATATTGCTTAAGTCTAAAGGAAGTCTGAAAGTTCTGTAAGTGGTCAATTCCTTGGAAGCAGAATAGAAGCAATACCTGTCTAAGCCATCGTAAGAATGTTTTTTTTAATTGATATAAAATAATAAATTAATGTTTTGTATAGAAACGTTTTTTCAGGTCCACCAGGACCATCGGTAAAAAAATTTTTTTTTTAATTTTATTATTTCTTGAAAAATAGTAGTAATAGTAATAGTTTTCTTATACAGATCTATCTCCAACTTTAAATTTAGACTTCAAGTTCTATGTAGATGTAAAAGAAAAGATTTTTTTTCGTTGGAATTTGGGAGTCTAATTCACTGTCACATTTTTGTTTAGACATTTTGTAACTTTTTAAAACGAATATAACAAAGTAAAAGTAAACGAAGAAAAAAATACCAATGGGCCAAAATTTTAGTTATAAAAATAAAACTAAAAATAACAATCAACTAGCGATACTGTTAAAACAAAATTAATTTGTGGTTCTAACAATATCGTAATTTTATAATTTTGACGATATTTGAAATCTTTCAATACGTTGTCGTTTCAAATATATAAAAATTAGGCATTAGTCAGGGAAAATAAGAAATAATTGTTAAAAATTCATGTAATTAATTATGATCCATATACATTTATTACATATACCAATTTTAAGTATCCATTAATATAATTCGTGTTTTTTTCCATACTTCGTAAATCTATATTTGCAGTCACGGGGGTTGGTGCGCAGAGCGCGCAGGGGGCATATATAGTTATAAGAGCTTAGAACGAGGTCTTATAAATAGCTATTGACACATGCAGGATAGACAGCGCATTCGAAAAAGGGGGCCACTACAAGGAATAATAAAGCTCACTAAAAAAAAGTTAAGGGCACATCTCTCTGTCTATATAAACTTTACCACTTTTATTTAAAATTTCAAGGCTTGTTCTTTATATTGCCTTATAAGCAGCCCAGTAATCATTCCCCAGCGTAGAACATGCATTCCCGAGTATTTTCAAAAAATGCCGTAGTCTTCCGAATTCTGTCAAATGTACTTTAACATATTTTCTTATACTAACAATTATTTTTATTATTTTTTAAGGCTCAATAAAATATCAATGCAAAACTTATTCTGAAAAAATTAGACTTATAACACAACAAGGGTGAGGGGGGGTTGGCGCGTGGAGCGCGCAGGGGGGTGGAGCCCCACTAGTATATGTATATATTATAATAACAAACAACTGATCGTGTACTTAATCTTTGTTGTTCTTAAATGCTTAAAAAAATTAGATGCTTGGATTTAAATAATTACACGCGCACGCGCGCCCACACACACACACACCTATATATAATATTGAATTATGAGCACTTACATGCTGTGTAAGAGTTCTACTGCTTGCATAACAATTTTCTCGTAGAAACAGTTACATAGGTATATGTGCCATGTTTTGAATCGCAAGCCGTGAACTATAAATATTTTAACTATTTCATAATAAATGAAGCCTATGTCCATCCACAATATATATATATATATATATAACTATTCAATTTTTGTCGCTGTATACTTGTTAGTGTTGTTTTATTACTGTATACAGTAACAGCTATTATTTGTGTTCTAGTGTTATAAGCAATTACAAGCCTTAGAAGCTTAGAACTCACACTCAAACATGTTGATTGCGTAGGTTAATAACGTAGCTACCTACGTAAATGGTTATTCAGTTATTCAATTTGACGATTTCATTGGCGGTTTTAATGACACCTGTTGGCGACTTTTGTTGACTTATTGCACACTGGTGTCGACATCATTCTCAATTGATCTGGTCACACTGCACTTTCACATGATACAGACAAAATATCCTTCGCTAGGGTCATCACGCTGAAGTCGTTATCTCTTTTTTTTAATTTTCTTTCAAATGATGATAAAGTGTCTGAGAACCCAGCTACAGTACTTTTAAGATCATCCAGTGAATTGAAGTTTTTTATAGCTAATACGAGACGCGAACTGTCAAATTTACAGTTGTGTGCAATAAGCACTTTTTTTTTAAATTATAAAATACTGTAAAATTTCATTAAAAACTAGCCGTCTAGTTGCACTTTCAATTTCTTTTCCTGTTTGGAATAGTTGTTTGTGTACAACACTTAGTCTATTAACTGAGAAAACTTTTTTATTGATAGCACACACGGGAGAAATAAACCAATTAAAAATATCATCTTCACTCTTCATGCAAACTTGCAAAATATCTTTAGATAGGTAAAAACCTTCTGTTACAATCTCGTAAAAAAGTTTTGGCAAATGAAGATGTGCTATAACTTATCATGCTGAATGATTCAAGAGTAATATCCTCTAAATTTAAAAGTGAATTAGTGCTATGTTTATCGAAGGATGACATATTACTTTTATACATTGTGCCTTTTCTGTTTTCTATTTTATTACGTAGCTACGCTTTCTTTGCTTTAGATTGTAGTCTTTTTAAAAAAAAACTTAGTTTGGAAGCTGCTTCTTTTCTCCGAAGACCCTTTTTGGTTTTCACACTAATGTATTTTTTTTTAATTTTAGTGCTTTTTTGGTTCAATAATTGGATTGTTTTCTCTACATAAGTTGTTCCGCAATTTTTTGGGCTACAGTGCAGATAAATCGAAAGTCAGCTGACTTTGAGGTAGTAAGGGACAGACGTTTTGCAGCTTTACTGCACATTGTATTGTTTAAACTTCCATTTGCCTGACTGCTAGCAGAGGATATAAATTTAAAAGCACTTTGGAAAAGCCAGAGAAATACGGGCTGTAACAATTGAAATAAAGAATTATTCTTGATTATTTGTGTTTCATCGATTTCTTTTCCTGTTCCCAATCGGTGGTGATACCATTCACCGCAGTTGGTGTGGATACCAAATAAATGGAATGAAATATTTACCACCGCAATTTTAATTTTCGTGTCGTGACCTGTATTTTGTTTTACAGCGTAGGAGCAACATCTCTGTATATGATTAAATAAGACGTCCAATGACAGTTGGGAAATAATTAAAAACAACGTCTAATGGTGGTATTGTCATATTTTGTACTTATTTAGAAACAAAATAACGTTTCGACCGTTTGGACAACATCCCGGCCCTCATCAGGTACAAAAATCTGTGAGTAATAACAATTCTCTAAAATACAAATTTTGGAAGAATGCAATGGATGAACATCAAATTGAGTGTATAACATACCTCTGACTCTTACGAAAGAGGTGTAAAATCGTAATGTAGTCAGAATTTCAAGTTAAGCTGCTTTTATACTCTGCACATACACAAATGACATAGTACACGCACATATTACAATAAAATAAGAATCGCTATCAGTTCCTTGTGAGAAGCACATAAACAGTACATGTATTACTCATGCCATATGTGAAAGAGGCCCTCCAAATCATGTACGTAAAATTGATCCTCTTTCCTATTGACTTAACGAGAGACTTATAACAATTTTTTAATTTCTCTGTATCTCGTTGTCTATTAATATTATTATTAAAGTAATGTATATTTAATATTTCAGAAAATAGGCATTTTCTGTAATTTTTCTCTATGTCTAAAATTTTTATTTTATTAAAATTAAAGTAATGTGCAAATTCAATGCTGTGTTGTGATAATACAGATCTATCTTTTTTTTTCCTCATGTCTTTTTTGTGTTCTGCCATTTGTAACTTTAGAGCTTTCGATGTTTGACATAACAGTAGTTTCGATTGACATATGGTATGTGGTAAACGACGTTTTTCTTTGTATCAAGTGGCTCAGTTACATTATTTCCAATAGAAAAAATTAAATTTAACTTTTTATTTGAACTGTATGCAAGACCAGCATGAAGCTTTTTACAATAATATGTAATATAATTTTGTGCAGTAGAAAAAGTACGATAATGGTATGATTAGTTTATGATTATTATCATTTCTATTGCGATTGTCAATTATGTACATGTTTTTAAGGTATTTATTCTTGTATTCATAAATGTATTAATCAATTTTTTAGGATGGTTGTTAGCTAGAAAAAATTAATAATTAATTTTAAATTATCATCACGAAATTGGTTCGTTCAGTATTATTCTGTTGAATGATAATTTTAAAATCTAGGAAACTAATGCTGTTGTTATTATTATATGTCTTTACAGTGTAGTGTAATTCAGGACAATAGCTATTGACAATGTTTTTAGTATAGTTAATATATTTAGTAGGTACACATATGAGAATATCATCCACATAGCATACAAACGGTGGAACATCATAACATAACTTCTTTAAGGATGACATTTCAAGTAAACGCATAACAAGATCACACAGTACCGGGCTACAAGGACTTCCCATCAGTTAGCCAAAAACTTGTGAATAATATTTATTTTTAAACTGGAAAAACTTCGAATTTAAAATTAAAGAAACACCTGTGCAAAATTCTTGTAAAAAAACATTGATTTTACGATTTGAGAATTTTCAAAAACGTTTTACCGCTTGTATGATTAAGATTTTACTAGTATTGTTATAAGATAAGCAATTAGTTAATCAACTAACTACATGTAGACTTACTAGAGTGTAACCAGATAAAATAATAACGTCTTTTCATTTATTTTTTAATTCATAACTTTTCTGTATGTGTGACTTTGCTAGCAGAATATTATTGAGTAAAAAATCAGAAAGAAATTTAGAAAAACTATAAGTGGGTAAGTTTAATGTCAAGGCAATGATACGGATAGGAAAGTCTTTTTATGTATTTTTAGCAGTCCGGAGAACTTAGATAAGTCTTTTTTACGTATACGTTTATCAAATTTACATATTTCATCAAAAATACCGTACTGACAGCACTTAGACTTACAGAATATGACAGTACCGGCTATCATTAGATATTGTTTCCAACCTCTGTACATGTCTTATAAGATCTCTTGTGAGTTCTCGTTCTGGATCTGAACTCTTTTTAAGTTCATACAGCATATTGCCTACACCTTTTAGGTATGATTAATATGAGCCTGTTTTAAAATGTCTGTCACACCATCGTTGCCTCAATTTGCCATACTTCCACTGTTAGTGTCTTCGATAAATAAGGGAGAGTGGGGCTTATCTTGACTTTCATGTTTATCAACAGCTGTTTGCTAAAATAATATTTATCTAAGTAACCCATCAAACATTAAATTAAAAAAGTTACAACATTACTTACAAAAAATGATATAATATTTTTGACATGAGAGAGAGGAACTTCTGTTGTTGGCTCCACTGTTAAACAAGTCTCTAATATAGGCTCAGTAAAAGTTGATGATACATGATGCACATTTCCTGTACTTACATTAAAAGTCGATGATGCATTTGTAGTACAATCATTAGATTTATTGCTGCCAGTCGACTCACTCATAATGGTGTCCATTGTTTCTTTATACAAAGAGACATCGGAAATCTATGATTAAAAAATACCATCCATTATAAAAAAGAAATAGTTATTTCTTTTTTTTATTATATCAAAATGTTTACCCGAATTATGAGTGGAGTCTGGAGTATCTGAAAAGTACGAATTAAAAGCCGATCATTGTATGGCCAAATACCTGTTATCTTAGTAAAATTGACGGCCATGTCTATTTTACATGCTTTTTGCCAAGCTTTGCAAAATATTCTAAACACATCTTTCATCTGGACTTGTGAGCGACTTCGCTGAAACTTGTTCATCTACTCCGCATAATAATTATTTTCAATGGCTTTATAAAACCCACGTCAAGTGGTTGCATTCAATGAGTGCAATGTGGTGGGAAGCACAGAACAATGACACCTTTCTCTTTTCCTAACTCTGCCACCTCAAGATTTTTCACATGAGAGCAGTGTCCATCCAAAAGCAACAACACTGGGTTTTCTGGAGATGCTTTTAAAAATTCAATGAATTTAATAAGCCATTGAGTGAAAACATCTGTTTCCATCCAGCCACTCTTCTGGAAAACTGCCCAAGATCCTTCTGGCTTATCATTTAAAAACAAGTCGTTTTGCTTAACTCGAGGAAAAATAAGCATCGGAGGCATGAAGGCACCTGCTGCAGACATGCATAACTCTACAGTGACAGTCTCACCTCGTTCAGTAGATATTTTTCCTCCAACCTGACGTCTTCCTCTTTTGGCAATGACTCTCTTATCAGACTTTGGCACAATTAAAATACCAGTCTCGTCGACATTCCAAATGTTAGCAGCACTGATATCATACTTTTCAAAAACGTCTTTCAAAAGTTAGAAAAACTCATCAACACTGTATTTATTGAATCTATTAGCCCCAGCTGCAGATGTTGGTTGAGCTTTTCTATTGGAAAGCTCATGCCTTTTTATGAAACTGTGCAGCCAATCTTCTCCTGCGAGACCTGAAAAGTCATGTAAAAATGAATATATACTTAGATTTTCATGACACATTATAGGCAAAGATGAATTATTGATGTTTCAATTCGTATGTTACCAGTTTCTGATTTAAAAGGATGCGTAATACCAAGTTTAATGGTAAAATCGTAGGCTAATTGACTCAGATCTATTGATGACAGCCCCATCAATCTTTTTACCATGTCAAGCACGTATTCGCATACAGCTTGTTCCTGCTCATCAGAAAATACTTTTTGGAACCCTGAATAATATTAAAGTTTATATTATAAATAAATTTACGAAAACGTGAACAGTTTATAAAAATATTTTAATTTATTGACTTACCAACACTTTTTACACTTAATTTTTTAATTTTCTTCCAAGAGTCGTTCTAGGTACACCAAACTCAGTAGCAGAACTTTTTATAGATTTACCGCTATGTACAGAATCAATAGTCAATTGTAGCTAACCATCGATCCACCCTCTTCCCTTACTCTATTTTTTTATAATTCCGAACCATCCTACTTATTGAAATACTATAACAAGTTACAAATAAAACACAGCCTTGGAAAACGAAAAGTTGGGTTAGGAAAGCGTAAACAGTATGCTTTGACACTAGTCACTGTGCTCATCCTGCCCTTCCCATTGATGTCCACCCTGCCCCTTTCATGTAACTTTTTATAATAAATGTAACTTTTTTTTCTACATGTCGTACAATAATAATTCGAGTAGCTGATAAAAGCTCTTGAATCACACTTTTTATTGAAAAAAACTTTGAAACTATGTATTACTTATTTGTCCTCCAAAAAATACTTACAAATTTTCGACGGCGCATATATTTCAAGTTAAAATTTTCTAATAATTCTCATTACTTAACTATTAGTTCTCCAGTCAAAAAAGTTTTTGTAGATTACAGCTAAACTATTAATTAACAAGAAAAAAAATATCCACAGACTGAAAGTTATTTATTTAACTGTAGTACAGGGTGACAAATTTACCCGTTGAAACTACTCAACCCCACTCTCCCTTACCCTAACTTCTAAGTTTGTTCTAAGAACAACACTTAGAAGGTTACCGCTTTTTCATTAATATTTTACCATTTGATTTTATTAATTATTAAAGAAAACCAAAATATGATACCAACGCTAATTTCTACTAATTGTAAGTACAAAAAAATGGGTCTTTTATTGTCAAACACAGTAATTTTTTCAGTTTTGACATAAATAAAATTTCAACATCTTAAGTTGGCTACTGTGATCTTCTCCCGTGTACCAGCATAGGAGCCCCCTTCCCCTCACACCCTTCCCCAAAGAGTGCCCAAACCTCCTTAAGCATTGGCTTCCACGTAATGATTGTAAACCCATGATTCGTCACCAGTTGTAACTTGAAGTAAAATAGACACCTATATGTGTTTACTACACGCTGAGCCACAAAATGTATATATAGGTGTATACTAAATAAAAACAAACATAGCGTTATAACAAAATCAAGAACAAAGATAGCGTTATAACAAAATTAAAAGTCAAATACCCGTAGCTCGGAAATAATAAAAATCCGTGAAACTTTCCGGATGAACCTCGAACACTCACACATACACGCGTACACGCTATCTTGCTATGAATTATGTATTATGAAGAATGGGTACTATATATGTTCTATATATTATGAAGAATGGGGCAGTGTAGGAAAGGGTAAGTCAGCATGGGAAAGGGTGAGGAAGCAAATCTTATGCCACAGTAAAAACGACGAGATAATAGAAGAAGATACACACATTCATATACTAATAGGATTTCACCCCCCTGCACGATAACCTCCCCCCCCTTTCCAGTATTTAATATTGATTAGAAGAATGAAAAAAGTACAATCTTTCAACGAAACGTACCCTCATCGACAATTTGACTAAAAATAAAAAAAGAAATAAGACTATTTACTTAAAACAACAAAAAAAGTACAAAAATATGTACTAATATTCATTTTATTCAAATATGTATATATATTGTAAACATATCGGTACAATAAATATATGAACATTAGCAGCCCCCCGTCTCGGCTTCGCCCAAGACTCACTAAATGGACTACCGTAGTGCATTGACATGTAATGTAAAACGTTTTCAGAGAAAAATTTTACTCCTTGCCTGATTATTTTCAGAACAAAAATCTTCTTATTGACAACATATTTGTTCAGAATCCAGACAGTTGATTTGGTCAAGTAATAAGCTGTAAGAAGTGAAAAAAATATAATTATGCTGAAAAGTACCGTGCATTCCTGATATCATGAAATAATCGTCGGCCCTAAAAGGCCGTTAAATTGCAGTTTCTCCCACGTAATATATAAACACGGCTATTTTTTGAGGCCGTAAAGATTTAAGACTCACAAACAATTTGTAGTTAAAAAAAATTTGTTTTCTCTTGTCTCACAACCTTTATTACCACAGCAACAAAGTCTTGGAGCCTAATCTCTACATTTTTTAAAGTAAACTCTTTCTTGACTGGAGTTTCCAGCAAACGCAGTTGGCTCCATGCTTTAGGAGGTTCTTCTCGGGCCTGGTATTGTGGCACCACACTGATCAAGAGGAAAACAACAACATTTGAAGCTTTGGAGCTGGTTGTAGAGCTCTTTTCCGACGTCTCTTGGTATAACGTCGAAGACGTTGGTGTCTAAATCTCCTTTTTTTTTGCAGACTCAATTGTTTTGGTGATCTAAGGTGGAGAGATTGGTTCGTGACGTTTGCCAGTTAGAGACTGTCCTTTTGGATCAAGTTTATTTTTCTTTCATAGCTGTTAGGTTCTCCCAGAGCAGACCTTGAAGAAGATCGTTGATACCTGGTTGAATGCTTAGAGTCGAGAGGGTAATATAGGGTCGTCCGTCACCGGGGTTTCTAGCCTTGCAACGAACAACTCCGCTCGTGACGTCTGCCGGTGAATGACTGACTGGGTTTAATAGTGGCTGGCTTAACATAGTCTTTTTGTCGACTAATCATTTTCGGAAATGGTAGTAAAAATGTAATTGTTGGCAAGGTAGTTTAAACTTAGGGGGCCCTTAAAAAAACCGATGAGATTTATGGTTAAGTAAGGAACGTAAATACTTAAAGCGACCCTGAAAAGGGCCAATGGTGAAACTTCCAACTAGTCTTTATTATTGTTCTTGATGATGGAGCGCTGACTGCGGGTAGCTTGACTCTTACCCTCGGAGTCTCTGTGTATGGAGACCGTAATGGAGGAAGGTACGCCGCTGACCAAAGAATATCTCGTCTTCAGGTTGTTCCCCGCATAACTTACCGCTCATTGTTAGTCGGGAAAATGGGCCTAGAGAATATCTTCCCTGTAGGTATGCTATTGGGATGACTACTGAGAAGGAAGCCGTTGTAGCTGCCCGTGCTTCTCAGGGCTGTCTTGCCTGGCTTGCATTTGAAGTAAGAAATTCTCTGACAGCACCAGGCCGGATGGTTGAATGGCAACAAAACCTGAAGTGTTGGAGCAGGTTGTGCTCTGGCTAGACACGTCTCTTAGTATTTCCCCGGAGAAGTTGACTTTCCAAACGCCTATTTTTCCGTGTCACTCGATTGTCTTGGTGATCTGGGATGAAAACTGATTGATTTCGCTTGCCGATGAAAGAAGAGTGTCATCGGTAGCCAGGATGCCCAGCTGCATGACTAACAACTTTGTTCTTAGTGTACTTCCGATGAACGACTGCGATAATCAACAACTCGATGGGGCACGTTATAACCACTCTTTACTATCTTTGATTGCTGGTGGCTTCAATTTTACATCGACGCCACCTAGTGGATCCTAATGAAATAAAGCGCAAAGCTAGCTTATTTCAACAAAACTTTGAGCTTATTTATTTATACTGTTATTAACTTTTACAAGAAAAAAACTATGCGAAAACCATCTCGGAATCATCAAGAATCAATGTGCAAAATTTCAGCAAAATTGGTTCAGTAGTTTTCACGGTTAGCGATTAAAACGGTTTTAGCGACTTTGCTTTATATATTAGTAAGATAAATGGCATATGTTTTAGTATTTTCCTTTAAACGGCTTTTTTAAAGATTGTGCACAAGATTGATTCAGGAGGACTTCCACAATTGTTATTATTGCATCATTATATCAATTTTAAATCATTAAATATATGAGTATATCATGTCGCATACTTAGCCGTATTAAACGGAACTCTATCTATATCTTTTTTTTTTTTTTTTTATATTATAGTGCTCTACGTCCGGCTCCTTTAATAATGTCTATCTATATCTATAATGTATCCGCTCTCTGTAGTACTCTGTACTTTTTTTTATTTATTATTCATCATCACCCTTAGGCCTAGACATGGCTTTCTTTAAAACGAGAATAGTGTTTATTAGCTATCGGTGCAAATCTGAATGATGACCAGATATTTATACGTATAAACACGTACAACAATCACACCTATGATCACGTTGACGAAGCGTAAAAGAAATTAGGTACTCTATACCTGCTGCTACATGGTGAAAATCATAACGTGGCTATAATACGGGCTAAACTAAGCCTTTGTTATAGTTAAGGTACTATCAGTTACATAATAATGTCTGACACAAAATGTCGCTTGATTTCTTTGAAGTCTTCAAAAAACATAGAAAAAATCGTTCTCCTTTCCTATTCATTCTTTCATATGTATACATGTATGTTGAGAAACGTTCATAAAGTAATAAATATGTATAATATAACAACCTAACCTTTGAAAACTAAAAAAAATGCTGTATCTCGGAAGGGAAGCTAAATTAGCTAAAAAAAACAATTTTTACGGGTTTCCTTAGGGGAAACTACATGATCAAGATGCACAAATAAAGATGAGTTGAACTACGCTCAAACATAATCTTAGTTTTTGCTTTCTTTGACTGTATCTTGAAAAAAACGAGTAAAAAGTGTTAGAATATAAGTAAATTCGAAAATACGCGCTCGACGCTGGGATACTTAGGCATTGAGCATGCGTAGAAGCTCTCGATTCGCGTGGTTAATACATGTTTGATGACGATACGTATAATCAGTGTATAAATAACCGTTGCTGAGGAAAGATGCCTCATGTAATACATGAAGTAATAAAATTAATAAATTCAAGTCTATTATAGAAGATGTTATAAAGTTTTTGACTGTGTCTTGAAAAGAACAACTAAAAAAAATTGTGTATTAAGTATTACGTATTTTGCAACATTTAGACGGACGTTGAAAAAATCTTTGAAAAATTTTTGTTACAACGTAACCTCTTAGAATAAGAAAAACAATCATTTTTTGAAAGGGAAGCCAGATAGGCCAAAAATAATTCTTGAGGTGCCAGAATATATGTTACACGGATTCATAAAAAAAATCATAATAATTCAAAAAAAAATGTAATATCTTAAAGGCAAGACTAAATCCTACATGTCCTACCTATATATTGATTTATTTTTTATTCTCTATCATATATTATAAGAACAATTGTCATGTGACCAAAATCTATATTCTTATAATTAGTTTTACTTTTGCCAGGGGTCCCGAGATCCACACATGGGTTTTTTTTTCTTTTTCTTTCATTCTTGAGGGTTAATATGAGTTATAACCTTCTAAGTGACAAAATGTGAGACTATACAATTACGAAAAACGTCAGGTGACAAAAAAAATAAAGGTATAGTTATGGTAAAAAGTAGTAGAGTGTTCTTTAATATACAAAAGAATCAACCCAACGAAAAGTTGTATTTTTTTCCTTATTTATGGCAGGCATAAAAAAAAGTAAAATCAAACGTTTTTAGAAAAAAGTGTGAGAAGAGGGTGTAGACGTACCCACCAAAATTAGTACATAAAATAGAAAGATTTAAATGTAATGTAATTCATTATACCATCGAGACTTTTCACGTCATAAACTACCTTTCTTCAAAATGATTTTATTAATAATCAAGTCTATTGTTATTCAGACAGAAGTTGATGGAACAAAAGTAATTTAAATTGAAGTTAAGTCAAGTGGAAGTAAGGTAAAGACAAATATAAAAATAACAGGTAACTAAGAAAAATTCTAATTTTTTTCAAAAGTAGGGTGGGGGATTAGCCTATGCTTCTTATTCTTCTATTAAGATCTTTAACTTGAGCCACATACTGCGAGACAATATCCTTTAAATCCATTCGATATTCGTAACAACGTTGGCTTAGCAACAATTTGTGTATGTCACTCTTTTGTTAGTGTACAGACGAGAGCTTACTCCACATCTCCTTACACCACATTAACTCAGGAAGCGCTACAGTTGATCGGGCTTCATCGCCGACGAGATGCGTGCGGCAATGTATATAGCTTTCTACACGGCTGTATAACCATAGTGGGGTTGGAAAAAAGTCTTGTTAAACTTTTTTCGGTCTAGCCCTTAGAGCATATTACATGCCCTAAGGTCCAGCCCCAGTTCGTTTGAAATTTATAATGCGACCAAGCCACTACGCGCTCCGCTTATGTACTTAATTATAACGTAAAATAGTAAAACACTGTTTGTCTTAGTTTTCTTGGTATGCTTGTATTTTTTTGAATACGCTCAAAAAATAAAAATGCTCATAAAAATTTAAAAAATCTTTTTTTGCAAATGGTTATGTTATAAAATATATAAGCTCTCAAGATTATCAAACGTTTTATTTAGGATATTACGTACTACACACCTGGTCACGTAAGCTCAATGAGTTTAAGGAACAACATCTTGTATAAAAATTGATAAAATCTGTTAGCAAAAACATATTTTAGCATGAGGTGGACTGTCAGAATAACTGGAAAAAAGTAACATATTTTAGGCAAAATATCATACATAAGAATTTAGGTTACCATGCTGGAAAACGTTTTATAATCAGGTGAAACCATATAAAGATAAGATAAAGTGATATATAGTTGAGGCAGCAAAATGTCAAAAAATTGGAGAATATGAGGATCGGAAAAATTGTCATAGTTTTTAAGAAAAGTGACAAACTTTGCCCGTTATGTTATGTGTACCAATTTGTAAGTTTGGTTGGCTGAAACAAATCTCAAAATAAAGCGAAATGTTATGAATATGAGTCAAAGTGATAATAAATTTAGCTAAAATGTCAAAAAGTAGTTATATGTCATGAATTAGAAAGAAGAGAGGACAGTCCTACGGATGACTGCTCAAAAAAATTGAGTGAAAATGTTAGCTAACCTATAAAAACTCATTTAAAAAATATTTTTTTCTTTATAGTAATAATGATAGTAACAATATGCATATGTATAAATATAAATAACACTGATGATGAAAAATTAACATAAATAAAAATACACAAGAAAATTTTATTTATTATCATTATAAAAATAAAGACAATAACATATCTATAAATAAAGACAAGTATCTGACAATGTAGATTAAAACTGTTGATAAAATGTAGGACAAAATTTTTATCATATAACATGTGGGTGAAAGCTGTCAAGTAAATAGAAAACAAAAAATTAAACAATTATTTATGGTTTAAGAAAATAAAATACTAAGAGCGAGTAGTGCAAAAAATTAATTACATTACCCTCTAGAAAAATTTTCTTCTTGACTTAATCCTTACTCTTATGTATATTTAATTATTTTCATAAAAAAGCATAAACGAAGAGCTCATATTTTCTATTGATTAGAATTAGCAATCTAAAGTATGTCCACTTCATCTTTGTCTTCTAATTACAACAGGAACAAATAATGTTTCAAAAATATCATAACAATAATAATAATAATAAATACATAAAATAATTCACAGCTCATGCACAAGATAATACAAATACATATACGTATACACGCACATACACACAATAAGCAGGGCCATCGAAAATGATGATCCCGTTGTCCCAAACATGTGACTTATGGCAGATAGGAACTTTGTTAGTTCGCATCCTAAGATTAGCGTTCACGCATTAGCATAAGATATAAAATTCAAAGTTGATTTTAATATGGTGGAAAGTGATCCCCCTACCAGTTTTCCATCTAAAAAAAGTGGTAAGGGGACTACTTTCCAGGCCTCAATTGTAAGGTAGCCGAAGTCATCGTCTGCTAAAACAGTAATTCTCAAACCCCTTGCAGTCAGCATGTATTGGGATTCCAAAAGGTAACGTGATTATATAGCCAATTGGAAAAATAAGACAGGCCTTACGGGTGCAGTACTATTTTTATTTTTTTTACACGTTCAAAGATTGTAATAAATAAAAAGCCTTTGAATAACATGTTTTCGAAAAGGTGACGATACCTTAGCTATTTTTTCCCAACTTAATACTTCTTTTGCAGCTCTAAACTTTTCTTTGAAAATACGAAAACGCTCAAACTTTAACCTTACCAAAACCCTACTTGTTTTTCTATGTATAGTTGGAAACGGGATAACTTTGCACAGGTTAAATTAGCTGTAGAAAACTAATTGAGTAGGGAAGAAATAGCTAAGGTATTGTCATCTCCTTGAAAACACGTTATTGAAAGGCTTTTATCTTAATACAATCATTGAACGTGTAAAAAAATAAAAATAGAATTGCTCCCATAAGGCCTGCCTTATTTTTCCTCTAATTGGCAATATATATTGCGAGAGTCGCGTGACCTTTTGGAACCCTAATATAGTGTCAGCACACATTATCTAGGGTTGCCATCACTCATGTTTGTACACAATATATATGTTAATGATTAGTGAAGGCCAATGTTGGTCAGAAGTTAAGGAGGATTGGACGATTTTGAATAAAATGCTGGCTAGCTCTGAAATTTAGAGATTATGTAAATAAATTATGCTAGATTTTTTTATGAAAAAAAAAAGTAGATCAACACATTTATTTTCAAGAAAATCGCTTGTGAAAATTTGTCATTTTAACACGTAACCTTACGAAACCTTAAATTCAATTGACTACCATACCACAATAAAAAGCTGTGGGCCCACACATTAAATTAGTACATGTAGTTTTGATTATAGAAAATCTATTATTTCAAAAAAAGGATAGGATCAACACGTTAAATTTTAAAAAAATAGCGAGGAAAACGTTGAACGTGAGAATTGTTTTGTTCACATACTATGAGTGCGCACGTGCCATTAAAGTTGCAACAGTGCCCCAATAAGATGGCAAGCCATTTAAATAGACAGCATACTTGAACGCAAATAATGGTACATTCTGTGTACTAGTAGTTGAAAAATAATTTTTTTAATCTGAAAATGAAATGATGTAGTTATTAAATAATAACTAATCGAATATAATTAACTTTATTAGAAGCATTTATTTACTGTTCTACAGGATTTATAACAAATAATATATACACTTTTCGGTCCTTTTTTTCTCGTTCCTCTTTAATTCACTTTCCTAGTGAATCTACCGTGATCTGGTTTGCTTGAGCTTTTTTCACACAGCTTACTCACTAAACTAAGTCTTACATTTGCTAGGAATGCACGCTTCTAACACGTAGCTTAATTACCAAACTAAGTCTTGCATTCGCTTAAATGATGCAACTGAACTAACTCTCCAACCTCTATAGTTACTTTAGAGCACTTGATAAAAGAGTGAAGATAAATATTGGTAAGTGCAAAGAGTATTTACATTTTTGCATTTAAAGAGGACACGTCAGGTTGAAGATCTGAGCGACTAACCAGAACTTAACCTACTGACTCTCAATTGACCATCTTTTTTGCCAGGAATGGGCAAAAAGTTGTTTGTATTTGGCAAAAATTTTTATACTTAACATCGCTCTGTACAACATTTTTTTTATACATTCATTCTTCTTTTTTGTTATTTCTGGCTCCTTATTGGTTTGCATACCTACTTTAAACACTTGCCAATGTAAAGCCTAAACATAGCTTAATTGGCCGAAAATCTAACCTGTGAGAAGGTGTCAAAATCCCATTCGGCTAACGCATTTAAGGCAGTATATATTCTCCTCAGGACCTTGACCAGCCTTGGCCAACTCTGACATGAAGCGACGCTGAGACACCCCTTGAATCACTTTCCTCGACAACCCTGACTTCAGCACACGAACGTTTTCCACCTATTTAAATATTTATGTATAATTTTTTGTATACATATGACAAAATAACTATTGTCTATTGTCTATAAATCAGATATACCTTTGATTCTGAGGGAAATACAACTATTTTAATTATCCCTGCTTCCGCTACAAAGAGTCGCCGCAATACAAACGCGTCAATTTTTAATTTCAAAACACTCTAACTTGTCGTGAAAGATCGGTGAATTTATATCCTTTTTCATCATTATGTCTCCCCTTTACCTTAGGAACATCGGCCTTTGGAAAATCGGGATTCAAAAGTTTTCTATTACCTAAAAAAAAATTGTTTTGAGTACACGACTCTTATTAATTTATCAATTCTGTTTTTAATAAGTTACCCCAAAACGTTCTAAGCCATTGCGTCTACGATACACCAGCCTTACATCACGTTTTGAGTCTTAATTAAACTCTTCTACGAAACGCCTCATTACGCACCTAACCCTCCATCTGTTCTTTTCGGGTATTTTACAACAGCCCAAACTGAAAAAAAGCCTCCATACGAAATTTACAACGTTTACGCAATATAATATTATACTTTTTGCTACTAACTAAAACATTTGTTTTACGACCATACATTTTATTCTGAAAAACATCTGTCGGAGGTGACGGCACAATGAGAACTAAAGAAAAAAACTATAGCCCTTATTCTCACATTAAAAAACTGCATGTCAGCAAAAATATGAGTAGGTTCGACACAAATATATCGACGTGTGCGTGGAAGACTATCACAGAGTGACGTTACACCGTGTTATTTTAAATGGGGTGACGTCACGCTGTGATAGTCTTCCACGCACACGTCGATATGTGTATGTATATATAAAATTCAGCTTTTGTCTCTCTGACTCTTGCACATTTACTATTTGTAGAATAAAGTTCTTATAATTTTGTTGAGTCAACACCTAAGTTTTGTCATTACAATAAGCTAATATGTGTTTTATACAATGTGGTCTTCGTTAAAAATTTATGTTTGTTATAAGCTTATACTACATGACTAATGAGAAATTAAAACAATAGTAATGTTGAACCATTGTCACTTGGATAAAACTTTTGTGAGGAAATAATTCCAGTAGTTCAAATATAAATAAACATTAATTTAATGATTTCCAAAACTAAAATTTTTTCTATAGCAATTAAAAGTAGGAAATGATCAAGATTTATTATTAATAGAATATCCAAATTATTAACCCTATATTAATAATCAGATAACATTTCACAAAATTTGTTTTTCTAAGCTCATATACACCACTCGTTAAAGTTGTTTTTATTTATTGTATTTTATTCAACATAAAAGCATTCAACTAATTATACAAACGTACGAGACCATCAACGAAAGGTTTCAAGTATTGAAAATGTATTTCAGGGCACTGATTTTCACCAACTGTTTCTTGATAGTAGTGCAATGTTACGTTGGGACGAAGATCTGAATTTAAAACAACGAACAGTTGTTCACAACAAGGATTCTTTCAGACTTTTAGAAAATACTGAAAATAACCCTCACAGCATTTAATCACAGTTTCATGCAGGAAAAACAACGATTAGTTAAAAGCGTGATAGCAATACTGCAGTACTTGCTTTTACTTCATTTCGACGAAGCGTTACGGATCCCGTAGTAATGTCGTTTTAAATATCAAAGTCATTTGGATACTTCGTAAAGTGCGAAGCACCTTCGCCTACTGCACAACACAACCAATCAAAACGACAGTTGAGATGTAAAGTAGAGAGTAACTCTCTATAACTTCACATTACAGAAAATCAACACGGCCTGCGACTAATCCATAGCCAGTTTTCTTCAGATAACAGATTTATACCAACCATACCATCTATTCTAGTAACAGGCGCAACTGCCATACCATGTAATGCCTTAAGAACGGAGAAGAAAAAAGAGCTAGTCTACAACTTTAAATAGCCTTACTACATAAATCACAACACAGTAAAGTGCGAACATCATTCTTACCGAATTAAGGAAAAATCGTTACCATTGAGTCGCTACTTCCAACTCGCAAACCATTCTATACTTACTACTGTAGCACAACACTATCCAAAATGAATTCAGCACAGATGATTTGCAATAACAAAACCTTAAGAAATAAGATTCCATAACGTTATAAATTTCACTAATTTATATAGAAACACAATTTTTGTGTCTCATTTCTTGGTTTAATCTATTTTATTACTGTTAAAATTCAAAGAAAAGAAAATGTGTTTAGTTACTTGACATGGGATTAACTGTGTTTGCTCTTATGATTGACGAGGATGGCAATGAGCATAGAAGGAAGGGCGTGTGATAAACCATTTCATAAACTTAACATTTATTACTTCGAAATACACAATTCCGTTCTGAAATTGTGGAAAGTGAATGCTAAGCGATATTAAAACATCAATATCTATATTCGCTTTAGCAATCGCAGGACAAAACTAACTTCTCTTTTAATAAGATACTGTTGCAAAACTTAAACTACGGTTGTAACCATCCAATAATTTTATAAAGTGGTAATCTTAGAATATTAATTCATAGTACTACATCCAAGAATGTAAACAATCAACAATTTTAACATTCTTTAGTGCGTACATCCACAAGAAATATCGTACACAATTTTCACAGCAACTGATACCTATTGTAAAATCTGAGAAATCAGTAAATTAAACTATCAATCGCTGTATAATTATTGCACCACAACTTTGCTCATGTCAATTGAGAGTCATTAGGTTAAGCTCTGATTGGTTGCTTGGATCTTCAACCCGACGTGTCCTCTTTAAATGCAAGAGTGTAAAAACTCTTTGCCCGTACTAATATTTATCTTCACTCTTTTATCAAGTACTCTAAAGTAACTATAGAGGTTGGAGAGTTGTGCAACGGACAACATGAGGTTGGAGAACGTGTGCTGATAGTTCGTTATGATAGGGAAACTTCTTGAGTCCCCGTGCATTACTACTTGTTCTTCTCATATGTCTATTCTCGCACCTTGCTTGCCTTCTGTTATTTTTATTTCTTCTATTTTCACTGATAGGTTGACTGCTTTCTCTAGCTTACCACTTAAAATGCTACTCACTAATTTTCTCCAATCCAAATTTCTTTGTGGCCCTTGAGGCGAGTGTATATTACCGTTCTGACTTGAATGTCTCTCGCCAACTCTAACTTCCTCAATATGTTGTGTTAGGTTGAATTCTTTCTCATTTATCTGCTTCTTTGGGTCACTGTTATCTCCTCTTTAGTAATGAATAGTTCGACTTTTCACCATGAACGTTGTACTTGGGTGATGGGCGTATGCGAGTCGTGTGAGGTGTTGCTTCGCTTTTTCGTGCTGGTAAGACGAACTTCCCTAATGGCGTGCTTGTTACTTATACTTCGGTGTTTATGAAACTCCTATCTAAGGAGCATCCTGCTATTTCATCTCACTCAGATTTTATTATAATTTCCCTTTCTCTTGCATTCCTTTAATCCAAGTTAAAGGAGAGTTTTTTCAATCTCTTGCATTTTTGGAATAATTTTCTGCGCCCATGTGCAATGTTAGGTATTCTGTCGGCGCACAGTGGGAGATAAAGGACTTTTTTTCAATAAATAAAACAACTCCAGTTCTACCCAACCGATTTCAACAATTTTTGTTTTAATAAAGGTAAGAGCATACGGATCACTGAAAAATTAGTCCGAACTGTAGATGGCGCTGCTAGAATTAATAAAAATGGCTGATTTGACAAACATTCATAAATATTGCACAACATTTGAGATTATCCTTTAAATATTGTTATTATCTGTATGTATTATAAATTTTAATAAGTGTCAAAATGTAGCTGCATGCGATCTTTAGATGCGTTTGATATTACTTAATTTATAAGATAGTACAGTAACCTATGCTCTTATGGGCAACTGATTAAAACTTTTATTCAATCTGATACAACGATATCATTAAATAATTGTGTTAATAAAAATTAGATTTGTATCAAACTACAATTGTTCATTAAATAATACTTCTGAGTGACATGATGATTAATTGACAACTCCAACATGTATACAAAGCTAACTTCTGTTAAAGTTGATATTAATTTTTTAATTCTTTAGTTAATTTTTATCAGAGGTTAATTTTATGGTATTACGAAAATAGTTAAATCGCTTTTTTCTACGTATTCAACAGAGCAAGCAGATTTCTTAGGGTAAAAAAACATAACTACCCTATACTTTCTATGAGGATTCGTGGTTCAAATTAAACATTTATTTACTATATAATATAACTTTTTCATGGAGAAGTAAATAGTAGCTCAACAAATCCTGAGTAAAACATATAGTCTTGTAAAATAAAACCTAGTCATTATAAAACGAAAGTAACAATGTTTAGTTATGGATTTTTATTATACACACTTTATATTACATACTTCCAAAGATTAACTAACAACAATATTAACCATCATTATTATCATTGTTTTCATAACTATCATTGCCTGATAAATTAAATCTCTCTTTTGTTTCGAAATCATCTGTATCATTAATATTATCAATTTTGTCATCTGTTATATCTTGTTAATCTTCATTGAGTTTTTTAGTTTCTCTAAAAGAATATAATTATGCTTTGATAAGTTCTATTGATTATTTTAAGTATGTTTTGTTTTGTAAAAAAAAAATTTTAACTATCAAAAACAGCGGTAAAAAAAAACAGTGGATCAAAAAGAATTCCAGCAGAGTAGCTTAAACTTCTTCAAATTTTCATCTTCACAAGTTCATTTTGCACAAACATAAAGCAAACCATCTTCTCTCTTATTTTGTTCTGCTTTGTGATTTGAATGTGAAACCGATTAACATAAGTAACACAAGGTATCTGTTATGCTTTTATCAAATAACTAACATACTTAAAGGGGAAAAATATTAGTAGAGTGATGCAAGCTTTTACAGATATCTTTTGAAATAAGCTGAATACAGGAGAGTAGGATAACTTTTGAAAGTTTTTCGAGAAATTTCATCAACGATAATTGTACTATTTACGAAGTAGTTAAAGATTAATTTAAGCATTACAAAACAAAATATGAGACTGCCCCCCCCCCTATTATTTGTTTTTTCAATATAATTAATTTAATGAGCGGCAAAATAAATTTGGTTGATTGATGGTTATAACTTTGTGTATATTTTTACTCTGTCATCGTAATCTGACTTCAAAAAACCATTTTAATAATAAATAGAGAATCTATTTAAAAATGAAATAAAAACGCTTCTCATGAGCAAATTAATGTTCATAATGGTAATCAACTTACCCCAGTTGAAGACATTTTTTTGCCTCTTCCAAGAGATCCATACACTTGTGCTGCTGTACCCACTTTTCTAGGAATACCATCGAAAACTTTGGATCACTCATGTATATAGCTCGCTTAAACGTATCTTCTAGCCTGGCTTTTTTCAGACTTTTTGGCGGACATATTCAATTTACTATTATCACATGGACTTACGATGCTCTTTATAATTACGAAGCAATCGAATAAATAATTGTTAATCCATTTATGTAAGAGTAAGTCCGTCAAAAGTGTTTACACTTCAATTATTACGCAAGTATTTTGAATTTTGGTCAATTTAGCCATTTTTTGTGAATTCTAGCAGCACCATCTACAGTTCGGACTACTTTTTGCAGTGATCCATATGCTCTTACCTTTATAAAAAAAAAAATTTGTTTAAATTAGTTGGGTAGAAATAAAGTTATTTTATTTATGGAAAAAAAATTCCTTTTTATAAACTGTTTTAGTCTTTTTGGCTGCCATATTGAATTTACAAATATCACACGGACTGACAATACTTGTAATGATTGCTAGCAATTTAGTGAATAATTTTTCATCCATTTGGGTAAGAATAAGTCCGTCAAAAGTGTTTACACTTCAATCAACACGCAAGTTTTTTTAATTTCTGTCAATTCAGCCATTTTTTACGAATTCTCGCAGCGCCATCTACAGTTCAGACTAATTTTCTAGTAATCTGTATGCTCCTACCTTTATTTAAAAAAAAAATTGTCGATATCGGTTGGGTAGAACTGGAGTTGTTTTATTTATGGAAAAAAGGACCGTTCAATTACCTTTTTTACTGTTTATTGGCGGCCATATTGAATTTACTAATATCATGTAGACTCACAATGCATTGTATTCTTACGTGGTGATATAGTTGATAGTTTCTTATTCATTTTGGTGAGAATAACTGTGTCCAAAGTGTTTACATTACAATTGTTATTAAAGTGTTCTTAATTTTGGTCGATTCAGCCATTTTTAATAAATTCTAGCAGCGCCATCTACAGTTCGGACTAATTTTTCAGTGATTCGTATGCTCTTACCTTTATTAAAAAAAAAATTTGTTTCAATCGGTTGGGTAGAAATAGAGTTTTTTTATTTATGGAAAAAAAGTGCTTTATCTCCCACTGTGCGGCGTCTGTGCTGTTATAGTTTGAGAAGAATTTTTATCAGATTCCTGTGAGCTTACTTCGTCTACTTTCATTTTTTCATTGTGTCCTTTACTATTCTGTACTCTTTTTGCCCGAACTGCAAACATTCTTGCTGGTGGATCGCTTTCAAGACAGATTACGTCTTCCTCCTACTTTTCCACTAGCACATAAAGGTCCTTTTTCGGCAATTCTGGATTAACTTCACCTTCTTAGATTATTGGGTTCCTGGAGAGGGCGTCTAGGTAATTATCTTTTTCCCGTCTATATATTACGTCAAATGTATACCCTAATAGCCTGTGCCTTTAGCTGATGGAATCTCAAAACAACCTTCTTGGTGTTGTGGAAGTGTTTTATTGGTTCGTGATCTGTTATCACCGTGAATCGACGCCCATATAAATAAGGATGAAATTATTCTTCCACACAAACTACTGCCAGGAGCTCATTGTCGTAAATGGGGTATCTCACCTCGGCGCCTTTTAGAGTGCGTGAAGCGTACTTGCAGGAGCGATCGTTGGCGTTTTTACCTTGACTGAGTACAGCGCCTAACGCATACTCTGACGCATCTGGTGTTACGATAAATGGTTTTTCAAGTTTTGGAGCTGCTAGCACTAGCTCTTTGTATAATTCTTCTTTTAGTTTGTCTAAGGCTTCCTGTTTGACTTGTGCCCATTTAAACTCTGTATTTTTCTTGAGCAGCTCGGTTAGAGGCTGAGCAATTTTTGCATAATGTTTTATTAATCTGCGGTAATATCCGACTAGTCCCAAAAATTGTTTCACTTTATTTCTTTAATTGTTTTTTTTAATCGGCTTCGTTGTCCCCATTGGCTGATGTGCGTCTATAACTTCGGGTAGTGTCGTAATTCAAGAGCTCCACCCTTATTCAAGAGCTCCACTCTTATTCTGACCGTGGAGTCGGTAGTGTTGAAGCATACGCCATACGTCCTGTGTACAGGTATTACCGTTTTCTACTCCAGATGTAGTGTTGGCTCGGGGTTTCTTGCAGTTTCTCCGTAGATGGCCTGGTTCCCCGCATTTAAATCATCTAGCCGTATCTATAGTGAAAGTGCTGGCCAAATTGATACTTTTCTGACTTGGATTTTGTGGGATTGTAAGAGGTGGGGGTTCAATCTGTGAGTATTTTGGGCCCACCACCTGAACTGGTTTAATGTTTGAGATAACTGTATTATGCATTGAAGCATTTGGTCCCATTTGTTTGTGCTTATGCAATTTTACTTCACATTCTCTAGCTAGTCTGACAGCTTCTCTGAGGTTTTCCGATCTCTCGCACCAAACTTGCACGTCCAACAGCGCTGTCAATACCAACACGAAGTGTTGTGAAGCGTCTTTTGCTGCTGTGTCCTTCAAGTATATTTTTGTCGCTAGGTTTAGGTCTATAGCCTCGTCATAAATGGACATCAGCCTATTACAAAACGTTTGTACCCTGTGTCCATGATATCTGACTGATTCCATTAGATTTTGATGAACTGTTTTAATTTGAGATTGAAAGTTTTCGGTGGCCACAGCGTTGTTATAGTGCACTGCGAGATCCGATAAGAGCTCCTTGACTGATTCGTAGTATGCTATGCGTGGCCCAATGCGCGGTGGCCCCCCCCCCCCCTGTAATTTTTGCAGCAAGTGCAAATAATATATCATCCTGATTATCGGGAAAGCGTCACACTATGCGCCTGACCAATGCACTAAAAAGCGAAAGAGTCCCCGAGCTGCCGTCAAATATCGGTATGGCGTTAAGTTGATTGCTTAGGGACAGTCCGCGAGAGTTAGTAGTTGCGTTGTTTAGTCTGGAGTGTTGATTTCTTGCGCTATTATGTACCTCTGATATACTTTCTGTGCCTGTTACAAGCTGGCCGTTTCTCCGTACATTATGTGAGTATGCTCCTGCAAAGTGTGCATTCATACATTGCTCAGCACAACAGTCTAGTCGTACAGCCGTTGACACTGGCCGTGTGGGCACGAACGCTATGCGTGTGTGTGCATCAGCTATGTAAGACGTGTCACGTCTAGTGACGTCTATCCACAGTTGGAAACCAATATCATATGATGTTTATCACCTAGCAGCCGCACCTACAAGTTGATACCAACGCACGCTCGGTTGATTGGGTGCTCACCAGCCATTCCCGCTCCCTAACTCCACTCCCACCACATTCAACATCTGGCTTACGCCTGCAGCTCCACCTTTTTTCCAAAAATATGTTAATCAAATTTACCTCCACTCGTTGACTCACCACCGCTCCTACCCCCGATTATCGATCCGATTTAGGATTTGAATAGAACAGCGCCCTGCTGCTCAGCTCTCTTTCCTGGAGAAACCACCGACCAGCAAGCAAGTAGCTGGTATTGACTAAAGCGAGTTATATTATTAAACGTCCAGCTGATTGTTTAAGTTGTCGTTACAATAATTGGGAATCAATAAATCAAGTTTTGCTAATTATTCAATTGAGCTTTTCATTTCTTATAATATATTACCGCCTTTATACGCAATCTACTTCACCAGCTAATCAGGAGAGCTGTCAATTGCTAATCGTCCATTATTCTACTAACATAAAATACTACTTACTCACATTAGCAAATTTGAACCTACTTTTCCAGCAAAAAGACAACCGATCTTGCACAACTGCACAATCCTAACTCACTAGTCATCAAAAAACAATGAATCCCGAATTATCGAAAATCTCCAAGATCCGAAATCATCAAATAAAAAACGAAATTTCAAAAGCCGAAATCTGAAATAAAGAATGAAATTCCAAAAGCCAAAGTTCGAAATCATAAAATAAAAAACGATACTCCAAAAGTCGAAATCCCAAATCAAGAAATAAAAAATTATTCTACAGACGCCGAAGTCCGAAATCAAGATACAAAAACTTCTGTAATAAACTCCGAAATCCGAAAAATCAGATCACAAACAACCACGACACAAAAATCCAAAACTTCAAACTCAACAACAATTAGGTATCCATATGCAAAAATCAAAACAATTCTAACTCCGTAAGAAAATATTATGAAAATGCCGATAATTACAAAATCACCGAAGTTGAAAGTCATAATGACAATCTATACGCACAACATCGTGATACGAACGAAAGTGACATGAAAAACGAACTCCTTGAAAGACTCAAAAGCTTAGAAAAATCACTTATTTACGAAAATAAAGGCTACGACCTCACACAATATTCAAACCTACCTCAAAAATATCCCAGCACTAAATACCAAGAAATACTGCAAATATTGCAAAAACAGATAGGCACATATTTATAAGAACAAAGCCCTCAGAAAATCATACAAGCGAAAGAACGTGCCAACAACTGCATCAAAAACCTCAAATTACAAATAAAAGGAAAATATGCTCCAAACATTAAAAATAAAAAAATCTTAAACACATCATTAAACTCGAGCGTAACTCCAAGCGAGCAAATGATTCTAAATTTATTACGTCTCGCGCACGTCGTACACAATAAGCTAACAACCATAAAAAAGATAATAAGAGACTATGCTGACAGATTTTACCTCGAAAGTGAAAGTTTATCTGCTACGAACCTCATCGAGCTAAACATCCCAACAATAACTAGTACCCCTATTAAAATTAAGCATTTCCGACAACTTCTCGTCTTGCAGGAAGAAATAAACAGACAAGTCAAAGAAATGCTTCAAAACGAAGTCATTGAGCCCTCGATGAGACAAAAATTTACAGAGTCGTAATAGACTTTAGAAAACTCAATGACATAATACCCGACTACAATCATCCCGTACCCAACGCAGCAGATATTCTAGACAAAATAGGCGCGTTTAAATATTTTACAGTCATTGATTTGAAAGCTGGTTATCGCCAAATCAAAATAAAAAAAGAAGGGGGGCATAAGACTGCCTTTATGTACGATCTAGGACTTTTTCATTTCAAAAGATGCTCTTTCAGATTAAAAACAAGTACACCAATATTTTTAGCACTCATAGCTGCCTTAATTTCAAACATCAAAATAGCAATTTCTTTCTTTGACGATGTTTGCATTCACTCCCAAGAATTCAATAAACACTGTGAAATTATCATTCAATTTTTAAAGCAACAAAGACAACAAAATTTAGTCTTACAGCTATAAAAATGCAAAATTTTAAAAGAAGAAATAAATTATCTTGGTCACATAGTTAGTAAAGAAGAACTGAAACCTGACCCAATAAAGATAGAGGCAGTTAAAAAATTTCCTCAACAAAAAAATCAAAAAAACGTTCGACAATTTTTAGGATTAGTTGGCTACTACCGTAGATTTATAGAAAACTTTTCTTATATAGCAAAACCCTCAAACACACTACTTAAAAAAAAAAATCAGGAGTTCTCGTGGAAAAATCAGGAAAAAAAATCTCGTGGAACGAAGAAACTCAAACAGCATTTTAAATCCTGAGAGATAACATATGGTCTTCTCCAATTTTAATCAACGCCGACTTTAGAAAAACGTTAAAACTTATAACAGATGCTTCAGGCTACGCTATAAGAGGGGTGCTTTCACAAGAAAAAATTGGAAAAGATAAACCCATCGCATTCATATCTCACGCCTTGTCAAAAGTGAAAGTAACTACTGTACATTCTCCAAAGAAGCCCTATCTCTAATATATTGCATAGAGCAATTTAGAGTATACCTGTACGGAAAAAAATTCATATTAGTGACTGACCATCAACTCCTTGTATGGCTCAATTCGATGAAAGACCCATGCTCTCGAGTCACACGCTGGCGACTTAAACCGCTGATTTCCAATTTGATATGACATATAAACCAGGCTTCCAGAACGTTAACGCAGATGCCTTATCTAGAAACCCAATCGATGCTCACATACTTTCACTCACCTGTTCAAAAGAAGAGCCGCAACCGCTGCTAAATACAATATCAGAAGGAACCAAGTGATACAGCATAACGACATGCCAAAGGGCAGTCAAAAGCATCAGCTCTCGCTACAAAGAAGCTATATCGGCTTTAGCCCCAAAAAAACTAAAACTCAACAACAATAACAATAAAGATCATCCACCCAGCTCATCTATTTTCGAGATCACCGAGCAAGAGCAGATGATCTCCTCCGTAGAAGAAAGGCGAACCGAAGGAAACTTGCCAAGCACCCATCATATAACTAATAAAAGTTAACAGCGAGATCCTCATAACAGCGAAGAAAAATTTTTCCATATCCTACCCTTATGCGAAGCATTCATTCTAGGAGAACATGAAGAAAATAATACGCAAAATAGTAATAATAATAATAATAAAAATAACAACACTAATAATAATAATAATAATAATAATAATTATAANAATAATATAATGTAAAATGGCGATTATCATCATAATAATTATGATAACGATGATAGGAATGATAATATAAATAATATTAATAATACTTGTTCCAATAATAATAATAATGATAATAATGATAGTAATAATAGCCCAATCACCCTAATCACACAAAAAAATAAAATAATTTTTTCAAGGGAAAAGATCTATACGAGAAAAGACCATTATGTTTACTTCACCGATAACCTCCGCCAACCATAAAATGATGGAGCACAAGATATCCGTACAATAAATAAGTTACCCCACTTGGAAAAATTAACGATCGGCACCTAAATTAATTGAACACAACACCAACTTTTACATAGTTTTACCCGTAAGAGGTGAAGACAAAGAAAGCATAACAAACATAACAACACGGCTAAATAAGTTACTTATTAACTTAAACGAAATATTAATAGAAAAAAATATATTGATAATCAGCATCGCTAGAACCACCAAATTAGAAAATATTGAGTTCCAAAAGATATTACAGATGTTACAAAAACACATCACACAAACCAAAATAGTAATTTGTCTGGAAATAATACAACATCCACCACCACAAGAAAGATATAACATTATTAAGGAAATGAATAACTCCGCTATAGAAGGGCATAAAGATGTAAATAAAACTTACAACAAACTAAAACCCAAATATTTTTGGGAATATTACAAAGAATATATCCAATCGTACATACAAAAATGAATTGAATGTAAACTAAAAAAATTAGTACCTGTAAAAACTAAAAAAAAATTAATTATCACCGACACACCTACCAAACCTTTTTTTAAATTCGCTCTTACTTCGAAATTACTTATTTTACAGATGAAGATACTCCTTTAGTTATTCCTCTTTTACCAAATCGTCAACCAAGCCACAGTAATCATTGGATATGACTGTGGCTGATCTTTCGCTAATTTTACAACTTTCTCTCTAGTCAATATAGGAGAATGGGACATTCCTGAACTGGTCAGAAATTCAACTAGAGGACACGTGTCGCTCATCCAATTAAACGACTACGCTTCCACACGTGTCATTTATTGCAAAATCAAGCTTAAGAGAACAATACAACATTGTGGCATGTGGTCGCATAATTCAGCAATAAAAAACGGGGAAATGAAATACCTCAAAGAAGTAATGCGAGATGAATGCAATAGAATGCATTTACACAGAAGTATGACTCTGTACGACAACATAATACAAGACATTCCTATCAAAGATACGGAGACCTTTTTCGTAAAATTAGCAGGCTCCGTAGGCTCGAACGTGGCACCTGTGAAAATGCAGGATCATAAATAGATGCAAACGGGGCATATGAGAAAGTATTCGTACAGGGTTACGCTACTATCACTTTAGAAGAGCGTTACAATGCCATGGATTTAAATAACAATAAAATAAAACTCGAATCTGGAACGTCATGTATCTTTGCAGATGATCACTGCATTAACCACGATTATGGATAAGCATTTTGGAACGTAATCCCTATTGACTCATGTGACCGTAATCGCTACACAAATCTTTTTACAGGATACGTAAACAGGGTACTCGAAAGAGAAAATGACTTCAAATCACTGTATGTACTCGAATCAGACCATGTGTCGTACGCATTAAAACACATAGGTACTAAAAACATTCTCTTTCTCGCTTATTAAAACAGAGCACCCAAAAATATTTTTACCTACAGATCCCGAGAAGCAGAATATTCCGGCAGAAAAAAACATCGATATTAACAACATAGATATGTTTACATACGTCAATTCTAAATTTATCTTTATAGAAAAACACTTCAAAAAACAAATAAAGGAACTTTACAGAGGCGTACTGTTGAAATAATGTGAAAAGAAAAGTCATCGGAAACGCACTCAATATTGCCACCATTTCCCTAGATAATTTTGTTTATCAACTCATGTCTGGCCCAGGTTACATCAGCTTTTTGGCCGGGGAGGTAGCGCATATTATTATGTGTGTACAAGTAGAAGTGCGCATAAGAAAAACTAATGCATGCTGCCAAGAACTGCCAGTTTTCTGAAATTAAAAACCGTACTTTTTGGCGCCACGCACTCGCGTACTTAAAGAATGTGGTACGAAAACAGGATGCGATACAGTACTCCCTGTAATGTTTAATTTCGGATCACGATGGTACAAAGTGTTTCCACAAGTTACAACCCAAGATGACCCACAGTTACTAAGGTCAGACACCAAATAAACTTGAAAATACTTTAGTCCCCTCGACTTAGCAAGTAGTGGTATTTATTCTCACAACGACATAGAAAATTAAAAAACCTACATCATGTTTTCTTCCAAACGCTCAGCAGTACATAATTAAGTAGCAGCAAGTATAACAGAAAAAACAAGACTTGCACAACAATTTTCACTCTTACACATCTTTGACGAAAACACTTTACATACACTCGCGAAAAATACTTGGAAGAAAATGTGGCAAAAATTCACTTCTTTCAGCTCAGCAAGTGCCGCCTTTATCACTATGATAATTTTTCGAACCATTAAATTTATTCTAGACACAATTATTCATGGTTACGCTCTATCCAGCATTAATGGATGGTCAATTTATATTCTAGGAGCAATCTGGAATTCACTCACAAATCTGCTACTGCATCTGGCCAGATCACCGTCCAACGGCGAAAACTCAGGCAACGGAGGGAATGCCACCACACCAAACCCACCAAGTTACCAGCAAATACCAGTGAAGCAACTCATCGAAACAATGTTTATAGACTCCATTACATCCATCACACCTCCAAAAATCGACACATACTTATAGCCTATAATACACGAGCCCCTAATTTCACCTTTAGCCATCCATACTAAAAACGCAGAAGCATAAGTTTAAGAACCCCGTTAACATGGAACAAGAAATGAATGAATCTCTGAACTTAGTTCAAAAACGGAATTTTCTCAACCATTTAATCGATATCGATGACGCAATAATTTGAACAAAACAACGTAGAAATGAATCAACGACTAATTACTCTCACAGAAATGATCGTGTCCTACAGTTATATATCAGAGCTGGTAGAATAGCGCAACAGAACTACCCAGAAATAACACAAACACCCCAGGAGCGTAAAAAACTAGTAATAGTTTGTTTCATTAAAGGGCTTAAAGCTCCAGTAGGTCGCTACATGTGCCCATCCGCATACGATGCAACTATGTAATAAAAAAAAAGAAAGATAATTATCTTTTTCTCACTTAGAATATCTTTATTTCATTTTCAGATATCAGAAATGTTTTTCAATTATATTATAATTACAATCATGACAATGACGAGTGCCGAGGTAATACCTGAATTTCATCCATCAAACTTTAACCCAGGAATCGCTTTTGAACAAGTACAAGATATGAGGATGATAAGCGAATTTTGGTCCATAGTGTCTCACATAGACACTAAACATCTTAAAGAAGCTCATTATGACCTCACCGACATTTTAATCAATCTTAACACCACCCTTCTGGAAAGAAACATCAACAATGACACCTTGTCTTACACAATAGAAGAATTAGCGATCAAAATTCAAGAACTAGGCAACCTCAATTCTATATTCTATAGATTATTAACATCGTACAAAGTTAACAATGTCACAACTCATTCCAAAGAAATCAGAATTTTCAAACATATGTGTAGCACTCAGCAGCAAACCATCGCTAAACGCGAAAAATGTACCTATTACATAGACAATGAAATGAACCAAAGCGAGAAAGCAGCTACGGAGCGACTAAAAAACTTACAGGCAAACCTTACTGAATTTAAAAAGAGCACCAGCACATCCACTAAGGCACAGGCGCAAGCAGACGTGTTGTTACTTGAAACCTATCACATCTTTGTCATCTTTAAAAATCTCATATAAAAAATTACAAACTCAATGCAGCAAAATAAGTTTAAATTTTCAGTAAGACTAATACAGTATGTTTGATATTTTATAAACACCATTTCTTAACAAGAAATGCCGATTCTAGTCAAAATAAGAAATACCCAATCTTTATATAAATACAGTCAACTTCGATTTCAGCTAATCAACAGCAAAATCAATCATATTATATTCAATTTATTCATATCAATACAATTTATATTTCCGCTCGTACAAATAATGACTTTCAAACTATACAAATGCATATCATGGCCAGTATTTCAAAAAACAAATAGCTGCAATAGCACGATCGCGGCTCGCATAATACCCACAGCAGATTATTTAGCGCTAACAGATAGTCACCGTGAATACTATTTTATTGAACAGTCAGAACTAAGTAAATAGCTTTTCATTGACGTGTACTTATGCCAATCACTATCGCCTTTTATGCCAATCACATGACATAAAACCGAACTCCTGCGAAATAGAAATATTCCGTAATCCTAAAAATATCGATCTCTACAGGTATAATATACAAGTATTTAATGCCAGGCCATCTTATATTATTAGAACATACAACCCATCTCAGTGGCTCTTTTCAACAGAAAATAAACACATCACCGTTCTCTGTGGAGAAAATAAATATCACCCGCCATCAGTTGGATATGGCATTATAAAAGCAGACTTCGGATGCACCATAAAAGACGCAGAAAAACGTTTTGACTTCGGAACCAATAGATACGTGAAGAGCAATATAATCACCCTGCCTCTCACTCTCACAATATACGAACCCGAAAAAATTTTAAACTACACTTGTACGTATTCACCACAACAACAAATGTTTTATACAGCTAATTCAAAAATCCAGACAAATATCATCATAGCCGCGACAATACTCCTGATAAGCATAACGCTAGCCCTATAAATTCTTATTATACGTTACGTCGAGTTCACTAAAAGAGCTTTCGAGAAGTTAATAGTAAATTTGGATCAAACTAGCATTAGCCATATGCCTATTAGTAACATCAACCCTGATTTTCGCTGCGACTTCAAAGGTCCGGCGTGCGTTCCTGAAAGTAATGCAAGCCTAGCAGCCAAAAGGACGGAGAAAATTTATGATATCCCAATTTTTCCTCCTATAAGAGTTGCTCACAACATAGGATCCATATATAGTGATGGGAAACGAGTTACAGTCATAGAAGCAGGCACGAGAAAGGCTGTACACTATTCAAGCGTTCGCAAGGATAATTTAATGACCTTATAACGATAACATTAACTTATTCCGTTATGATGCCCACTTAAGCAGCCGATATAACTCGAATCATCCTGGAAAAATAAGAGCAGTAAAAAGCATACATCGTCAAACCTTTTTTACAGCGACCTAGCGATTGGTTCCGAATTTCCCGTACTTGAGACTCTTTCCTTTTCTCAGCTCCAATCGAAGTAAAGAAAGCGTAGATAGTCACGCCCGGTTCTTGCGTACCACACTTAAAAAAGGGTATTAGAAATAGTATACAAACTGAAGCACAAATCATTTTTTTTTTTTTTTACTTTATTCTCGAGCCTCTCGCACTAATATTTTCGTCCTAACTAACCCCAAGAAAAAGAAGCTGCGAAAATGGCACCAACCGAATACGGAAAATTTACCGTGACTCCAGCAGTCATGCTATTAATCGGCCTGGGGCTGCTAGCCTATTGGATAGTCGCCCACATGTCGCAATCAAGAACGAAGAACATCAATCACAACCAGCACGAGGAAATTCGCCGAAAAAAAACAAAACACGCCAATTCAAGAAAACCAAGAAAGGAAAAACGTCAGGGTGAGGGGCTCTTGTGGGCACTGAAATACGGTTTGACCCGCCATCATCGCGAACAACAAAAGCTGCCGCAGGAAAGCTTCAAAAACAAAATTCATCTTATAGTGAATGAAATCCTGTGGGAAAAAGAGTTCTTCCGCGATATCATCAAGGAAGCCAGCCAAGACCTCACATTAGCCAAAGCAATGCGGCAGGGACTGAGCTTCAGGTTCAAGCATCGCGAGGTATCATCGCTTTCCAGACACCCGAGGAATGACGCGTACGAGCTCCTTTGCCGACAGCGAGTGGCTACTGAAGATCGTAGAATAACTTACGCTGGTTTCCTCGAAACAGCGAATCTTGGAGGAAAGGCTAGCCTCTCCAATTCACCTAATTTTTTCTCTTGCCAAGATTGCGGAACCGAATTGCCATGTAAGTAATTGCAATGATCATGTAAGCAGTGCTATCATCACCACATCAATTATAGGTTTGAAGACATTTAAACAAGGTGCATCTTTAAATGTACTAAAGACGATCATGTAAGGGAACTAGCAAACGAACGATACTGTTGGAGATGCGGAGAACCCCTGTAGCTAAGCGCAACCATCATTAATCCCCCGAATTAGGCGATCTTGATGAATAATATGTATGTCCTCCTTTCTTTTTTACAGAAAACGAAATAAAATGTAGTTGTGTATATACATATATAAAAATAAATTTAAAAAAAACACTCACACACACACACAAAAAAAACAATACAAATAAGAAAAACACAAAAATCCAAATCATCACACAAAAAGCACAGAATAAACAAACAAACAATTACACCAAGCCAAAAAAAAAAAAAAACACAACCATCAAAATACACAAATCGTAAAACATTGAACACACAAAAGAACACAACAAAAAAAAAATCTATACACACAACAAAAAAAATTCAATGCTTAAAGAGACGAAAACAACAAAAACCCAAAATGACACATAAAACAAGAGGTACGCAGAAGACTACTAAAAAAAAAAAAATTCTTGCATGAATGTATAACGGAACACTATTGTAATCCTCCGACGATAAATTCGCACATGTATATTACAAGTTAAGCGCACTAGGATAATAATATACGCATAATAATGTATATAGCCTATTCGCCCATCACTAAAACCTTCCCTCCTTCATAATAACATGTACGCCACCTTCAAATTCTACTATCCGCACATCAACCCCTAATTTATGGTTTTTAATCTACCTAGCGTCACATCAATGGACCCATGGGCTATAATACTAATACTGATCGCTGGATATTTGTTGAGAATGTACGCGAAAACCATAGCTAAAAAGATACGAAAAGTCGAGACGACTTTCCCAACTAGAGGGGGTGACTCATTATTACTTCGAACAAACTTGACTTCAACATCGTGGCCCTGCGATAACCACCTCTCTTTCTTTCTGCTACCCCATCTGAATGTCATTATTACTACCTCTTTACTCTATTAACCTAAAACTATCGTAATCTACTGCAAGAATATACTTAAGAAACTGTACTGACAATAGAAATTAAGCGCATTTCCGATAGCTGACCAAATCTATTGCGAAGATGTCAATTTTAAATGCAATTGTAGCTGGTACGCCTAAAAAATATAATTGTAATAATAATAAATAAACAATTAATAAACAAATAGATAGAAATATATATAACAACATATAAAATAATAATGTCCAAAAACACCGCACGTCACTTACTGTGTCATTAGAAAAAAAAAAAATTGTTAACTATTAACTCACATTGTAAAACTAATATGAAAAGACAATATTTCATGCAGATGTAACCCTAGATATATTCAAATTATGTAAAACAAATATCTGTAAAACGTGAGTCAATTTTACCAGGCACTAACTCGCCCGGCGAGTAAAAACTTAGGAAGGGCGTGTCACGTCTAGTGACATCTATCCACAGTCGGTAACAAATACCATATGATGTTTTACACCTAGCGGCCACATCCATCAATTGACACCAACGCACGCTTGGTCGATCACGTGCTCAGCAGCCATTCCCGCTCCCTAACTCCACTTCCACCAAATTCAACATCTGGCTTACGCCTGTAGCTCCACCTTTTTTCCAAGAACATGCTGATTTAATTTACCTCCACTTCTTGACTCACCACCAGCCCTACCCCCGATTATCGATCCGATTTAATGTTCAAATAGAACGGCGCCCTGCTGCTCAGCTCTCTTTCCTGGAGAAACTGCTGACCAACAAGCAAGTAGCCAGTATTGACTAGAGCGAGTTGTATTATTAAACGTCCATCTGATTGTTTAAATTGTCGTTATAATATTTGTGAATCAATAAATCAAGCTTTGCTAACTATTCAATTGATCTTTTTATTTCTTATAATATATTACCGGCTTAACACGTAATCTACTTCACTGGATAACCAGGAGAGCTGTCAGCTGCTAATCGTCTATTACTCATAAGGGTACTAGTAAATTACTTTTAATATTTTAACCACCTTGAAAACGCTGTTAAACACAAATGCATTTGCTGTTCACGCACTACACGCTTCATTCAAAAAAATAAAGTTACGTCGAAGAGCCACGACGTAACAGGCGCTTGAGACGGAGGTGCGCTCTCCATTGATCTTATTGAATTGGGAGGGGTAACACATACGGTGCGCATCAATGTATTCGCTCGAGGGAAGTTGGGAACCGCGGTCGCCAGGATAAACGTATCGGGCTACCGGAGATGCTATCGCTCTCTCATTGTTTTAAGGGGAAACGCAATGCTGATGATGTGTGACAGTCTGATAGTTCTTGGTTTCTGCCAACATTTTGGGACGTGCTGGAGGAATGGGGTGTTGCATAGTATATGTGTTCTGTTATAGGCTGGTTCTGATTTTAACTAGAGGAGGAGTATTTCGCGGCAACTGTGAACTCTTCTGCTGAATGAGAGAGGGAGTCGATGTTCTCGTCTTAAATTGAGGGCGAGTAGGCATTTTTGCACCCGCGCATACTCTAGGTCATGCGACTCGGATCTTATCCCGTTTTTTGGCAATCTCATGTATGCTGTTTGCACGGTTGTTGTATGTGCCTTAACTGCATCTTTTGCGATCGGGGTGCTAGTTGCGAAGTTCCTTACCCGGTGCGCATTTTTTTCTGTCATTGCCCGATAGCTATAATTATTGTTCTCCTGCCTCCCTTTCTAAGAAATAAAATTCCTTCCTAATTTTAGCGAATGCATATTCCCTAAAGAGTCGATGGGGATGAGGGTGTATCCCAGATTTTCTGATGCTTTCCGCAACCCCTCAAGATTTATTTCCGGGGATACTCTACTTTTGTTCCTGTTAAGATTGTCTGTATATGTTAAGGGGTTGAACTTATCCTGCAGCTCTTCCTCCTCTATTAAAAAAGGGTTGGTTTATCTCATTCTCTGACCCAAAGTTTGATTATTCTCCAAATTATACTTGCGCATATCCAAGACTTCGTGTCTCGGCTTATAAGGTAGGGCCGAATTTCTTCCTCCGTTGTGCTGTCTGCGAGAAATGTTATCGCGTAACGTTATCGCGTAACTTTATCGCATTATAAGCATTCAACCGTCATGACGTCTTTTAGTCTACGACTTGTTGTTGCAGTTCTTACTATGTCCCATGTTTTCGCATCATATTGCTGTATCTCTTCCTCCCACTCCCGCTCGCTCGCTTCCACATTAAATGTCGCATCATCAAATTCCTCATCTGTGTCCAGCACGTCACTTGCCAGGGTATCGCGTTTATTTTTTGCGGTTGTACCCAAATTTTTTATGCTCTTAAAAAGCCACTTTCTTAGCGATATATTTAAATTTACTTTGATATATTTCTGTTAATATGTACCGGTTTTATGTATCAGGATTAATTGTTATGTTACGTTTCCCATCCCGTAATTTAGTGTGTCATGTGATACTCAGGGCTATGAATTCAAGTGTAACCTACGTATAGTGTGTAAATTCTACAATACTGAGTTTTTTCATACAGTGGGGGTGAATTATTTAATCTCGTATACTTAAATATACTTATCTTGATGCAGCTGATAGTCCTAAAAGCTTAAACGCTATTTTCCACATGGTCTGATGTAGTAGTTGAGCCAGGCTGTTGATTGTCTTATCCTCTGGGGTACTTCCTGCTGTTCCCACCAAGAAAACGAAGCTCCAAACCTGGGCCAGACACCACTGTCAACAAAACGAGCCTGTTACGTACGGGTTCAGACCAAGGCCGGAGAGACACTAGTTGGGTTGAAACTCCTTTATTTGAATCGAACACGAGGAAGCACTACAATCATTCGAAAGCTTGCGCAAGACCTGACTGCCGTCCACTGTCGTGGTACGATCGCTGTTCTCAGGCCCTGGCTCCTCCTTCGAATTCCTAAGGGGAGACATCATTTCATGCCCAGGGCCAATCCAAGCTTTGCACCTGTGGGCTGACTCGGCCTTACAATCTAGCTGTTGCCGAGCGCTCGGTGAAAGCGCTGAGCTTGCGCTAAAAAGTGCAAGCCACAAGCATAGACCGGCCATGCCGAGCTAAATCCGTGACACTAGTTAAAAAGCCAGATGGCTCGCACAGGTTGGTAGTCGATAATCGATGGCTGAATAGGCAAACAGTCAGGATGAATTTTCCAATGCCGAGTATCGATGACGCGTTAGAGGAATTGTATGGAGCAAGAATTTTCGCGACCTTAGATTTGGCACATGAGTATCTCCAAATGCCACTGACCAAACATGCAACAGATAAAACCACGGGCGAGTTCGAAAGAGCCATGTTTGGGCTTATGAATGCCCCATTAATTTCGTAAAACTAATAAAGAAAGTTTTTGGTAATTATGGTAATAAACTCGCATTAAATTTCATTGACAATTTCTTGGTCCACGCAAGAACGTGAGACTCCTCCTTCGAAAAACTCAAACTCGTGCTACAGCTGTCAGAAAGTTTGGGACTTGAACTTGAAAAAATGCAGGTTTGGCTTAAGTGACGTTATGTATTTGGGATTCACTATTACGGTTATAGTACGGGACCGAACGATCAAAAGGTAAAGACAATTGCGGAGTTTCCAAGACTACAAAACGTATATAAGATGCGTAGGTTCTTGGGCATGGCTAGTTATTTTTGCAGATTCGTGCCAGGTTTTTTCGAGGGAGATTAAACCAATTCCTGAACTTCTTAAGAAAGATGAGGCATTTGCTTAGAATGTACAGCAGGAGTATGTTTTTGTAACGATTGAAAGCAAACTATATAGCAAACCGGTACTGGCTCATTATAATCTGATTGTGAAACCCACAGAACTGCACACCAATGCGCCGAGTGACGAGTTTAGAGCAATATTTATGCAGAGCAATGAAAATGACTATATACATCCTGTGTAAGCAATCGGTCGGCAAACGTCAGATGCAGAGCGTACATACCATTCTAGTCAACTAGAACTTCTGTCCATTATTTGGGCAATGGAATTGCTAAGACTGTGGTTATTTGGGTTACGTTTGGCAATCATTACCGATTGCCAGCCACTTATTTACGTTAGCTCGATGAAAACAAAGAACCAGCAAATCGTTCGCTGGCCGGCTGCATTCACAAGTTCGGTGACCTAATATTACTTCGAAAGGGGGAGCACATAAGAGACGTAGATGCGCTGTCTCGGGCACCGATAGAACCTGCTGAATAGTTGAGGCGAGCGTTTATGTATAACGCTAGTGTATATAAGAGAAAAATTTTGATATATCAGCGTGCAGACAAAGTGCTGTTAAAAGAATTAATATTTTAGAAAAACTTAAAAACGAAAGGTTGTCACGAAAAAAGAGTAAGGTGTCTGGGTATGTGTTGAGGGATGGCGTTTTATTTAAAATGGACTCTGAGAATAGGAAATAACACGTGGTATCTCGTAAAAAGCGTAAGGTAGTTGTCATAAAAAATTATGACTTAACCAACTATTTCGGTAAAGATCGAACACTAGCGTGGATTAAGAGTTATTATTATTTTCCTCAAAAGAAAACTTATGTTAAACGACATATAGCTTCGTGTATAGAATTTTTTCTTGCAAAGAACAAATTAGGGAAAAGGGAGGGTAAATTGCACTTAATACCACCGAGCGAGAAGCTTTTTGCAATTGTACACTGAGACCATTTGGGGATATTTGTTAGTTCTAAAAAGCTTGATAAATATATCTTGGCAAATATGTGCAATTTGATTAAATTTTCACAGCACTATGCGGTGAGAGATGTAAAGACGACAATGCGAGTAAGATGTTTAGAAAAATTAATAAATCGCTTTGGGGCATTAATTCGTTTTATAACAGACCATGGGACTGCGCTTACGTCCACAAAATTTAAAGAGCTCTGTAATAAAAATGGTATACCTCATATCTTAAATTCTAGTTGACACGCGCAGACAAACGGTGAGGTTGAGCGATTGAACCAAACAACAATTCCCAATCTTCAGGCAATCTCGGCAAGTGATGATCCGTCGGGATAGAATAAACACATCGAACATATCGAACGTGACTTAAACAGCTCAATACGCAAAACGACCGGCTATACTCCATTCGAAATATTATACAGCTACCTGCCTCAATTTGGAGAGGTACTTAGTTGTCAACTCACTGTAAATACTAAAACTTACCTTGTATCCAAAAAGATAAGACGTGAAGCCACGTGGAAAACAGAATGTGAACAGAAACGACCAAAGAAACGATATGATAAAGCGAGGGTGAAAAATGTAAAATATTCTAAGGGCGATATTGTTTTTGTAAAAACGTCAAGAAGATCGTACCATCTGACACATACTGTGTCAAAAATTTCTGTGCCCAAGCATCCGTAAAGAGCAATGTAACTACTCACATGAGTGAATTGAAAATCTGTCAAGGGGGTACTGAGGACGAGAATGCGGGAGATGGCGAGTGTGCGAGCAAGACTGCTGCTGACGAGTTGGACGGTGGAATGCCTAACGTGAACTATGGTTCGAAAAAAACAAGTACGAAAAATAATATGTATATGTCAAAAAAGTGTAATGCAGAATACATAGAAATCAAGCAGCTGTCACTAAGCGAAAAACGAAAGTGCCAACCTCCTGGGTGATTCAAAGATTGTTGTTTGTAAGCGCTTGAGGTCCAAACATAATCTAGGATGGTCAAATCTTGTAATCAATTATGTATCCAAGCAATAATAAGACACGATGTTGGCGTGTGTGTGTGTGTGTCACGAGGATCTAGCTAGAGTGGTGTAGAATGGCACGCGAGCGCGAAGGGCAGAGTCCTTCGTGACGAAAAAGGAGAGTACTTTGAGACGTGAAGGTGGCAAGACGTGCTGAGATACGCCTGCGTACAAGTGCTTGAGTGAGCGTATGTGCTATACCACTGCTGTGCCGCGAAAGTCAAACCGAACTTATAAGCCTGTAAATAAACACACTGATTAAAAAGACTGAATATTACTTATTCGTTGTTAAGTGTACACCTTCATATTTCTACTCCAATAATTTTTTTTCATTTTTTTTTTTTTTTTCAATTTTGTAATAATGGTTCTCGACCATTTTATACCCCTGCTTTCACTGTAATGCAGTAAAGTGTAGTTGAGCAATAACTTTTTTTTTTTTTTTAGTTGGTGATTAAAGCTTTAAACTTATGTTGAAGTTAGAATCTTTTTTTAGTGCCATGTACTAAATAAAGCGGCAATAACTTTTGCTAATACTGCAGAAGTATGGGCCGTGCAGTACCAAATAGAAGATAAAAGAAGAGAATAGGAATAATGTTATTAATTTTTTTATTAGCGAAAGAGAAGTAAAGGGTCAGATGTTTGAGATTATTACCGATTTTTTAAAAGATTTTTCTGTCTTGAAATCAAAAATATAAGCAGTCCTGAAAATTAAATGTAATATCAATAATACAACAGTATATAATTACTGAATGTAAAAGTGATTTTTTTTTTATAATCAAGGGATGTTCCTTGCTGAAGGTATAACATAAATGTTTTATGTCGGACTATCCATTTGGATAGGAATTTGGTAACAGTAAGTATGCCGAATAAGGTTGAATTTTGTGGAGAGCGTTTTAGTACATCTTGATACACGTGCGATGAACTCGTCGGCAAAGCACGGTGCCGTCATTTTTTGACAAAAATTGATGTAATATTCCTAATGACAGTATTTTTTCAATTTATGACTGTTACTTACTGTTTTCGGGCAGATACTCGATGAACTAATAGTTACCTCGAAATATGTTATCTGTTGTTATCAGAAATTGGTGGTGCTGGATTTTTCACAATTTTTTGTCCTTTTTTTAATGTTTTTTTTTGTGTTAGAAAGTAAGTAAGCTTTAGCAGAGCACCCTTGAACGTCATTAAGAAATATTGATCTCCACGTATTTAATTTGTTACTTTAACAATGAATTAACAGTATTTTTACAATTCTTTCATATTTTTGTAAAATTTTCTAAAATTACAAAAATTTGTTTTCACTTCCGTAACTCGCGAAACGTATTCGAATCAAAGACCCGCGGATGAGTTGAGGCAAATTACACTTGATGAATTCGCAGAAGCTGCTCGTTAAGATAAATTAACTTTCTAAAGGAGAGATGTGCATTTGTTGAAAATAATTTTAAAAAATTGACGCGAAATATGACAGGTGCAGAACTCGAGGTTTTTCGCGTCTTTGTGCAGGAATGAATATACATTGACCGTAATATCACAAAGAAAAAAAAAAGTAAATAATTGATGCTGGCCGCATGGAAACTACAACGAAGTTAATAAAAATAAACGCTCGCGTTGTCTTCTGCATCGGACAGCTGATGCGCTTCCTGCCATACCGACGCACTGAACTTGCAAGCTCGTCGGTGTTGCACGAAAACAGAGAGATCTCCGGAAACAAGCACTATATACTTATACATTCGAGTAAACTGTGCTAGGCGCCATTGCAATGGTTAAAAGCTTTCGTCATATTATCTTTGCATTCCACATTGTAATTTTTGCGCGAGGATTAATAAAAGGGAACAAAAACGATGTGCTTACCAATATGATACGTGGACTAATTTTACATTAATTATGGTGAACCATATGCACCTTTACAGAGAACAAAAGCATGTTTATATTGTCTCTAAATATAAAGGAGCGAAAGTATAAATTATTTTCACTTTGTATAGGTACACAGTTGCGCGAGGCTTCACCCGAAAATTAATTTCTCGTAATCAACCCTCTGAGCTTGCAAATAAGTTGTTTTTTTCTTCGAGAGTACGAGAGTTACAAACAACTTGTGTTTTATGATTTAAAACGTTTCGGGGCAAAATGATAAATTTAAAAATAAAAAAATAACTTTATACTCTGTGAGTAGTTTGAATATTATCTTTAATTGATAATAAGGAAGTGCAATTTTTGCTTTTTCGCGGAACTTCACACGTTCATTAATTTAGCGAGTGTACAGTACCTACATATACATCACGCACACACACAGATGCTAAAGAATATGACCTCTTCCCTCCTACACTTGCATACATGTGAATTCCCGTTGTTTTTTTTTTTTTTTTATACCTCTTCCCTCTTTATCGCGGTGCAAGAGACCCATCATAAGATCAATTTTGGTTTAACATTATGGCGATGCTGTCTCGGATGCACACACGTGCATAGGTAATAAAAAAATATATGTACTCATTAGGCCCAGGCGAGAGCTTTTTTTATGCACTGTAGACGCACACGCATATACGAGTGTCAAGTATTGAGTAACCGTGCAGAAAGAGAAGAGCCCCCCCCCCCCCTCAGCCTGGATACGAAAGTGTAATAATAATAGTGCCATACGCACACCGAAGAAGCCGCGTTGTGGTTTCGAAATATACGTGACTGGTATTGTATGGAGAAACGATCAATCCATGCACTTGTTTCCATTTCTTACTTATTCGTGTTTTTTTCAATTTTTACATAGTGGGCGCTCCCTCTCTCAGTCATACGTATATTATATGTGCGCTGTCAGTCAAAAATACGTTGTTGGCGACGCGTACACGGCGATTTTTCATTAAAATAAAAAACACACCAACTAAAAATAACACAGAGCCGCACTTCACTCTACATAATAATAATAATAATTATGAGTATACGTGATGTGTGTGTATATACGTCACGAACAAACGAATCGCTCATCCTTTTTTTTTTTTTTTTTTTTTTTTTTTTTTTTTTTTTTTTTTTTTNTAAAAATTTGAGGCTTATTTAATCTACTTATTAAGCTTAATATACAAATTGTGGTAAAATTTCAAATTTTTTTTTTTAATACGTATTGATGAAATGAAAGCAATGACTATCGCAGTAACTAAATTCACTATTTGGCTTCAAAAAATTATTGCTGTATTTTGATAACTTGCTTCTTTTTTATTGTGATATCTTCTGAGGTTTCCTCCATTCTAATTAACACTATTGCATCATTTGATTTTGCCTATTTAATTATTTCAAATTTGTCTTCCTCTTTTCTTCAATAAATTATTAAGCTGTAGGGAAGCTCTGATCTGTAATAGTAAGTTACTATCAATTTCAGTGTCGTTACTCTACACAGGGTGTAGTGTGAGTAATATGATTACTCTAAGTCGTTAATATTTTTGTACCTTGTAATTAATTTCAGTTGATTAAGTAGCTGAAGGATGATTTTCGCAAAATACTTGTACCACAGTAGAATTTTTTGTGGAGTATAATTGTTGTTTGGTAGTTCGAAGCCTTATTCAATAAATTTCTGTTGATTTATATAATGCTATCTAACAAGTTGTTAATGCTTTAGTTGACGGGCTTATAAAAAATGAGAATTCTCAAGGATTATTTATATTATTTTTAAAAAAAGGTATATCTGGTCGTTTAAATAAGACCTTTAATCTTTTATACAATTATTTAAAAATTTTCGTTGGCAAGGAAACAGTTTGAAAGAATATTGCTTACAATCAGTATGCTGGGGTTCTATGACATATCCGTTCAAATCTAAATGTGAACTTTTTGGAACTGGGGTCGAGAGCACGGCATAATAGACCATTAGCATAATTAAATCGTTATTTACCTATTAGCAGAAAACTAAATTTAACTACTTATCAACCATATATTACCACTGCACTTATTTTGGATAATGCATGCCGGCATTGGAGTATTACAGTTGAATTGTCTCAAGGAGGTGTATGCTCTTTTTTGTATGAATTAATTTCATAAAAAATTTTTAATAGTGGTTCGTTTTGTATCATTAGCGGAAGTTGGTTACCTTCTGACATGCTTCCAACTGCAATGATAAGTGTTTTGTACGAAATAAGTATGAAAAATAGGTATTTTCTTACCGTGGGCCCAAAGTGAAACTGCCGCTTTGCGCCCTCGGGTCACACTTTACGCCCTTGTAATCACTTTGGACTCACGGGCAGAAAAGTTTTTGCACCCTCCAGGCCCAAAGTGATTTATCGGGCGCAAAGTGTGCCCACGGGCACAAAATTGCATTTTGCGCCCTCAGTAAGAAAAACATTATACGCGACTCGGGCACCAACATACAACAATCGCGCTCTTCGGGCGCTCATGTTTGTACTTTGTGCCCTAGTGACGTAATGTACCATTTTTGAAAGAGTTAGTCTACTCGGTCAGTAAAAATTAGTCTGACTTCGTTAGTATACTCATAATACATATCTGAATTATTTACCAAAAGCATTTTGTCGTAAGGTTTTGCAGGTATATCTTCTTCGCTTTTTATGATGCTAGGCCTTAGCGTTAGCAAAAGTAGAAGAACAATATTTTTAGTCAACTTACTGATCAGATTAATCTGCAACAAGCAAACAAAATTTTAATTTGTTTATTTATTTTTTTTTTATAAAGGTAGCAGCGTTTCCTTTATCAATATGTTTGTTAACTAATCTTCCGTCTCCTTATTCTAGTATGACGTTATTATTTGCTATGTATTTTTGTAATTTTGAAAATGCCGTTACAAAAGCTATCTAACTTTTCTTTCCCGGGTTCTTTGAAAATGGACACAGACTGTCATTCCAACTTCTGAGTTTTGTGGCTTTGACTTATTGTCGTAACGTGATTTTTGTATTTGGTTTTGATATTTTGAGTTGATCACGAGCCATTTCTTGGAAAGTACATAGACAGCGAGCAAGATCATTAGCATATGAGTTGTAGGTTTCTAGTTAAAATTTGTGTTGAAGTAGATTTGGAGAGCTTGCTTATCTACCAAAGACGAGTTTTAAGGGTGTAATGTAAGTGGCTGAATGAACAGAATTGTTGTACTTATGCATTGCAAAGAGAACCGTTTTATTCCAATCATTTTTATTTTCAGCATAACTTCTTAAAAAATTGTTCAGCATAGCGTCACTTCTTTATAACGAATTATTGAACTGTAGGTGGTATGCACTTGTGAGAACTAAACGGAATCCAAAAATTTTTGACACTTCTGTCAATACTGGTTTATTAAAACTTTTGATCTGTCGCTGAGAATAATTCTAGGAATGCCAAAGGTTGCAATAAAATATCTTGACAAAACATCAATAATAATTATTGCCTGTATACTAGGAACAGGAACTGCAATAAAAAAATTTGTTAGTGAGCATTGCTTTGTTAAAATGTGCTTATTTCCAGATGTACTTTGGGGAAAAAGGTCTACTGTATGTATAGCGACTTTGTAAAAGACTTCTGATGGCGTATGTATTATTACAGTAGGTTCTCTGATTTTTGCGGGGACTAATTATTGTTCGTAGAAAATCTCACAATTTTATATGTATCCAGCTATTTCACTGCACATTTTCTTCCAAAAGTATTTTTCTCTCATTTGTGTAAAAGTTTTTAATACTTGCTTATGATCTCCAAATAAGAAAGGATAATATTCAATTAATTTTTTTTTCTGTCTTCTAGGACTTCTGCTTAATTCTTCAAAGGTTTTCTGTTAAGTATCTGTTCCTTCAAATTTTTTTTCCTTTCCTTAACACGGATGTTGAGGGTTTTACTATTTCTGCAAAATTTTTAACAAAACGACGGTAATGGTTCGATAGCCCTAAAAATTGTCTAACATTAGTTTGATTCTTCGATCACGAAAATTTTTTTTCAGCTTCTATTTATTTTTTTTAAATCTGGTTTGACTCCATAGCTACCTTTTTTATGTCCTAAATAAGTTACTTTATCCATTAACAGTTCATATTTGTCATGTTGCAGTTTTTAATTTGATTCCAAAAGTTTTTTTGAATTAGTAATTTTTCTCACGTAATTTTTTAAAGTTTTTGAGCATAAAATTATGTCATCAAGAAATACAAAAAACTTAATGTCTTGCAGTCCTGACAAAATGATATCAAATAATGGCTGAAATGTTGTAGGTACGTTGCATAGCCCAAACAGTATTCCTACATATTCATCATGACCGTCAGGTGTGCAAAAAGCAGTTTAATGTCTATTTGCAGGATCAACTTCTATTAGATAAAATTCACTTGCTAGATTAACAAGCTGCTAAATTTACGCAAAAAACTATGTCTTGCATATACGGCACGCCTAATCTATGAGGTATTAGAGTAAAAAGTGTTATTTAAATAACAAAATTCAATTTTAAACTACTCCGTTATCATATTCAACTGAGTATTAGAATCAATATGCCAACTTTTAATTTTAACCAACAAACGCTTTTAGCCATTTTAAAATGAATTCGATATTAAGTGACTTTATAATGACCCCCCTCCCCCAAAATAAGGTTCAATTCGTTCATTTCTTACTTAATGTTGACATAGCGGAAAAATATGGTCGCTCTACATTTCTTCCCCCCACGCCTCCTTACATTGTTATAACGTGCTCGGAATCACACAAATAGACACACTTTACACTTAAAAAGTATTTATGCAACACATTCCATCTGTTAATAACTGAGCGTATGAGTTATCTTGCCTTATAAAATTAAGTGCATATACGTAGAATATATATATNAAGAGGTGACTTATGCAGACAATCACGTGTATGTAAGGATTATTATGAGGACAAAAGTGGAATTATGCAGACATCTGTATAATTCTACCATGTTATGGCTCCGCCCCCCTGCGCGCTCTGCGCGCCAACCCCTCTCACCCTTGTTGTGTTATAAGTCTAATTTTTTTAAAATAAGCTTTAGATTAATATTTTATAAAGCCTTAAAAAGTGATATAAATAATTGTTAGTACAAAATAAAATATGTTAAAGTATATTTGACACAATTTGGAAGTCTACGGCATTTTTCAAAAATACTCGGAAATACATATTCTACGCTGGGGAATGATTACTGGGCCGCTTTTAAGGAAATATGAAGAACAAGCCGCTAATTTTAAATAAAAGTGGTAAAGTTTGCATAGAAAGAAAGATGTGCCCTTAACTTTTTTTTTGGCGAGCTTTATTATTGCTTCTAGTAGCCCCCTTTTTTTAATAAGCTGTCTACCTTGTATGAGTCAATAGATATTTCTCAGACCCCGTTCTAAACTCTTATAACTATCTCTGCCCCCTGCGTGCTCTGAGCACCTACCCCCGTAATTGCAAATATAGATTTACGAAGTATAAAAAAAAACACGAATTATATATATTATTACTTAAAATTGATACATTAAATAAATGTATATTGATCATGATTAATTACATGGATTTTTAACAATCATTTCTTATTTTTCCTGACTAATGCCTAATTTTTATACATACATTTAAAACGACAACGTATAAAAAGATTTCAAATATCGTCCAAAAATGAATAATTACGATATTGTCAGGATTATGAATTGATTTTGTTTAAACAGTATCGTTACTTGATTGGTTTTTTTCTTTCAATTTTTTTTAGCTTGAATTTTGGCCCATTTGTATTTCTTTCTTCGTTTACTTTTACTTCTTTAAATTCATTTTAAAAAGTTACAAAAAATTTTAAAAAAAATATAACAGTAAATAAGACTCCCAAATTGCAACAAAAAAAAAATATTTCTTCTTTTACATCTAAAGAGACCTTTCTTACAATAGCTTGGACAGGTATTGCTTCTATTCTACTTCCAAAGAGAATGACCACTCACAGAACTTTCAGATTTCCTTTAGACTTGAACACTTTAGAAAGTGCGTTCTTCCAGTTTCAGCCAAATAAACAAAAATTACGTAATGTAGACGCAATGATTAGGAATGAAGCTTCTTTGATACCGAAAAAGCGTTAGAAATCGTTGATATGACTTTAAAAGATTTATCTAGTAGGAATTAACTTTTTCGAAATAAAATAATAATTTTACGTAAAAACCTTCGTCAAATTCTCCCAGTCGTAAAAAACAGAAGCTAAACTACTATTGCTTAAGAAACCATAAAATTCTCTAATTTTTGGCCTTTACTTAATATTTTTCATTTAAAAAAAAATTTACGTTCAATTAATAAAGAATATTCTTTATTTCTACTAGCTATAGGAGAAGCAAAATTAAAACTTTCAGAATTCCTCAGACATGGAAAACAAATGATACATAATCTAAAATTTTTAATAATGATGATGATTTTCTCATAAGTAAAGCTATATTAACATTTCACAATGAATAAACACATTTTTTGAACAAAAAAATTTTAAACAAAATAGTAGAAACATTTGTAAAGTATTAACGTATTGATAAAGCAACTCACAAGGGAGTAAATAAATCAGACGATAATATTTATTTTTACTTTCCTACATAATGTTTGAATAGTATTAAAAAAGGTCTTCCTCCACACAAATTGAATTTAAAAATAAACGCTATTGTTATGTTAATACGAATTTTAAACGTTTCTCAAGCACTTCGCAATGGTACAAGATTACAAATTACAAAATTATTCAAATGCTACATCAAAGCTGAAATAATCACAGGTGAAAAAAAAACAATAAAGTATTTATCCCAAGAATAATACTAAAAACAAACAATTCTTCTTTGCTACTATTTATATTGTACAGAAAACAATTTTAATTGACCTTTGCTTTTTCTATGACTATCAATAAATCTCAAGGTCAAAGTTTTGATGCCTTAGGATTATACCTTAGAAAACCATTATTTTCTCATGGGCAATTATATGTTGCATTGTCTAGATGTAGAAACCCAAAAAAAATTTTTATCCAAATTGAATCAGAAAACAAATTTAAAATTAAAAATATTGTTTAGAATGAAATTTTAGAGTAACAAAAAAACTATTCCATAGTTTATTACTATTTTTATACTTTCTTGCATATTTTAAGCAATTGTAGAAATGTTAAACAATATTCGTGAAGGCTTGCCACCTAATGAACTTAAATTTAAAATAGGTATAATAGTAGTGTTAATTTAAAACTTTTGTACATTAGACGGCTTATGTAACTGTACACGATTGCGAATTACTCAATTGTTGAAGTATAAAATAGTAGGCAAAATAGTTATGGAAGAAAAAATTGGTAATAAAGTTGTTATTACAAAAATTACATTGAATACAAAAAATACTTCATCATTACCTTTCACTTTATACAAAAAATAATTCCCATTAGTTGTAGCATTTGCTATGACTACAAACAAGTCTCGAGGTCAAAGTTTTGATAATGTGGGTTTATTCTTGAAAAAACCTTTATTTTCTTATGGTCAATTGTACGTGGCTTTATTGAGATGCAAGAATAGAAATGAAATTTTTGTTTAACTCTATATAGAAAATATTTAAGATATTGAAAATATAGTTTAGAAAAAAGTTTTTGATTACAAGTTATAATGTATCTAATAATAACAACATAATTTGAATATTCTCATATGTATGGACAAAATTTATTACCTAAAATACATTCCATGAATGTATATTGTGTTTATCTATTGAACCAATTTCAACATTAATTTAAAACACAATAAGTCTTCGTGATTTAAAAGGGCTTCATAAGTTGACTCATAAAATAAGTCATTTTAATGCAAAACTTCCACGGTTCGTTTTAATGATAAAATAAACGTAATTTGAATTTATGTATGTATTGGTTTTATTACTACCTATACAAAATAAAGTAATACATACACTTAAGAATTAACATTTCACACATAGTTTATCTAAAGTACTAACAAAAAAAACTTAGCGTACCAAGAACCTTATACTTACTAAAATAAATTGAAATACACTTGATATAAATTGGTTTTTTATCCTACTGTTAGTTGTGGAATAACGGAACATGTTTACGAATCACGAAATTATTACAGTATAATTTAGAAGGAAAAATAATAACTGGAGAAAAAATTGGAAATAGTCGTCATTCCAAGAATAACTTTAGACACAAGAAAAAATTGCAGAAATAGAAAATATTGTTTGGAAAGAAATCTTACATAATTAATTGACTTTACTTGATAATTCTCAAAGATAAAGAATAATTATTAATGAATTGACAAAATTTATGGCAATAAATAAAAAGTTGTTGTATTTATAAATATTTCATCTTTTAAAAATAATACGTGACATGATGTATTTTTTTTTTATGATAATACTTTTTTGTTAAAAAAGTTTGGTAGTTCGAAGCCTTATTCAATAAATTTCTGTTGATTTATATAATGCTATCTAACAAGTTGTTAATGCTTTAGTTGACGGGCTTATAAAAAATGAGAATTCTCAAGGATTATTTATATTATTTTTAAAAAAAGGTATATCTGGTCGTTTAAATAAGACCTTTAATCTTTTATACAATTATTTAAAAATTTTCGTTGGCAAGGAAACAGTTTGAAAGAATATTGCTTACAATCAGTATGCTGGGGTTCTATGACATATCCGTTCAAATCTAAATGTGAACTTTTTGGAACTGGGGTCGAGAGCACGGCATAATAGACCATTAGCATAATTAAATCGTTATTTACCTATTAGCAGAAAACTAAATTTAACTACTTATCAACCATATATTACCACTGCACTTATTTTGGATAATGCATGCCGGCATTGGAGTATTACAGTTGAATTGTCTCAAGGAGGTGTATGCTCTTTTTTGTATGAATTAATTTCATAAAAAATTTTTAATAGTGGTTCGTTTTGTATCATTAGCGGAAGTTGGTTACCTTCTGACATGCTTCCAACTGCAATGATAAGTGTTTTGTACGAAATAAGTATGAAAAATAGGTATTTTCTTACCGTGGGCCCAAAGTGAAACTGCCGCTTTGCGCCCTCGGGTCACACTTTACGCCCTTGTAATCACTTTGGACTCACGGGCAGAAAAGTTTTTGCACCCTCCAGGCCCAAAGTGATTTATCGGGCGCAAAGTGTGCCCACGGGCACAAAATTGCATTTTGCGCCCTCAGTAAGAAAAACATTATACGCGACTCGGGCACCAACATACAACAATCGCGCTCTTCGGGCGCTCATGTTTGTACTTTGTGCCCTAGTGACGTAATGTACCATTTTTGAAAGAGTTAGTCTACTCGGTCAGTAAAAATTAGTCTGACTTCGTTAGTATACTCATAATACATATCTGAATTATTTACCAAAAGCATTTTGTCGTAAGGTTTTGCAGGTATATCTTCTTCGCTTTTTATGATGCTAGGCCTTAGCGTTAGCAAAAGTAGAAGAACAATATTTTTAGTCAACTTACTGATCAGATTAATCTGCAACAAGCAAACAAAATTTTAATTTGTTTATTTATTTTTTTTTTATAAAGGTAGCAGCGTTTCCTTTATCAATATGTTTGTTAACTAATCTTCCGTCTCCTTATTCTAGT
>NW_019379968.1:1470477-1484513 GCF_000648655.2 Copidosoma floridanum
AGTTTTGTATTACACAAGTCTCTCAACGTTCTATCAACGATTTCTAGAGCTTTTTTCGGAATCATAGAAGCCTCGTCCCATATTATTAAATCAACTTCCCTTAATTTTTTTTTTCAGTTTCAAATTCTAAAAATACACTTTCAATATTATCTAAGTCTAGAGGTAAACGAAAAGTTCTATGACTGGTCATACCTTTTGGTAGCAATACAGATGCAATTCTTGTCCAAGCCATTGACATAATATTTTTACCTCTAGAAATAAAGTAATAAATGAGTGTCTTATATAAGTAGGTTTTTCCGGATCCACCAGGACCATCTATGAAATATACTTTTTCATCTTGTTCACAAATGGTTTTAAAAATTTTTCTTTGATCTTTATTTAAATTTGTGTACATTATATCACACATTTTTTTACTGAAAGATATTTCCTCAATATTGCAATTATTGATATAGTTGCTAATGGTTGGTGTCGGTAAACTAAAAGACTCACATGATTTACCTTCCGATACAAAAAATTTGATTAATATGTAGAAGAGCACAATTATTATTATCATTATCGAAGTCTTCCGTAACAAATTTTTTATATTCATTCCATATTTTATCTCCTTGAATGTTTTCTGAAATCAAAAACCAAGCAAAAAATTGTCTTAACTGGTATGGAAACATAATTGTTATGGCTTCTTTAAAATTATTGTCGATTTCAGAATCATGTTCTATTAAACCCATTGCAATAGCAGTATTCCTAAAATTTTTATATGTTATTCCATTATGTTTTTTAACGTCTTCAAACGATGTAGCTCCATGTAATTTATTTCAAATAAGTTTTAAAAAAAAAGCGTTCATGATCTTTTGGAGATACTATGTATAATCTACCTATAGCAATATTTTTTAGTGTAACTTTCCTTTTTTTCCAAATTTTAAGTTTATTGTCAAAAATGTAATGTTCTGGAAAGTTAACGTATTTTAGCGATTTTACAAAATCATCTACTTTATTTGATTCAAACCAAGCTGTAAGGGGTGTTTGATAATTTTTTATTACATTTTAGATATTATTTGCTTTAATTATGAGTTTTTGTTTATTTTCAAAATGAACAGCTAGATTTACAACTGTATGACTTCTACCACAAATTGGATATTCTTGAAGTCTCCAAGCTGCTTCCATTGGACGTACATATCTAGCAACTACTAATTGTACTTTGCATTGATTCTGCTTTGTATTGATGCACAATATTCGGAAGTTGGGGGGTTGGCCCGCAGTACGCGCAGGGGGGCGTGAGCCCCACTAGTATATATATATATATATATACGGCTATAAGCGTGAGAATGTATTTGTACATCTGAGCGATACTCTATACTTGTGTAAGAACCTATGTAAGGAACATCCAGCCTTGACGAAGTAAACTTATGTAGTCGCTCCTGAATCATCATCAAGATGTGTTGTTATTCTTCACTCTTCCTACCTTCTCGCATTATACATATAGAATAGTGGCGATGAAGATAAAGTCGTATTCGAAAGTAATCGTGATAAAATAATCTAATATTGTAGATCCAAAATTTTAATAAAGTATAGTTAATTCTGGTCTGTGAAGCTTATGAACCAACTCCATCAGGAAATAGTAACATAGAAAAATTGAGAAAAATTTTGCGTCAGCTTGTAAAAGATAATAAAGATAACCTGGACATCATAAAAACCTGGAAAGACTTACAAAAAAGTAAAAATAAGCAAGAACAAAAAAAGAGTGAAATAAATACAAATACAAATAAGAAACTAAAAATGGAGGTTTCATCTCACTTGGATTTTGATATTAAAGAAAACTGCTGAGAAAGGTTTTCGGATCGAATGGAACAATATTTTATAGTAAATGATGTTACGGAGCAAACGAAGAAAAAAGCAACTGTACTTAGCAAAGTAAACGCCGATACTTACGATGTGATCGATTAAATATGTAAGCCTGATAAATCTAGGTCAAAAACGTACGACGAATTAGTAAAACTCGTATAGGAGTATCTAAAACCAACGGTTTCATACTTAGTACATCATTCGAATTTTTGACAACGCATGCAACACGAAGGAGAATCAGTCAGTGAATATGTAGCAATTTTAAAGGATTTATTAAATGATTGTTAGTTTAATTACAACCTTTATGAACAACTTTTAGAAGGCTCTAAAAAAAGCATTAACAAGGGAAGCGTCAAATAAAGGATTGGAAAATTTAAAAGCCAATAATGGAAATAATAACTATCCAAGCTCGGATCTAAGCTATGTGGACATACATGAAATCAATGCGTCATCAAGAAAAAACTTTGGCCAAAGGTATCTGAAAGACGACAGACAACAACAAATTTGAAGACATGAATCTACATTTCTGAGATCGCAGAGGCCAGAGTCGTCGCGAGAACAGGAAGCGTTGTCAAAGCAGTGTACAGAGTATGTATTTTGTTGTTGCGGTGAGGTAAATCACTTATCACGTGATTGTAAGTTTTGGAAAGAAATATGTTATATCTGTTATCGCTGTGGTCATCTCAGTCATATGTGTTCTTATCGTAAAGATAAAGGGTCTCTAAATAATAAGAAAGTAGGATACATCAACACACATGACGACAGTAATACCAATAGTAGTAAAAGCGATTGTGATAGTGTCACCTACGAAATAAACAGACTGTTCACGAATGCTTAAGTACACGATTTACATTGCCTTAAAGCTTACATTCCTACAAAAATTCAAGTTAACGCTCAGTTTATCACAGTCGTAATAAATCGAAAATAAATCGAAATAAAATTTAACTCGAGGGCGGCACTATCCATCATACTTATAAGTTTGAACGAAAAATATTTTAAAGATACACAGATGTATAACGCAGACATTGAAGCAATAAATCATGAAAATAATGTACCTAAATTGATGTGTATGTGTGTATATATATATCGAATGCAGAAAGTCTGCCAATTATAGGCAGACCATAGTTAAAGGCTCTTAAGTTATGGCCTTTGTATTCAAGTACAAAATTGCATGCAATCGAAAGAAAGGAAAATTCCGAGCAGAAGAAAAAATTAAAAGAAGTGTTAGACAATGCAATATTCGAATAAGAAAAAGTATTATTCACGAAAGGTATAATAAAGATGCAATTAAAAGAAAAAAGTAACTCAAAATATTTATTAGCTTGCACCGTACAATTTTCGTTAAAAGAAAAAAAGTAAAGAACTGGAACGTTTAGTTTGTAAAGACATAATTGAAGCAGTTAAAACTAGTGAGAGCGGCAATTTCAATCGTGCCAGTTTTTAAACCTAATGGCGATGTGCGAATTTGTATCGACTTTAAAGTAATCCTTAATCCACAGCTTTTCACAGTGAGGTATCTGGTACTTTTGATCATGCTGTAGCGGAGTTAGTTAGTGGGCAACGATACAAAAAAATTGATCTTAAAGATGCATATTTACAAATACCAGTAGACATCGACTTACAACCACTATTAACAAGAAACACACATAAGGGCTTTTTCCGTTATAAATGTATGATATGTGGCATTAGTTCAGCCCCAGGTTTATTTCAAATAAAAGTGATGAAAATTCTTAAGGGAATATCGGTTATAGTTATTGCATCTGACGACATAGTAATAACTGGCAAAACTACTCAAGAACATTTACAAAATCTGAATGAAGCTTTAAGTATTTTGAACGCATATGGTTTCAAAGTTCGTGAAAACAAGTGTAGTTTCTTCAAAGACGAAATATATTATGTAGATTATAAAATAAAGTAAAATAAAATTATTACTGACCCAAAGAAATATGATGCAATAGTAGATATGCCACCCGTCTAACATTGCTAAGGTTCAGTGTTAGGTAAAATAAATTATTATGACCGTTTATTTTAAGATCGTGCAGTAAAACTAGCACTACTGTCAAAATGCGAATAGCATTAAATTTGTTTAGAATGATGATTGTAAAACAGCATTCAATAAGGTCAAAAAGGCATTGAAACAAATTTCGTTAAATCACAATCTAAATTTTCCCATATATTTAACGTGTGATGCATCACCATTAGGATTAGGTGAATATCTTAGTCAGCCGTACGCAAGTATCGAAGAGCCAATAGCGTTTGCCTCAAAAAGGCTTTCAAAAGCACAAGAACATTATGCACAAATAGACAAGCAGGCTGTAGCAATAGTTTTTGGTGTCACACGTTTTTACGATTATCTGTATGAAAGGAAATTTTTCCTAAAAACAGATAACAAACCGTTGTCCAGAATTTTTGGATCAACAAAACGAATACCCAATAATGCTGCAAATTATTTGTAGAATTGGGCGTTTTTTAAGTAAATACGCACTCTAAGCCACATTATATCAGAAGTATTTATTATACAAAATATTTCCACAGAGGCAATACCTGATATTTTAATCAAATGTTTACGATTCATCGTATACCAGCACATATAGTAAGTGATTCGGGTACAAAACTTAAAAGTGAAAAGTGCCAAAATTATTTTAAAACATTAGGGATTAAATACACTTACACCACTCCTAACCACCCAGCAACCAACGAGGCTGCTCAAAATCTCATAAGAACCTTTAAAAAAAATTGAAAGCTGTAGTTAAAAGCGAAGATGTAAGTGTTAAAACAGTGATTCAGCAATTTTTATTTGGCTATCGAAACACAATAAATTGACAACTAGCAAAGCACCCACCAAATGATTATTTAATCGCGAAATACGCACGCCATTGCATTTAATCCAGCCAAATATTAAATAACGTGTTAAACATAAGCAGTATGAACAAGTTCACAATTGCTAGGGGGGAAGAAAAGTGATATTTAGAAAAGTACACCGTAATGCCAAAACATTTTCTTAAAAATTATCCACCTATATCAAAAACACAAATCATTGATAAGTTATCTCCTCGTAATAGCATACTTGAATTTGAAGATGGGAGTAAGCATAAAAGGTATCACGATCAATTGCAAACTTGGGCAAGTACCGAAACATATGAAGTTGAAAGTATAACAGAATCGATACCCGAAATGTCTCGAAGGCACAACCAGGAAAAATACAACAGTTAGGCGTTATTGTGTAGCCTTCAATATAAAAATAAGAATTATTAAACTGACCTAAGCCTTCATGTAATAGGTATAAGTATGAAACACAAAAGGGAAACGATATAGTTATGTAAACACTAAGATGTGCGAGCATATACATATGTATCTATATACGGCTATAGCGTGCATACGTATTTGTACACATGAGCAATGCGATTCTTGTATGAGCTCGCATGTAAATCACATCTAGCCTTGAGGAAATAAACTTGTGTAGTCACTCTTAAACTATCATTACCATGTGTTATTATTCTCCACTCTTCCTACCTTCTCCTATTACACATATGAAACAATGTATATTGTAAATGACTGACTTGGTTTAATAGCGGTCAGCTTTATAGTCTTTCAGTGGACGAACTTTTGCCGAAAACTGTAGTAAAAATATATTTGTTGCCAAGGTATTTTAACGTTAGATGGCCCTTAAAATAATAACCGATGAGATTAATTGTTAATTAGGAAACGCAAATACTTATGATGGCCCTGAAAAGGGCCAGTGGTGATACTTCCAGTCATTCTTTATTATTATTCTCTATCATAAAGAGCTGGCTTCGGATAGCTTGACTCTTACCCTTGGAGTCTCTATGTACGAAGACTGTGCTGGAAGAAGGTATGCCGCTGGCTAAAGAATATCTCGTCTTTAGGTCGTTGGTTGGGGAAGTGGGCCTGGAGAATACCTCCTCTGTGGATATGCCGTTGGGACGAATCACTGAGAAGGCTGATGGAATTTGTAGCAGATGTGGCTGCCCTAACAGGATTATTTTCCCTGGCTTACTGTTGTAGCAAAATCTGCTCTAGTAGTACCAGGCCAGTTGGAGACCAAGAACGACCACGAAGCTCCTATTAGGGCAGATTGTGCTCAGGCTAGACGTCTCCTGGAATTCCTCCAGAGATGTTAGCGTTCAGAACACCTTTTATTTGTGGCACTTATTAGTCTTGGTGGTTCGGAATGGAATCCGACATGAGTCGCTTGTCCGTTGGAGAAGAGTGTCATCGGTAGCCAGAATATCCATCTGCACGATTAACAACTCTATATTCTTGGTGTAGGGCCAGCGATTGAGTATGCTAGTAGACAATTTGCTCAGGTATATTATAACCAGACCCACTTACTTTAAGTTAACTTAAATTTCACTTCCACGCCATCTTGCGGATCCTACTAAACTAAGGTGAAAAGCCAGCGTATTTTTGCAAAACTTTAAGCTTATTTATTGCTATTGTTATTAATTTTTTCAAGATCAAAACTGTACGAAAATCATCTAGGAAGTGTCGAGAACCTGTATACAAAATTTCGGCAAAGTCGGTTGAGTAGTTTTTATGGTTAGCGATTGCAACGGTTTTTGGAACGTTGCCTTACATATTAGTAAGATTTTAAGTGTCTTCAAATTATGAGTTAATAGAGTGAGTTGCATTTAATATTTCTTTGTTAAGAAAATCCGATTTTCTAAATGCAACTACTTCACTTTTTCCCAAGTCGTCAAAAATCTAGTGTTTGATACCGGTATGTAACTTGTATTGTTATTAGATTTTATTGACGGAATTATTACTTTGTCAAATCTTTTATGAGCGTAATCATGGTTCTTTGATGGTTCTGTATAAATGGTAATATTTGTTACGTTAACATTACCACGAGGGTGTTCACGTGGTGACTGATAGTTGTTTGATGGTAACCCTGATTTCTACCTTAATAATTATTATATGAGGGAGATCAAAAGTGTTGATTTTTGTTTGTAGAATTATTACGCTCAATGGAATGTTCAGAACAGAATTTTGAATAATTAATCAAAGTTGTTTAAATTTCGAACTCTAATAATTAACTTTAAATTATTATTAAAATGGTTACCGATGATATTAAAAAAATCAGAGCTGGCCAAATCTGTTTCTAAATCTTTCGCAAAGCCCGCGATATTTACGGCGTAATCAACACGTTTTAACTATCCTTGATTGTTACATTTGCCTGGTTCTACTTTGTTTCTCATAAGTTTTTGAATGTTGCTATTCCAATACTGGTCTTGAAATTGTTTAAAAAGCTTTCCAAGTAATCTATTTCATCTTCTTTTAAGTAGCACTACTTTTGAGCACATTCTTTTAGGCATTGTGATAGAACATGTTTCAAGTTAAATTGAAAAATTTCAATTTATTTAATTAAATCAGATAAAAATTTTATTGGTCTTTCATTGTCATAACCTTTGAATTCAGGTAACAGTAAACTAAGAGAGTTAAGTATAGATTTAGCGTACGGACTAACACTAATTTTATTTTGTATCCTCTGCTCAAGGAATTTTATTTGCTCTTCAATTTTTCTTACGCTATCATTCATTTGATCAAGGCAAGTTTTTTTTAATGCGTTAAGATCATTAGTTTCAATAGTATGCACGACACCCTCATATTCTGTTTTAAAATTATAGCCTAAATTAATTAAATGATCCTGCTCCTTTTCCATAGTCACAAAACGCGATTTTATTAATTTACAGTAAGTCTTTACTGTTAATTAACTTACAGTTGAGCGTTTTGTGTTTCTTTGTGTGATTTTAACTTCTCCATAACTTTTTTTCATTTAATTTCTTTCTTATCTTTTTCTTCTAACATCTCAAGATTATTTTCTTCTAGATTAGATAAAAATGTTGTTGCTCTTCACGACATAAGAAGAAAATGCAAAATTTTACATAATTATGTCATGCTCCTGTTTGAGCACTAATTATGAAGGTCCGAAAAATTATATATAAACATCGTAGAATTCTTACAATTTTACTCAGAACTCATGAATATGACGCGGAATTTTCATGTATGTCAGTAAACAAGGGAACACATCTTTGTAAGGATTGGATACACTAAGAGCTCATAGGTTCACACCTGAGAGCATAATGATCCCAGTAGGTACTACGTGTCATCTTATGGAAGTGACTGTAGGCCTTAAACCAGGTATATAAATACTAGTAGGGCTTAGCCCCCCTGCACGCTTCACGTGCCAACCCCCAAGAATATTTAAAACTTAAATATTTAATAGCAACACATAATTGAAATTAATATCTACAAAATAATAAACTTGTTAGATGAACAATCAATTAAAGGACCTTTACACCTCAATACTAATACATATAGTTGATCATGAGAAAACAAAGGTTTTTTGTAGTAAAATCCTAATTTATCAAAACTTTGATCTTGCGATTCATTAATTGTCATGGAAAAAGCTAGAACTATTGAAGATTGTTTCTTGTATACAACAAACGGTAAAAATGAGTTATTACCGGCATTAACCGTGATTCTTGAAATAAAAACTGTATTACCAGATTTTTCACCAGTTGTTATTTCTGCTTCAAATTTATACTTAAATAATTTTGTCATACATTGTCTAGTGTCATTGCACAACCCATTGAATATACTCAAGTTTCTTACTAACATAACAATAGCATCTACCTTAAAGTTTATTACATGTGGCGGTAATTCTTCATGTATATGTTTTAGAGTTTCTATAGAAATATAAATGTTAATATTTTTATCAGTGCGATCACTACCTTTAAATCAGGTCGTCCAAACTTTCGCATTATTACCATTGCATCTTGATAATGTTATTCTATTGCTTTCTGTCATAATATGTTTATGAAAAATAAATTGTTACGTTGATCTTTCAGCATAGAGTATGGAACTAAAAGTTTTACTATTTGGTCGATAGGAACTTCCATACAAGTAATATTCAAACAAAGTAAGATATTCTTCTTTTGTTAAAAATTTTTGTTTATTACACGTACTCTATCCTTTATCTCCTACTGGAAATAATAAAGCAAATACCATAGGATCAACATGCTGTATCCAGCATACAGCATCGATAATACAACCTATAAATGTGTTGATAAATCAGATAATAATATTTACATAAATTTTCTTGTAAAAATGTTAAATAATATTTGTGAAGGCGAAAAATTACGTGGGAGCGTCTGTAGGGGGTTTTGAAAAAAGCTGCGATGTGTCAAAATAAGGAAGAAATTGACGGGTTTTCACCTTATTTTGTGGGGGGGGGGTGAATTGGGGCCTGTGGGGGGATGGTTGGAATGCCCTACCGAGATAACTATATAACATAGGAAGATGTATATATGTATATATAAATTAAGTAAAAGAGAGAAGCTCATATACCAACTAGTCATATTACTATAGATTATTTCGGCTAGTGAATCTGCCTAGTCAGCCTGCGTATAAGTGTCAAGATGAGCAGTTCATGTTATATTTAACATGAGACAGTAAATACCTTACTAAGATACGTTTGTACTCTCTGTTCAGGAAACTTCTCATCACCAGCCATCGTCCAGGCATCTGTAGGATACATCCCTACGAACGGTAACCCCAATGTGATCATGTTAACACGTACCTTCGAGTGAACTGCTTGGAGTTCCTGAAATAGACGATTCGTCTGAATACGTGCTTTTTTCTCTCACCTCTGCCTGCTCGCACATAGTGTGGTTGCTGGGTACAGTTTTTTTCCCACCACACTTCAGCCAAAAGCTACTGGCATCGTTCTGGAGGGAAGAACAATCCACCAACCTTCGCACGTACGGAAGGCTGACCTGGACTCGTGTTCCAGTGTACGCTCACCTAGTTGCCGTTCTTGCTGTGTTCCTCAGGTATTTGTGTGTAGTAAAAAGGAAAAAAGTTATTTTTCTGAAAGAAATTTCGCATTTATTTATAAGAGACATGCGTGTGCTATGGTGAGTCGTTTCCAAAAAATGAAACTACTAAATGCGTTACTGTATTTGTATTCAAGCGGTACTAAGTGCTTTCATTTTTTTTCTTTAAGGAACTTGCTTGCGTTCACTAGCTTATAATCGCAAGAAACCAATTTTTGTATACAAGTTCCTCACAACTTGTATGCGTTTTCTTTAGCACATTCATGTTTCTGTTGTCAATTAAGTGATTTCAGCCTTTTTATCGAATATTATAGCGTATTATTTTTAATTGCCATTTTGAAGTAAAAAGTTTTTTTAAGTTTGTTTTGTTCAAATTGCGTGCATGCACGTAGTTTTTATTTTTGAATTTTAAATAGTATTGCCATGCAAGCCAACCAATCAAATGGCAGCTTTTTTGGTACCACCACAAATCCCCACAGTATATCAGCTTTTTATCGACAGCCTAGAATCCCGACATTTGGTAGAGATAACCCTAGCACGTGTTTTATTCAAGTTAAAATCACCCTTCATAATGCTGAAATTACTACATCTACGACTAAAGTGGAATGTGTCACTAAAAAACTCGATTTAGAGGCCCTTCAAGTTGTCCAGGATTTATTTACTCAAAGCTAACTACCCGCAGACATTTATGCACAAATTAAAAAAAGGCTTATAGACACCTTTGGCACCTCCGCAGAAGAACGTTTACGCTCGCTCATCAAAGGTCGAGTCCACTCTGACAGCAGGCCTTCTTTGATTTTAACCAAATAACGTGGCCTTAATACAGGTTCTGGTAATAAAGTACTTAGTCAGTGTTTATCGAACAGCTTCCATCAAACTGTCGTGCCGTCTTATCGATTTCAGGCATTGTTAATCTGAACAAACTAGCTAGTATAGCTAATAAGTTCATGAAAGCTATCGACCCTAGCACACTTATCATGCCAGCAATTTTTTCGTACCAAGCTAGTTTCGATCAAATTAGCAAAGATGTAGCTCAAATTTTTCTTGAATGAAACAAATTAAAGACAGACCGTTCTAGATTGAGAAATCGAGATAACTCTCAAAATTGGAATCGTTTAGATTCTCGCTTTAATGATTCCTCAGATTCCATAATATGCCATTTGCACAAAAAATATGGACCTCAGGTGAACATCTGTTTTAAACGTTGCTCTTGGACATCTCCAGAAAACTAGGCAGCCCTTCTTACGTTGGGGTAGTGAGTGAGGTCAATAAATCTAAACGGTACACATTCATGACGGTAATTTAGGTCTCATTTTTCTTATTGGCACGGGTGCCGAGATCACACTCATTCCAAAGGGTACTATTAGAATTTATAGCCCCACTAACACCAAGTTACTCGCAGTAAACGATACCGTTATTAAAACCTACACAGAAAAAGGAAAACAGGACTTAGTCATGCTACAACCAGTTGGAGTCTCAAAATAATATACTGTCATCGTATTTATAAGCAGGCAGCATAATTATTTTCCATGTCATTTATAAGCGTAGGCTGGACATATGATACACGCGATGTTCAGTCATTCTATCACTGCTATTTCCAAGCCATGGTGTGGTTTTTTCCCATGCCAAGCATAGCTTAAAGAAAACAGACATTATGACAAATTTTTTGACTGCTCTCTAGTACCTATATATACTTATGAGTATACCTGCCCGCTTGACAGTGCAGTGCACGCTATTAATAGTGTCCTTCTTGCCACTAAAGGGTGCTTCTTTTTATAAAAACTATTTATGTCACTAGTGAATCAGTTATTACACTTGATTTACTATCGATAAGCTCCTTTTGACCGTAAGTCGATGTAGTTTATATACACAATCTATCATAGTGCTGTATCGTGCTGTATTACATAACCTTTACTTTCTCCTCTTGCAGAGTGATGCAATAATATTATGGATGAGTACGTCAAGAAAATTTTAATTAATTGGAAGTTGGAAAATATTATACAAATTTTTGCATGTGAGTACATTTGCCTTATGAAAATCACTTTGACAATTTTAAGCAAGTTGGACAAAAATAAATCTAAAATGGAATTATTTTCCTTTCTAGTGACTTTAAAAATGAATTTTATTTTTTTTTGCAATTATTACTTTGATCTCAAATTGCATTTCTTAGATAAAAACTAGAGGAGCAATCATGTAGAAAATAATAATCAGTTTTAGTTGACTTTGAACTTCTGTGACCAAAACCGCAATGAGTAAAATTCCCAAAGTGAAAGCATAACACTTTTTTGGGCTCATCGATGAAACCCCAAAATGAGATTTAAGTCTGATAATATTTGATTGAATGTTTTTTGCATGCTTGCTGCTGAACTAAAATGTATGGTTTTTTTCACTCGAAATATTTAAATGTCCAAAAAGAAAATTTTTTCCTACACGGTGATTTTAAAACTCAAAAAGTTCTTAATAACGCGTATGTATGTATATATTAATATTACTGTTTTTAAAAAAATACTGATTTGAACAGATTTCATAACTTAATAATTTACTATCGTGCCGTTCAATGAGCAAAGCTACTAGAATTTTAATACTATACATCAGGAACTATAAATCTTTGGTGTAACCGTAGGAAAAAAAAAAAAAAAAAAAAAAAAAAAAACTTTTCAACACGTATTACTTATTTTTTGGTATACTTAAACTATGTCTTGATGAGCATACAAAAAAAATTTCTCATGACAAGTATTTATAACTATGTTTTATTGTTTTTCCCAATCTATTTTAGTTTATAAAGTAAATGAAGCTTCTTTTGGTCAGTTGACTGATGATGATTTGGATAAAATATTTCCTGATGGTCAAATCGAACCAAAACAAAACTTCCGCAAAAATTTCCTTCAGTATTTTTTTACATTAAATAAGTCACGCGACACAGAGCTTGACACAGACATCTATAGAGACGCAGCACACGATTTATCAGAACGAAAACTAGATAATTCACTAGACCAATCTGCAAGTAAAAATTCTCAACACGACAATCTGTCAGAAAAAGTAGTTGTTAAGGATGTTAATAATGTAAAAGCCATCACATGCTCTCAGCAATTAAATAAATTACTTCTTGTAGAAGAGTCTTACACTCAGTGTAATACTTTTATTTAATTTTAAAATACGAAAAGATCTATTAACACAAATTTTTACAATTAATTTGTGTATAACATTTGACAGTGAAAAAAATTTCTTGTTTAATTTTTGCAGTCAAGAGAAATATGCCATTATTTCAGTTGCTTCTAACAACAATTTTTCAATGGGTCGAATTATTTCATATGCGAACAAAGAATGCAAAATTATTTTACGGAGGGATTTATGCAAAATTATTATTGAGAATGAAATGAAGTTAACAATAACTAGTGGTCCACCATTTTCGTAAGGTGTCGTTAGTTTTTACATTACCAATTGATAAATGAATACGTACACAAAAAGTTAATTTAATGTAGAAACGACTTACCAGGAACCTTATATGAGTATAAAATGGTAGTTTTCGTACCTGGTGGTGCATATCGCCAGGGTAAGCACCAGGCCCGTGAGATTCCTTGTAATTGCCCTGGTTGGATGCACACAAGGTGCGAACCCTATTTTTGCTACCGAGGGTAAAATCGACCCTCAAAAACGCCCGAGGTAGGAAAAAGATTTTTTATTAATTTTGGACTGAATAAAAAAAATGATTTTCTTATCTCGGGCGTTCTTGAGAGGCCCTCGGTAGGAAAAATAGGATTCGCCACATAAACGCTATCGCTCCGCAGCTACCTTACGTCCCTCGGATCCTGCTTCGCAGGTGCCTTAGGCCGTACACACAACAACCACGCCGTTTTGGCGCTTATGTTTGTACTTAGTGTTCTAGTGACGTAATAGACCATATTCTTTGTTTCTCTCCTGAGATTTTATTAACATTATTACACTTCATATTACACATCACTTCGTTACTACATTATATTATAAATAAATTTTGTACAACATAGGATTTGCCTGTTTAATCAAAGTAGCTTACAACATAATTACTGATTTTTGCTACATTTTAAGCTTTCTTATGTTTAGTTTATTTTTTGATTGTCAGTCGATAGCACGACAGGTGACGAGTAAGTCAACCAAACTTACGAATTCTCGCGTACCTGCGCCTGATGAGGCTGACGCATATTGTCAGCGAAACGTTGCGCATTAATAAATCAACGCAAGAAAATTTAAATACACTTTACTTGTATTTATTTATTTTCTCACATTTCGCCCCCAACGGATCACTGATCACTTTGAATTTCCAAATTCACCGGAGGGCACTGATATATACTAACAAACCAT
>NW_019379968.1:1485594-1518086 GCF_000648655.2 Copidosoma floridanum
TGTTTATTTATTTTATTTTATAATACCAATAATTAACCTGGAGAAAAATGGATATCGAAAATGAAATTCTTAAAATTGTTTGTGCTTTACACAATAATTTATCATTTAATAGAAAAGACATACAAACTATAATCGACTGCTTAAGAAATTTTATCACAAATATTTATAATCCTTTATTGTTAAAAAGAATAAATGCAAATTTGAACAATGCTATTAGTCAAGAGGCAAACACTGTAATTAAAAACACTTTTAAAAGGTATAAAGATCCATTTCAAAAAATCTGTACAGAAGAAAGAAGATTTACTTTGTTTAAATCTTTAATTTTTTTTTGTGAGACACAAGAGTGCCTTTTAGAAAAAAAAGTTGTTACAAAAGTGCGTGGAAACAAGGTTTTTATAATTAATAAAACGAGCTCAACGATTCACTTTCTGGTAAAAATTTCGTTAAAGAAATTATTAGAAATTAAAGATTTATTTAACTCCACGGTTTCATATATGGTAGCAAGTCTTCAACGAGAAAAAAATTTACTAACAAATTTCGTATAAGGGTCACTATGGGGTGATCTAACAAAAAATTGTGATAAAAATAAATTTTTCTTATCTTTATTTGTGTATTCCGATGACGTGGAAATGGAAAACCCTTTGGGTTCACACTCCAGAAAAAATCACATTGGTGCTATGTACTTATCAATTCCATGTCTTCCACCAAATTTTACTTCTATGCTCGATAGCATTTTAACTAGCGACATTTTTTATTCTAAGGACCGAAAACTGTATAGCAACATAATAATTTTTGAAAAACTAATAACTGAGTTGAATGATTTAAAAATTAATGGTATAGACATCATTGTTAATAATCGTGTTCAACGAGTACATTTTATCACATCACTAATTCTAGGAGATAACTTAGGTTTAAATAGTATTTTGGGTTTTACAGAATCATTTTCTTCCACAAACTCTTGTAGGGTTTGCAATGTTGGGCCAAACGAAGTCGGAACTTTATGTGATGAAAACAAGTTATTATTGCGCTTAAAGAACAATATGATGCTGATTGTATAAACATAAATTTTTCTGAAACTGGCATCAAGGAACGCTGCATTTTTAATGATATTATAGATTATCATGTAATCTCTAATTCTTCTACAAATATGATGCATGATTTACTAGAGGGTACAGCCAATTATGTAATGTCCAAAATTATTATCAGATTAGTTGGAGAAGATTACTTAAGCATAGATGTAATTAATCATGCTTTAACAACAAAGAATTTTGAATTTGAAAGTGAAATGAAACATCTTGGGAATATCTGAAAAAAATTAAAAATTAAAAGTATCAGTGAGTCAACCACTATTTTTTGTGAGATATTTTGGTTTGATGGTTGGTGAGTATGTGCCTGAAAATCATGAAGTTTGGCAATTGTGCATAAAATTAAGGGAAATGACACATATGATGACTGCGCCTGATCTCTTACACTCTCATTTGTTACAGTTAAAAATTTTTATAACTGAGCACCATAAACTGTATGTAAAATTATTTGGTCCTCTTAAATCAAAATTCCACGTGCTGTTACACTATGTGCGTTTGATATTCAAAAATGGACCTTCGGTCAAAACGTCATCTATGCGTTGGGAATCAAAACATAGAAATCTAAAAAAAATTGTGGTAGCTACTTCGTCGCGAAAGAATATTTTAAAATCAATAGCTGTAAGGTACCAGATGAGTTGTATGAATTATTATTTTCGTAAATATAAGCCTGTATGTATATCAACTGGCAGAGAATTACCTGACTATTCATTTCATGATTTTTTTCCATCAGTTGATGTAGGTAGTACACTGAGTTATGTCACCATTGATGATGTGACGTCCAAGGCTGGTGCTATTTTCATAGCTAAAATTTACGAAAGTGGTCCAGAATTCGATGAAATAAATCATGTGTACAGAGTAAATGGTAAAATACATTTTTCTTATGTACCCTTTAAAATTATTGGATTTAGTTACCATTATTTTGCTTACAGTGTTATAAGAGACCTAGAAGAAAAAAAAAATTATCGAATTAAATGATTTATGTTTGTGCGTACCATGTCTACTTTTTGTCAAAAATAACAAAAGTTATGTTGCTACTAGACATGTAATATGATTTATAAAAAAATTTTTAATTATAACTGTGTAAACACCAATAATATTTTGTACCAATATTTGTTACTTTTTATTTTGATGGTTCAAATTATATTTTTGTGCAGATTTAACAGACTTTTTATCTGGCGATTCTTAATAACTATAATAAAACTAGATAATTCAAAAAATTACGTATTTCTTAGCAGTTAATACATAGTTGTTATACGTTAATTTGTAAATTTATTATATTGTTTAATAGGTAACAGATTTTTTTTTTATATAGCCTAAGCACAGTATGTTTTGGGACAATCATCATATGGTTTTATAACTTTTTCTACTTCCATGGCCTTATACGTTTCTACTTGTTATTAATTTTTTTTTAAATTATATTACAGAATTCCATACACAGAGATCCATAAGCTAACTATCATACGGCAACAGAGTCTTGATGATCTCTTTTAAGTGTATTTTTAACAATTCTTTGGATAAAATGCATGACACAAATGTAGTAAACAAAAGAATTAATTTTCCATGTATATTTTAAAGTGTATTTTTCTTGTACATGTGTGTACTTACTCTTCAAACAGCACATAGTTAAATAAACGAGTAAATAAAAGATTAACACACACACGCGTGTGTCAGTACAAATTTATTTGTTTATTTATTTGTTTAGATATTTCAATACTATTGTAGATTTTGTATAATCGTTTATCCATCGTCCATTCAGAACCATGCTTTGCTTAGCACGTTAATTACAGCTGTTTTCCTTCTTCCGTGTATGAAGAAGTGGGGCTGCTTCTAGATCATGCTGTAAAAATTCGATTTCTTGGAAGTTTTGTGTCATAGACGCTCCTTACTTCATCATTGGAGCTGATATAATTTATTACCTTAATTTAATGGTCAATCTTCGAAGAAGTGGATTAGTTCAGTCTTGTACTAGCTCCTTTGCGCAGGGTTTTATTAAATCCGTTACCAATTTTTTAGCTAGTTCTCTGAATGTGCAGCCCCAAGTGAATGACATTTTGTCTGAATTTTCAGAGGTAGTCGATGTTAAGCCTGCTAAAGAAATAGTCTCCCGCGAAGTTTATCATTTTTTAAATACTAAAGGCCCACCCGTTGCAGAACGTTTGCACCGCCTAAATCCTGAAAAATATCAAGTGGCTAAAAAAAAGTTTAATAGACTAGTTCAGACGGTAATAGTTAGGCACTCTAGCAGTTCTAAGGCAAGTTCCCTGTATTTAATCAAATAAAAGATGGTACGTGACGCATTCGTGGCGATTATCGCAAATTAAGTAGCATTACCGTGCTAGATGAATATCCACTTCCACATCTTTACGACTTTTCAGTTACGCTTAATGGCAAAAATTTTTTTTCTAAACTTGATTTGTACCGGGCATACCACCAAGTCTTTGTAGCCGAGGATATTCCTAAGATGGCTGTAGTCATCCCTTTCGGTCTATTTGAGTATCCGTATACGCTTTTCGGGTTGCGTAACACATGTCAGACATTTCAATAGCACATTAACCATGAGCTAGCCAGTTTAGAATTTGCATTTATTTACATTGACCACATACTAATTTTTTCATTCAGTGTTCAACAAAATTTTGAACACCTCTGAATCGTTCTGATACGACTAAAATCCTTCAGCCTTCGTCTTACTTTGACTAAATGCAAATTCAATCAAACAGAGACTGACTTTCTTGGTTATACAATTTCCAAGAAAGAGGCTCGTAACACTACTGAAAGAGTGGAGACTGTTTTAAACTTTCCCAAACCTACAGAAGTAGTTGAGTTGCGTCGTTTTCTGGGATTAGTAAATTCTTACCATCGCATGCTTTCTCACGCAGCTGAAGTTCAAGCCGCACTCTACAAGTTTATTAAAGGTTCTAAAAAAAAAACCATCAAAGTAAAATAAACTGGACTCTGAATACTCTGGCGGTTTTTGAAAATGTTAAAGCAGATTTATCAAATGCCACCCTTCTTAGCCATCCGTCTATCGAAGCCGAAATCCATCTAGTGACTACTTCTGATTTCGCTATAGGCACCGTTTCGTGCTTGAAAATGCTGTTTGGATTAATATTAAAAAGAAAAAATCTATTATTAATGACTATTTTTATTTAAAAGTGTCAATATTTGAGGATAATATTCAGTTTTTCTGAAGGCTATCGCAAAGTTGTGGTTAATACAAAACATGAATTATTTCTCACAAAATCAAGAGATGATATTGGCGCCATTATACAAGTACCAAACAATCAAAATTTCAAAAAGTATAGGCTTACATTGACGCAGATATACTGTTGTTAGTCTAACAGCTGGGTATCCCGGCTACAAAGGACACTCCTCTCCAATGGGCAAGCGATCTACGTCGAATTCCACCCTGAACCACTAGACATTGACGAGTGCCACCAATGAAAAAAATTTCTAAACGATAACATCTCCGGCGAAATACTAGGAGACATGTGTAGCCAGAGCACAACATGCTCCAACACTTCAGAGTTTTGTGGCCGTTCAACCATCCTACCTGGTGCTGTCAGATAATTTTTACTACCATTGCAAGCCGGGGAAGACAGCCCTAAGGAGTGTGAGCAGCCACAACGCCTCTCTTCTCAGTGGTCGTCCCAATGGCATACCCACAGAGAAGGTATTTTCCTGGCCCACTTTCCCGACTAACGATGAGCGGTTGATTATCCAGGTAACCAACCGAAGACGAGATATTCTTTAGTCAGTAGCATGAATTCCTCAATCACGGTCTCCGTACACAGAGATTTCGAGGGTCAAAGTCAATCTACCCGCAGTCAGCTCTTTATTATCAAAAATAATAATAAGGACTAGCTGTTTTTACCATTAGCTCTTTTTAGGGTCACTTTAAGTATTTACGTTCCGTACTTAACCATCAATCTCATCGGTTTTTTTAAGGGTCACCTCAGTTAAAACTACCTTGCCAACAAATACTTTTTACCACCATTTTCGGCAACGATTCGTCAAATAAAAGAAAGCTGGCCACTATTAAACCAAGTCAGTTATTCACTGGCAGATATCACGAGCGGAGTTGTTCGTCACAAGGCTAGAAACCCCGGTGACTGATGATCCTATGTTACCATCTCAACTCCAAGCATTCAACCAGAAATAACCAATCCTCTCCAAATTCTTCACTGGAAGAACCTAATAGCTACAAAGGAAAAATGAACTTGAGCAAACTGGACAGTCTTCAACGGGCAAGTATAGCGAACCAATCTCCCCATCTTGGATCACCAAAACAACTGAGTCTACAAAAAAATAAGGTGCGTTAGACACCAACATCTTTGGCATCATACCAGGAGACGTCGAGAAAGAGCTCTACAACTATCCCCAAAGCTTCAGACTTTGTAGTTTTTCTCTCGACCAGTCTGGTGCTACAACAGCAGGACAGAGAATATTACGCTGATGTATCCAAACAGTCACGTTTTCTGGAAACTTCAGTCAAGGAAGAGTTTACTTAAGAAGCACACTGGTCCTTTTTAGGGACATCAAACGTCAAACGTTGCCAACAGATATATTAGAACTTAACAAAGTTGACAAAAAACAGCCTGTAGGACTCACAAAAGTCTTGACCATGCCAAAAGTCGCAAGAGGGCGAATTAAAAGGAAAATTTCAAATGCATCTAATAAATACAATTTTAGGCGTCAAGAAAATGATGCTGAACATTTATCAAGATTAAAGCAGCATGAAAACAAATAATTAAAGAATTTGTTGCAAAAAAGAGATTAAGTTTTTACTATAACCCTCATAGTAATCTCTTGAATCTTCTAGATTTTTAAATTGGTAGTATTTGTATTGGTATTTTTGTGGCGATAAAAAATATAGATATTACGCTCCAAGACTTTCTTGCCCTGGTCATAAAGTTGTGAGATAAGAAAAAAAACGCTTCTAGAATTATATATTTTTTGTGAGTTTTAAACCCTTACAGCTTTAAAACATAGCCCCCTTCGTAGATTATACGGCAGAAACTGCAAATCAACGGCCGTTAAAGGCCAACGATTATTTTATGGCATAAGGAACGCACGGTACTTTTCAGCATAATTATATTTTTTTTACTTTTGACCAAATCAACTGTATGGATTTCGAACAAACATGCTGTTAATAAGAAGATTTTTGTTCTGAGAAGTGTCAGGAAAGATGTAAAATTTTTAACTGAAAACGTATCACATTACATGTCAGCACACTACGGTGTTTCATTCAGGAAGTCTCGGGTGGAGCCGAGATGGGGGGCCGCTAGTAATACAATTACAAGAAAGGATCAAACATGCATAAAAGCGTCAATGGGTTATTTTACTGAAAACGGCATATTTTATATCTTAAATAATTAGACCATCGTTTAAGAAGATATCAATCTGGAAACCTTTTTTTTAATATTCAAAAGATGTACACTGCCAAAGGTAAAACGGAATTCAGACTATGAAAAAGTACTCCTTTAATTTTAGATGCAAAAAAGGGTGTTAATGAGCGTCGTGGGCTCATTTCTCAAACGTAAATTTATAGTTTTTGACAACACCTGAAATCAATATGCAAAGTTTTCAATCTTTCTACGTCACACGATGGGAGATTTTCTCAAACAAAAAACAAGTTATAAGTTCTCAAACAAAAGAAAATTACTTACAAAACATAAAATGATTCTTTTAGGTGAGGAGGTTTATAAAATTTATTGATTTTTTGATAATTCCATTCGAATCAAAGCAGTTTAGATCTAAAAAATTCAATCCTTTTTAATTTGTCCGACCTATCAGTACTCTTAATAAAAAAAAGAAACTATATATATAACATATTATTATCGCCGAGTTTCATGACACATGAGCTCAAAAAGTTCTAAATGACCGATATTTTAGATTTTTTTGAAGATTTTAGATTAAAAACGCTGACAAAACTAAATTAGAAAAAAGATAATGTAAAATACGGCCAAGAACTGTAAATGATATGAGTTTTGATAATCGTAAACTCAAAATAATATAAGAAATATTTCTTATAGCTTAGGACGTTGAAAAAAATTATTGATTAATCAAAAAATCGATTCCAATTTGAGAAACTTTGATCTAAAAAAAAACTTTCATTTTACTTAACATGATAATAACCTTTGTGAAAGAGGATTTAACTAAAAAATGTGGATAATTTTCTATAGATTTTATGACACACAACCTTAAAAAACGTTAAATAAGCAATTTTTACATTTTCTTGCAGATTTTCGATAGAAAATATCTAGCAGAATTAAATTAAGGACAAGTTAATATGAAACACGCCCAAGTTTTATCATTTCAAAAAAGTATCTTTTAACTAACATGACTAAAAAAATCATGCTCTATAGTAATTTTTTTTTCGATTCTTGTGAGTTTTTTAGTACAGAAAATAGACAGCAAAAAATAGTTTTTAGCTTAGTGTTACGTACGATAATCTGGACAAATCATACTGACCTACCCTGGTAACAACGAGGCTATTCTAGCAGAGGGCACTGATGGGATGGGAACAAGGTGATATAATACCCATAGAGCCTCAAATTGGGGCACTTGATCGTTATCAGGGCAAGAGACCGAGCAATAATTACGAGAGTACACAACGAGCCTTGAAAGGGACCACACGCGCAACTTTGCCTTATGAATGTAATGTCTTGAATAAAGGTCCTTGAGATAATAAGTGTTGGTCATACTCGCGATGCACCTTCTCACCAATCTCTTTTCCACGTAACAATTTTGATACTAAGTGTGAGGTGCGATAAGAGTAGAAATTTTTTTTCTCTTATTTTACTCGTTTTAAGAAATTCCGCCGAGAAGCACACATAGTACCGTATTGGAAGAATACAACGATTAAAAATCGAGAGGCCGAGGATCTGATTAAAGACGACAGTACTGAACATATTTTATAAGCAGCCATGACAACAACCCAGAAACCAACAGGACTAGTAACATGTAGACAGTCATTTCACATGTAATAAAATTCATTTAATCCCTTACTCCCGAGGCAAGATAAAAGAGTCACTTATTAGGTGAATATAAGGTTATGGGAATTTTTTTTATTTTGATATATATTTATTATTTCATCCACTCCCCCAGTGTCTTTCTTTTGAAGTTATCCTTCTATAGGCCCGTTCTGCCCTATGGAGTAAATCAACAATTTCAGATTGGTGACCTTGAGAAAAAGTGTAACGTAGGTGGATTTTGCTTGATTCTCCCCCTTCGCCCCACCCCTCTTGACGTACTTCCGGTCCCCAGTACATCCCACAACGTCATAGGACCACACCACGCCACACAACATCATCCCATCACACAACACCACATATTTAGAATTTTACATATTTTTTTTTTCTAACCAACTTCTAAAAAAAAAAAAACAGTTCCCAAAGAGATTTAAACCCCTGACCTCTTGCATACTGGGCAAGTCCCTTACCCACTCTGCTATGAGCGGGCCCGACAACAATGGGAAACCCAGTACTTCATTTTATTTTACAGTTCGTAACTTATTTTCAATATGAATTTTTATGTACTGTGTATTCAGTCATTTGGTTTCATTTTACATTAAATAAATAAGTTATTTAATGAAACATATTTTTTAGTACATGTTTTTTCCAAAAATTTGGAACATTTATTTATTTATCATTAAGTTGTTACTTTTAAAATGAATAAATCATCTTTACACAATTTTTTCATTTTTTTAGAATTCTCATAACTGAAATAAAAAAATGTCCGTACTGTACAAATACAATAATTGATTTTTATTGCATTTTCTTGTTTCACAATTCTTCCTTTGTNTGTATAAGTACAATAATTGATTTTTATTGCGTTTTCTTCTTTCATGATTTTTTCTTTGTGATTGAGAACAACATTTAGAGAGGTGGGAGGAGCTCATATATATGTAGCAACGCTGGAAATTATTTTTCTCATTTGGACGTACTTACATACACGCTTTTACGCATACTTAACTCCTTTTTTTTGTTATTAAAAAAAAAAAAGAAAATTATTTATCTACTTGAAAATGAAACAGGTTTATCTAAAAATAATCTTTCATACAAACAAGCATACATTGGGGGGCTTGTACAGATCGTATAAATGCAATTTGAAGTGATTTTTCCATAAGGTCACATATTAAATTGCAAATTTTCTAAAATTATACATGTGAAAGAGAGTACAGATGAACGATCTGAAATTTTCTTTTAGTATTTCTAAAGGTATATTTAGTATACTATTATTACTTCAATAATATCTGTCGTAAAAACCTGTGTATGATAAACGTCCTGAAGGGGCATTCACTGGCATGTACTACTATGCTATCGAAGAAAGCGGTATGACAGGATAGTTTGTTTTAACTTTTGAGATACAATTATATTTTGGATATTAAATATGGACTAGGAATAAGTGTGTAAGCGTATGTGATAAACGTAAGCGTGACGTTACAGATGTAATCAGCGTAGGCAGTAGAAAGTTGTTTTAAAACCATCGGAAGATTCGATGAGTGTGCACAGTCTTGTACTGGCCACCTCAATATTGTTAGTATTGTATTGTGCCATTATAAATATATTGTTTATGATTGTTCAGTTATTGTAATATAAAAATATTTATTGACACCACACCCATCTTACGTAGGTATACTCTTCCCAATGATAATTGCACTACCTTTGTACACAGTAACGTTTCATGGAAGGTATATTTATGTTTATAATTTTATTGTCAGCCATATATTTTTATAGAAGTATAACTTCTTACATAGGTACCCAAGCACCTACTGTCCACTGGTTTTTTTTTTAATCCGAAAAAAAATCACGCGAGATAACCGACTTACATACGCAGTGAACTAGGAACATTTTTGTTGGAAAAATGATTCACGTGATTCAAAAATTCTAGAGCAAAGACAAAAATGTATAAAACTTAGAACAACAAAGGTAAAATACAGGGACTTTTTAGTAGACTTTGTACAGACACAGGAATCATCCAAAAATAATAACACACACCTATATCGGCTGAGGGATACATCACTATTTTTATTGTTATCGATTTTTTCAACAAAAACAAACGACGGATATTCCCAGAAGAATTTTTCTACCTATTTACCATCAAACAAGAATACAATGAAAAATTGAAGAAACCAAGAGAAAGACGAATGCCATTTTTTTACTTTCTTGTCTAGCCTCTTACTATTATCTTCGTCCCATTATTAAGACGTTCCATGCGTTATTAAACGCAACTAGGAGAATACATAAGCTTTGTCATAATCAAAGAGGGAGATAAGTTTCACGACACGTACATACGTAAAAGAAAAGTAGAAGAACCAGTAGGCAGTAGGTAATTGGGTATCATAGTGTGAATTATTTCATAACAACTTCCTACTGCCTGCGCTCATTATATCCCTAACGTCACACTCACACACTTATTCCCAGTCCATACTAAATACTTAAAATATAATTGTATCGAAACAATTAAGAAAAACCATTCTGCAGTACCACTTTCTTTAATTGGGTAGTTTAACATGCCAGTGAAAGTCCTTTTGGAGCGTCCCTCACATGGATTTTTTTCACAAATGTTATTCAAACATGAAACATTTATTCAAAATAACATTTAAAAAATACCAATAAAAATTGCAGATTAATCAACTGTAACTTTTTTTGTATGTTTATTTTTTTTTAAATCGCAGTTTAACATGTAATCTTATAGAAAATTTACCTAAAATTGCATTTATATGATCTGTAGAAATATTCCATTTTTTTCGGTATAAAAGATTACTGCAAGATAAACCTATAAAATTTTTAAGTCGATCTATAATTTTCTTTCTTTTTTTAATATTATAAAAAAAAAGGGATCAAGTATGCGGAAGAGTATGTATGTAAGTACAACCATATGAGAAAAACAATTGCCAGCTTAACTGCACACATTTGTGCTCCTCTCACTTCTCTGAACTTTTCCGCAGGTAACTATGTGAAGAACGTCCCTAAGTCAAAAAATCACTTAAATTAAAAATGGAAAAACTGCGAAAGAATAAAGCACAATAAAAATCAATTATTGTATTTGTTAAATACAACAAATTTTTTTTTGTAATTTTTGAAAACAATTATTTATTTATCGTAAAAGTAACCAATTAATGATAAGTAAATAAATATTTATCAATACACAGAAAAGCTATCGGGGTGCCTTATGTGTGTGTGTATACGAGAGCGTTGGGGGACAATTTAGTATGGGGAATGCGCAAGAATTGAGTTGGTAAGGAACGCGCATCATGACGGCGGCGTTTGGTAGTGGTCCGGGAGTGGGGCCTCGCTGGAGAGGAGCTCGCTAAAGAGAGCTTGGGTAGGCAGTTGGAGTCGGTAAGCCCAAGGGGACGACACAGGGATCAACGAGGGACCCGTGTGGGACAGCCAGCACTTCTTGTTTGCCCCCAGAACTCTCCAAAAGAAGCTAACAGCATCACTACGCACTGCTGCACGATCAAAAAATAGTAAGTATTCCCTTTGTCTGCTGACATCGTCTTCTCATCAACTTTTGTTGATGAGTTCAGACTCAGGACAGATAATGTCTCTGGTTGTTTAATTCATTCAACCAAGTGGTGGTCCTGAGTCGGCGACCGGTAATAAAGGAGGGCTATTTTATTTGTGTGTTAAGTTTCTCAGTGCGCAGTGGTTTGGCTTTGAGGAAGATCCCCGGTGTTTCCTTGTATTTTTCTTTATCGGACGTTGCGTTTCTTTGGGAATTATTTTTCGAGTCGTTGGTAGGAGCGGAGTATTTTTTCTATTTTTTGAATGGTAAATGATAAGCGTTGATCTCACTTACTGAGACCATTTGGTTGGCAGGATGAAATCCCCGGCTGTTTAGTCAACTGAGAGGTGACCTACCGACCGCTTTTTTATCATCCTTGCGGAATTTTCGTTTGTTGGGAATCAATTTTATTTTTTTTCTTGAGTTTTTGATTGGGTAAACGACGCTCTCGTGTTGTGGTCTGCACAGTGGCACGAGCTGTATGTGTATGCTGCCTCTGGATTTTTCTTTTCTTTTGATTTGAATATACAGTTTCCATATATCAAAACTGTAGAGTATGAGCCGCGGTGCATTTCGATGATGTTATTTTCATCTATTGCTTCAAACTTCAATGCTGAATCAATGTTGAATCAACGTTGATTTTAGCGATACATCAACGCTGAACCAACATTGAATCAACGTTGATTCCATGAATGATGGAACACTGAAATCAGTCGTAATTTACATTGTTGATTCAACAATGATTCAACGTTGAATGAACACTGATTCAACTTTGAATCAGCGTTGAATCAGTGTTGATTTAAACGTTAATTTAATAATAAAAAAACACAATGCGTATTCAATACAGTTTAACATTAAATAACTGAACCCCCCTGTTTTGGTGTTACCATACAGGTAGTACCTCCATATAAGTCAATATATCTGCCCCAAATGTTACTATACTACTTTGTAATTTTTTAAAATTTAATTTTAACGTTTTGATCAACGCTGAATCAACGCTGATTCAATGTTGGTTCAGCGTTGATTCAACGCTAAAATCAATGTTGATTCAGCATTGATTCAGCATTGAAGTTTTTGATAGGGATAATTTTAAACGTATAATTACCTTACCCTTTATTATTTTTTGTTTTTATATTAATAGAATTGTGTTTTAAGTTCTCGTGAGTGAATAGTTCGTAAGCCTAACTTTGAGAAAAACAAGTTTGACCGAGAAGGGTTAGGTAGTGGTGAACGGCGATATATTGGGAGGATTCCACAAAAGTGTTCATGAATTAATTATAAATTTTTTCTTGTAATCCAAGGTGGTACGATTCTTTGTTATAAATTTTTAAGTGTGAATTTTGATTCCTTGATTTGATCATGTAATGACCTTTCATAAATTTATTTGGTGAATCCACAAAGTTTTTTTCATTTGTATAACTTTTTCTTTAATTCTTGAAACACACAAAGTTTATTTTATATGGCGTTAATTATTGTTCTGCAAACCATCTGAAATAAGTTTTGATTATTAAAATAAATAATCGAGCGTTGAAGCTGAGAATACGATGTGTATTTTGTTTTTCGTTCGTCGTTTAAGTTTGAATAAATATTGCGAAGCTAATCGAAATTCCCATTGAGTTTTGACATTATTCATTTGCCACTACCCTAAACTCCTCTGTCCACCATTATTTAGCCTCGAACCACCCTCAACAAAAGTGGACCATTGCAATAGATTAATTTTTAATTTTTCGAAAAAATATTTAATTAAGAAAATTACTGTATTGAAACAAATTATTTATTAATCAGTTTAATTTATAATAGAACTTAATAAATAATTATACAGTAAATACAACTTTACATCAAAAATAAGTTAATCCTTGTATTTTGTTTCCTTCTTTTCGGTGTCAGCCCCGATTAATCTCTCTCGGCAAATGTTGACCGCACGACTCTGAGGTACATCACCAACAACATCATCATCATTATCATCGATGGGACGCCAAAATAAAATGAAAGAAAAAAAATAATAATAATAAAGGAATAATAATTCATCAAATTCAAAACGTGTGGTGTTGTTGGTGTCGTGGTGTTGTGTTTTGTAGGGGACCAGAAGTGTGTTACAGGGGGTGGGACGAAAAGGGAAAAATCAAGTAAAATTTACTTCTGTCACACTTTTTTTCCGCCACCAATCTGTCTTTCTTAACTTCAATCTTACCTTCACGCATAACAAGCAAATAGAAGTATAGCTTAAAAAGAATGATTTATTTGGGCGACATTAACCATGAGTCAGAAAGCGATAACGAAGGCCCGGGTAACACAATAACCGACACGTGGAGAAGATATAAAAATAACCTGACGAAACCATATAACAAGTGAAATAATTACAATAACAGGTATAAAGATGACAACCCCAAAGGTAATAATTATCACGGCAACCGCAGTAACTGTGACTTGTACTATAGTACTGTTACTATAGAGTACTATACAGCAGGGATACATTCAACCGTTATGGAAACGGCTATGAAAATCAAGAAATCAGAGACGGCTATAATAGGGATTTAGTTAGGAACGGGCTGCCACAGGACATAAGCCCACAGCAGTAAGAACACGGCGTATACGCCCCTAACAACAAAAAAGACCTAGCCAAAGCTTTAACCTCGCAAGATATTTGGCGTGGTCCCCAAACGTCAAACATGAATTAAAGAAAGAAACAGAGAGAAGCGTGTATGGTGAGGCAGGATATGCGAGACGAAAGGCTCCAGAAAGCAGAGCAAGTAATAGTGGATGTGGAAAGGCACAACAATAGCCCAAGTACTTACACAGTGCAGGGATGAGAAGAACGTGATACAGCAGAGTCCAAAAATACTCCTACACAGCAGGGTGGCAAACGCACAAGGAAAGGCAAGAGGGCCCGCAAAAAAAGCAATCAGAAAAAAGCCACCAACGGTTACATAATCGACGGTGCCTACGAAAATAATTACAGATACGAAAGTGCGGCGAAAAAAATTACATCCTAAAAATTTGCGGAGGATAAGATTATTTACTATGAAGTACGGAGAAAACTATTCTAACCATGAAAGTGCGGAGAAAAAAATGATTCATTCCGTTTAAGCTGCGAAAAAAATGACTACCTTAATACTTGTGGAGAAAAAAATTACACTGTCAAAATGTGCGGCGAAGAAAATTACACTTTCAAAATGTGCGGAGAAAAAGACTACACGACTAAAATGTGCGGCAAAAAAAATTACCCTGTTAAAATGTGCGGCGAAAAAAATTACATGACTAGAATGTGCGGCGAAAAAAATTATTTGACTAGAATGTGCGGCAAAAACAATTACATGACTAAAATCTGCGGTGAAAAGAATTACGGCCTTAAAACGTTAGTCGAAAAAAATTTTTCACCGTCAAGTTCGGCGAAAACTATTACAGCTACAAAAAGACGTAGAAAAAAAAAGATTTTATCGAAATGTGTTACAAAAAAAATTATTTTCGTTACACTGTGCGTACAAATAGTGCGTAAAGTACTTTTAACCATACAACCTGAGGGACAACAAATAATTGATTAGGAAAACAAATATTTATGATGAATAAATGAATTAACGAAAAAGATAATTAATCCTGTTGGACTGTAACCTATTAATCCAGGGGAAAACAAGAAATGTAATCAGTGTTTATAAAATTATTTTGGTAATTATTTACTTCAGCGTATCACCCTTAAAATTAGTGTTAAGATTGGAAATTTTTCAATTTTAATGATTAAGAAGTTTGATTCATGTGGTTTTAAAGAGCGGAAAACAAAATTTTTTTGAAAATGTTTATACTTTTTTATTTTTTTATTTTTTTTTTACTGTTTTCCACACATATATTATTGTGTTTTCTGTACTATATACTTCTAGTACCTACATACAAAAAAGAATTATGAAGTACAGAAAGTATATATAACAGAAAACCACGATAATATATGTGTGGAAAACAGTATGAATATAGTATTGTACGTACATCTATTGTACGTACAATGATTAACTTATACATACAAATCACGAAAGTACTATTTGCCACACATAAATATATCATAATGGTTTTCTGTCATATTTACTAAATTAATGTACTTCATGATTATCAATTTCATGTAGGTACTGAAAGTATATAGTACAGAAAACACGTCAATGTATGCGGAAAAAAATAAACAAAAAATTTAAAAATTAAACATTTTGAAATAATTTAAAAAAAAAATTTTTTTCCAAAAAAACAAACTTTTTTTTGCTTTTTGTGGTTCAAAAACACGTGAATCATTTTCTAAATCATCAAAATTAAAGAATTTCTAATTAAAATGATTGTTTACGAGGTGACGTGCTAAAGTAAATAATCACCATTATTTTGATGGTTAAATAAAAAAATTAAAGAGGAAGAAGACACATACAATCGATAGACAATAACCTCATAATCCATAGGATAACGGGTGATTAAAATCTAAGTTTAAATAATCGTAATGATACATAAAAAAATTAATGATTAACGAACAAGACAATGAATCCCAATGGATTATAACCTAATAACCATGGGGACAACGTGTTATTAAAATCAGACGTTATTATGTTGATAGATTATTAATTATGCTGATAGATAAATAGATGAATGACTGATAAAAGAGAGAATGAATTTGAATAGGCTATAGCCTAATAATCCAGAGGACGACGAGTAATTAAAATGAAAGCTTATTTAATCATTATGATAAATACATAAATTAATGAATAACAAAAAAGACTAATAATTATGATAGACTATAACCTATTAACCCACAGGACAACGTCACAACGAGTAAATAAGATCACAGTTTAAATAATCACTATAATCGATGAATGGATAAATAAATGATATATTAATAAATTAAATGCTGCACAACCTATAGTGCTGCTTAGTTAATGAATCAATAAATCCACAGCTATTCCACCCAACGCGCTGGTTAGTTATTTGTTGTTGCTTCGTTATCAGATAAAAGCCTATTGAGTTATTTGACTACAGTTTCTTCGAATAAAGTTTTTTGTTTGTAGCCGAATTTATCCATTTATTAATTGCTCTTAATTTCAAACGATTGATAACCTATAATTTAATAAGTTGCTGTCCTCTGGGAAATCAGGTTAAGGTCCATTGAGTTATTTGGTTTAGATTTCTCAAAATTTTTATTTTTTGTTTCCCATTTATTAAATTAATATAATTTCATACTTTTTACNTTTTTTTAATTTCTCTTAATTTCAAACGATTGATAACCTATAATTTAATAAGTTGCTGTCTTCTGGAAAATCAGGTTAAGGTCCATTGAGTTATTTGGTTTAGATTTCTCAAAATTATTATTTTTTGTTTCCTATTAAATAAATTAATATAATTTCATACTTTTCACAAAAAAAATCATTTATTTGATTATCTGTAGTCCCCTGGGTTGATTGAGTTGCGTTATTTGATATTCATTGATCGTTTTTTGATGAAGTATTAAGTGCTTTGGATACCCTAGCATTACATTTTTTAACTGATTGACTATATAGCGCGCTGGGTTACGTGGCATTGGATTTATTAATATATCAGTACCGCACCGTACCAGGTTACGTAGAATTAGATTTACAAAAAAAATCATCTATTTGATTATCTGTAGTCCCCTGGGTTGATTGAGTTGCGTTATTTAATATTTAGTGATCGTTTTTTGATGAAGTATTAAGTGCTCTGGATACCCTAGCATTACATTTTTTAACTAATTGACTATATAGCGCGCTGGGTTACGTGGTATTGGATTTATTAATTTATCAGTACTGCACCGCACCAGGTTACGTAGAATTAAATTTATTAATTAAATACTATCATCTTTTTTACAATAAATTAACTTAAATTTATTTATTTGCAAACGTTCTGTTATTAGATCAGAGTCTATTTATTTGGTAAAAGTTGCTTGGGATTACGTTTTTTGCTAGTTTCCCAATTTACCAATTTAATAATTTTGATTATTTTCAACGATTTCCAGCCTATAATTCATTTGCTGTCCTTAGAGTAATCAGATTAAAGTCTATGTGTATGAAACTCCAAACGTTAGGACCCTACGACTATCCGAAAAAATTTATTTTGCTCCAAAACAATTGAAAACGCTAAAAGGCACTGTTATAAGGACTCCTGGGTGAAAACAAGCGTTAAATTAACATGTCAAATCCATAAACAGCTTAAAAAATTGAAAAAAAATAGCATCCAAATTAATTAATCAAGGGATCACAATGCGTAAAAATCATATAAAAAATAAAAATAAATGAAACATTATTCCTATCATAAAACCATGGAGAAAATAAACGAATATATGCAGCAACATAACACAAATACATAACCTCAATCCCTTAGCGCTCACAAAAGCAGGAATTTAACCCAAAACGTTACTTAAGTGATACAGGTGAACAAATTTCGGTTGTAAAGAAAATTTTTCTTAGCACAGACATGCCAATAGAGAGTAGGTATCGAGTAGCTATTTTCAGCGTGACACACGGATCACGCGAAAAATTGGGCACAGTACCGGCTCAACTGCATAAATCGAAGCACATGCTGCATGTCGTCCCCCAGGACCTCATAATTGACATGGAAGGAATCATAGGGTAGGATTCTTGTAAGCGATACCAGGGCCAGATAAGCGCCACTGAGAATACGATTAGACAAGATGACGTAGAGATATCACTGTTGAAGCTGGAGCGTTTAAAAATACCTGCAAAATTGAGACAAATAATTTACGAGCGAATAATAAAAAGCAGAAATGAATCAGAAAATGGCTGGATACCTCTCCAAGAAATGAAGGAAGGAATATTGTTAGGAAATTGTATAGCCAGAAATATTAACGGGAAAATAGTCACAGAATGTATTAATATGAGTAGCAAGAAAAAAAACGTGCCCGTTCCAGAAGTGGAGCTGCTAGAATACGAAGAAGTTTATTGGAAGTACTAAGAGGACGTAGTAGGGGACAATGTCAAAAAGTTTGGAAGAAGCAGTGATAAGGTTATTTAATGAGGAAATAAGTGATGACAAAGAAAAAACAAAACATTTTACAAGAGACGAAGAGGAGCTAAAGAAACAAAAACCAGTGCATAAGATAACGCAACTCGTAGACATAGCCAGTTGCAACCATAAAGAAAAAGAACATGTGAGAAGACTGATCGAGCTAAACCCTTACGTATTTGTCCTTGATAGAAAACCTCTCAAAGCAATACACTTGTGGAAGCATCAAATGATAACGACGTCAGTTAAGCCCATCGTAGCGAAAAAATACAGATATCTACCGGCGATAAAGGATCAAATGAAAATCGAAATAAAAAAAATACTCAAAAAAGGGATAATTGAACCCTCCACCTCCTCATATAGCTCGAATACCTAGATAGTGGCAAAACCAGCAGGGCCAAACAATATAAAAAGGGGTGAGAGTAGTCACAGATTTTCGACTACTAAACGAAGTTACAGTGTGTTCATGTTACCCGCTACCGTTTCCAAGTGACATCTTAGAGAACCTAGCGTCAGCACGTTACATCACGGTAGTGGATCTCAAATCAGGATTTTTCCAGGTGGAAGTACACGAAGATGATGCAAAAAGGACGGCATTTTCAGGCCCAGACAGGCATTACTAATACAAAAGGATGCCAATGGAATGCAAGGACTCGCTAAACACATTTCTAAGGGCAATCGCACTAGCACTCGCAGGGTTACAAAAACATCAAATAAAAGTGTATTTTGATGACATAATGGTCTTTTCCCCCGACATTGAGGAACATTAGAGACGATTAACGAAGACGATAAACTATTAAAATGGCTAGCAGCTGCAAATCTCACGGTTGATTCTAAAAAATGTCAGTTCTTAAAAAAAAGTGAAAGTGCTCGGTCACATTGTAGGCAATGAGCAGATAATGACTGACTCAAAGAGACTTAAATAGGCCAGAAATTACCCTCGACCGACAAACGTAAAGAAAGTGAAATAGTTTCTAGGATTCATAGGCTACTGCAGGCTATTTATCAATTATGCACTAATTGCCCAACCTCTATCAAGACTCTTAAGAGCGGGTACTGCATTTGAATGGGACGACCAAGAGAATCATTCATTCAAAACTCTCGTGAATACTCTGCAGTGGACCTGTATTCATCTCCCCAAATTTGGAAAAACTGTTTATCGTCATAAAGGACGCATCAGATTACGCGATTGGAGCGATCCTTGATCAGGGAAATATCGGAAAAGACAGACTGTGCCAGTACGCGTCTCGCTACCTTAAGGAAAGCGAATTCCGCTACCCGACATACGACAAGAAATTATTGGCAATTGTATTTACATTGCAATTGTATTGCATTACATGAGTTTACGGTGGTTACAGACTACGAACCGCTTAAGCACTTTTACTCACCTAAAAAACCAGACATTTGTTTTAACAGGTTCAAAGCGGAACCAAGTGGATATGAGTTATCACCAGCGAGCATATTTAAAACACGAGCAACTATAAAGAAGAGAATTCAAGGTAATCCGAAAAAAATATAAATCTGTGTACCAACTCAGAAAACTCAAACATCATAATACAGAATAAGAATCGATATTGCAATGAAAATATTGAAGAAGGTTCAGATATGAGTACTGAAAGTCAAGAAAACGGCGATGCGGACTTTCAATTAGAAGAGCCTACTACGCAATTGACGACGGACCCGTTAAAAGTAATAATAATAGCTAATTGTGACACGCCATTACCTAGTGCCACAATCAAGAGTTAATTACTGAAAAACAGAGAACCAATATAGAAGAAAAACAAGGAAACATATAACAAGCTAGAGAATTTTCAACAGATAAACGGGAAAGGCCAAATATACATGACCTATTAGAGGGAATGTTTGATTAATTTCGGGCTCAAGTAATAATTAACATTAAAGGGCGAGATGTAGAAGGTAGTCCGTGAATGAAGATAGATATGTGGGAGCCTACCAAGATAATAACGATAGAAGAAGCAGCGCTACACACAAGAGAAGAAGTAAATAAAAACGCACATAATGAAGGGAGTATGGCTCAGTAGGAGGAAAATGAGAACGTGGTACAAAACGAACGCAATGAGCAGTTGGAGAAAGTTGCATTCCAAGATAAGTGGCTAGAATATTTAAAAGACAAAACACAAATAGAAAGTTGCAAATGCACCCAATCTAGTGCTGTCTGAAATAAAATATCAGAAATTCCATCCAACGCCCCCGGGAACTGTTTGTTTCACATCCTTACATGGTTATACGAACTCGATATTTCAACTAATGAGTTACAAACAATTCTACGTAACTCAAAAATGTATTAAAAAATGCAGAGAGCTGAAGGAAAAAAATAAATTTTGGAATTACAAACAATGTATGGGAACAGTGATTGTACTCATCTGTTCTCTCAAGAATTCAGGAAAAACATATGTGTACATTTTGCATTAACCAATAGAAATTACATTGTCACTCATTATACTGCAACGACAGAAGATAAATTTGGTCATTTACATCTAGAAGCTGTAGGTGAAAACGCACATTATACGCCTCTCATACAAGTCTCCAGCAAGATAAATACGGCGATACCGCTGTGGTAGTTTCTACCACAATTTTTTTAGTTGTGCTGACCACAATCTACTGCAGTGATCTGTACAGTAGTACACATTACTATAAGGCATCGTAGCATTTACCTTATTTTCTGGTCGAAACAACGACAAATTATTGTGGCAGTTCTTACCACAGCCTTCGCAGTAAGCGCTACTGTAAAATTTTCTCAGAGTGGGAAGCGTAAGCATGGGCCTGAGCTAGACAAAAGAGTGGACAGACGCAAGTGAAAAAAAAAGACAAAAGTCATTCAGAAAAAAAGCAAGACTCTTTCAAAAGAGTAGCTGATACTAGCAAACAAAAACCGGGAGGGAATGGACAGAAGACGAGCAGCGATAACGACAGCCTTGAAAATACAGCAGATAAAGAAATAGAGCAAGCCAACGAGTTAAATAAAGCACTATGCAAAACAGAGAGCGAGAATGAAGCCAACAAAGTCATTCACTCATCGTCGATGGAAAAATATAGAGTGTGAAGAACACGCCTACCAACGGAAAGGCCACCATGGGCACCAAAAGAGAGGTAATATCTACCTCTACTATAAAAACTGATTAAGATAAAGTGAATTGTAGCAAGAGCGTTGCTGCCCTGTTGGCTACGTCTATTTTGAAGAAGTCAACTAATTTGTTACTTGTAAATTTACGAGGGATTGCGGCACAAAAAAACTACTCAATTGACAAACAATTAATTAAAACTCACAAAAAAAAAAAAAACAATTTTTCTGAATTTATCTGAACGGAGGATGGGAATAAAATGGTCAAAATAAATTTTAAATTCACTGATTATGAGCCACGAACGAAGATATATTTCGTGGCTCAAGGGAACAACTCCGAAAAGAAAAATCCAAGAGAAGAAAAATTAACGAAAATACAAACGAGTGAGGTTTAACTATAAATTTTGAGATGTATTTCTTTGATGATGATGAGAAAGGATGTAGAAGCCAGTAGGACGAATGTAATACCCAACTATGCCAGATACTCGAGATCACAGTTGATAACTGTAGACCGCTCTGTATAGACAGATAGTTCGGAACTAACCCGGCGTGCCCACCCAAAGTAGTCGCAAGACCCCCCTTCCCTTTTAATTCTCCCACCAGCTGCAGTCGTCAGGATCCGTCAATCCCTTACACCTTATGTGAAAAGCCAGGAAAGAGAGAGAGAGAGAGATAGAGAGAGAATGATGTAAGCAATTAAGAGAGGGGGAGAGACCTATGATTCGGGGACACTTAATTAGAGCAAAAGAGATGGAGATGTTGGCGCTTGATAGAGCAGGAGAGAAATGTCTAGCTAATGAGAGCATAGAGAGGGAGACATAATGAGATTTGGCGCGAGAGCCGTTAAATGTACTGACTAAAACAAAAGGAGAAAAAGGATGAAGGTAAGAAAGAAATTGACTGGCGCTTGCATGTGTGAATATGTGATGAATTTTTGTGTAAACTCGGTGTGCTGCCACTTTCGGCGTGCTGCGAGGTTGATCCTCCACCGCTCACGAGGCGGTCTACGAATTTTAGTCGTTTCAACTAAACATAGAGGGCCACCCATGCAAGTGCTTGGACAATCCAGCGTTTATGACAATAACAGAAGCAGTACCCAACATAGAGGTCATAGATGCGCTACAAAAGAGAGAATACATTAATCCGACATGCATGAACAACGAGAAAAGAATCGTAAGAGAAGCTAAAATGACTAATGCAAAAAGAATACAAATTATGCTTGTACATGTAAAGGAGCATTTTTAAGAAATGGCGCTGAAATTGAACATTAAAGAGTGTATTAAGACCCTTTGAGAGGTAGTAGTAGCAAATGAAATAAAAACGATGAGGATCGTTAGGGACCTAGCGATCCTCAGTTTAAGCCAGTGGGGATACTTTGTCAATACCTTTGAGGAAATATCCAAAGATATTAGACTAAAAATTGATATTATTGGTCGTTACTTAATGAAGATCCATTTCGAGGTAAACTAAATAATAATGACATGTTTGTAGTCAATCTTCACTTTACTTTATTCGTATAAATACGTTACAGCTGTTTCAGTACACAGTACCTTTCTCAGATGTGTGTACATCAAAACTAAATAATTTATACCCCGTTATTACATTGAAAACATACACACATATACCACAGTTCAACCACAGACGAAAATACATACGCATTGTACATAGTCAATAAATAGTCAGCTAATACAATCATGTTATTTAAAAGCTTAGCAGAGGTGAGTTATTCAAATTGAACACATCATTTAACAATGTATCTGAATCCCTGAACTTGTTGATCTTTAATGCTTCCAACAAATCTCACTTTTTTCCTTTTTTACATGTACGTAAAACTTTAAACTTTTTATTATAAACATGGTCACAGTTGATTAAATGACAAGCGTAACTAGAAGTATCTAATTTCTTTGTATAAGCATTTTTATATTCTTTTAGTCTATATTTAAAAGCTCTGTCAGTTTGTCCTCTATATTTCATATTACAAGATCCACAATTAAGTTCATACACACTTGACTTATTTAACATTTTTGTTTTGTCATTATTTTTGATGATTGTTTGTAAATTTTTACAAACATACAACTAATTTGTTACGTGTAAATTTATGAGGGATCGCGGCACAAAAAAGCTACTCAATTGACAAATAATTAATTAAAACCCACCAAAAAAAAAACAATTTTGCTGAATTTATCTGAACGGAGGATGGGAATGAAATGGGTAAAATAAATTTAAAATGCACTGATTATGAGCCATGAACGAAGATATATTTCGTGGCTCAAGGGAAAAACTCCGAAGAAAAAAACCCAAGAGAAGAAAAATTAACGAAAATACAAACGAGTGAGGTTAAACTATAAATTTTGAGATAAATTTCTTGTAATGAAGAGTGTGTACTTGTGTATTGTGTGTAAAAAACGTATACTTACCTATTAAGTTCATACACACCTGACTTATCTTCAATTTTTGTTTTGTCCTTATTGTTTTTGATGATTGTTTGTAAATTTTTTTTAAGATTTAAATGCTATTTCTGTATTGTATTTTTTGAAATGATTTTTTATTTTTTTTTTGCTATTTTTTCATTATATGTAATAACAAAGTATCTTGAATTTTCTTTTATTGGTTGGGGGAAGAAATTTTTCATATCAATTTTGTATTTTATTTTTTCAACTAAATTATCAATGACGTTTGGAACATAACCGTTATTATATGCTTTTTGTTTTATAATATTTAATTCTTTCGTATAATTGTGAGGATTTAAGAGAACGGAAAGAAGTCTATAAATATAACTGTAATATGCGGACATTTTATGTGTAAAAGAGTGAGTAGAAGTGTTATGTATCGTTGTGTCAGTGTTAGACAACGGAAAGAACTTTACAAATATAACTGTAATATGCGGACATTTTTTGTGTGAAAGAGTGAGTAGAAGTTTTATGTATCGTTTTGTCAGTGTGAGACGGTTTATGAAAAATACTTTATAACATTTGATCGCTTATTCTGTGTAATGTTAAATCCAAAATAATAATTTTATTATTTATTTCTCGTTCTTATAAGAATAAAGTATTTTTCATAAACCGTCTAACACTGACACAACGATACATAACACTTCTACTCACTCTTTTACACATAAAATGTCCGCATATTACAGTTATATTTATAGACTTCTTTCCGTTCTCTTAAATCCTCACAATTATACGAAAGAATTAAATATTATAAAACAAAAAGCATATAATAACGGTTATGTTCTNAAAAAATAAAATATAAAACTGTTATAAAAAATGTCTACCGCTTACCAGTAAAAGAAAATTCAAGATACTTTGTTATTACATATAATGGGAAATTATCAGAAAAAATAAAAAATCATTTCAAAAAAAAATACAATATAGAAATAGCATTTTAATCTAATACAAATTTACAAACAATCATCAAAAATAATTAGGACAAAACAAAAATGTAAAATAAGTCAGGCGTGTATGAACTTAATTGTGGATCTTGTAATATGAAATATAGAGGACAAACTGGCAGAGCCTCTAAGTATAGACTAAAAGAACATAAAAATGCTTATACAAAGAAATTAGATACTTCTAGTTACGCTTGTCATTTAATCAACTGTGACCATGTTTATAATAAAAAGTTAAAAGTTTTACGTACATGTCCAAAAGGAAAAAAGTGAGATCTGTTGGAAGCATTAAAGATCAACAAGTTCAGAGATTCAGATACATTATTAAATGATGTGTTCAATTTGAATAACTCACCTCTGCTAAGTTTATACATAACATGATTGTATTAGCTCACTATTTATTGACTATGTACGATGCGTACGTATTTTCGTCTGTGGTTGAACTGTGATAAATGTGTGTATGTTTTCAATGTAATAACGTGGTATAAATTATTTAGTTTTGATGTACACACATCTGAGAAAGGTACTGTGTACCGAAACAGCTGTAACGTATTTATACGAATAAAGTAAAGTGAAGATCGACTACAAACAAGTCGATGTTAGACTAGGTACTCTACATGAGCTTTCTAGTAATCCCAACAGCAGATCAAAGGTTTAAAATCATCAGAGACTACCACGAGTCGGCAACAGGTTGATATAGGGGAACAAACAAGACATATAACAAGATTGCCAAGGACTACTACTGGAGAAATATGCGTCCAAATGTGAGACAAGTCATCCTGGGATGCGCATTATGCCAAATGGAAAAACTCGTCTGAATTAAAACGAAACAAGTCATGCTCATCACCGACACACCAAGTAGACCATTCGAAAAGATTTCTATAGACTTCTATGGACCCATCAGTAAACCCTCAGCGAATCAGTACATACACATACTATCATAGCAAAACTGGCTGACGAAATTTATCGACCTCGTACCTGTGAAAAGAGCAACAGCCGAATCAATGGTAAGAACGATCACAAATAAATTTATAGTGTATGTTGGGCCACTGAAACATTTATTATCAGACCAAGGCAATCATTTTATGAACAAAAGCATGGATGAACTCGCAAAGTTGTTCAAAATAGACGAAATGGGCAGCACAGCATTACACTTACAAACAAACGGTACCATCGAACGTACGCATCATACTCTCACGAAGTACATAAAGGTCTACGGAGAACAAAATGATCACTGGGACGAACATTTACCGAAACGCATGCACTCATATACCACCACGGACCATCAGAGTACAAGATTACTCACCACACAAACTCGTTTTAGGACAAAGCGCCAGAACAACATCTAGTATTAAACTGCTACCCCAGAGCCAAACTTCAAACGAATATTTCGAAGAGTTAGTTGAGACCCTGACAGAAATGAGAATCATTACAGCAATGAACCAAGTTCAGGCAGAATACTGATCGAAGTATTACTATGACCGCAAACTGAATACAAGATATTTCTTGGAGAATAGGTTTATGTGCTGAAAGAGCCATCTAAGAGTAAATATGGTTCGCAATACGAGAGCCCGTATGAAATAATTGGTATTGATTAAATTAACAAAAATGTAAAGCTACAGAGAGGCGATGAAACAAGAGTACCGCTCGTAGATAAAATCAGAAAATTATGTATGGTAAAGGAACCGCTAGAGAATGCGAACAGGGTGGGAGACACGAAGTTACAGACTTGAACATTTGACTTCGATTACAATTTTCGTCGCCTCCAGACGCATCGCGAAAATACAACAGAAAAAAGGGATGAGAGATGAAGAACCATACAGAAGGAGGTGCAGGGATTTGGTCAGCAAATGATACAGGCAATGACAAGAGCAATATTATCGGGGAAACAGTAAACAAATAACATAGAAAATAACTATGTCAAATTACTCAAGCTAAACAAAAGTACGACATATGGCGCTACCTCATTTAATTAATTTTTTAATCACAAAAGGGAAAAGCAGTGCTAAAGACAATGAATCCAGGGAGAAGCGGGAAAAACATGGCAGAAACCAAAAATTTTAAATCTCGTGGTACTCAAAGAGTCATCTACATAGTAGATTATTTCACATAACGTATTGAAAAGAAGAGAAATTTTTTTTAACAGTTCGTTTTTTTCTGGACACACACTACCGCAGTACATTATAAAACAAACAGCAGTGTATTAAACTAATGCAAGCATTTGAATAAAGTAATTAAAAGANAAAAGTATTAATTTTTTTGTTTGAGAGTGGAAGCCGCACAGAAAAAGAAACAAATGGGGGAGGTAGAGTTAATCGAGAAAAATCCAGTGATAATAGTAGAAAATCTGGGTCTAATCCAGTGAGCCACATCAATGTGGAATTTAATATGGTATGTAGATTGGAGTTAAATAATCGAGAAGTCAAGACAATTTTTACGGGCATAGAGACAAGCTAGCTGGAAGTGCGCAGTAACATTAAGAAAGAAAAAACGAATGTATAAAGCAAACAAACCAGGCCATAGACGAAGTTCTACAAACGAAAAAAAAAGGTGCAAGAGGCATACAGAGCAGTTGTGAACCAAGAAATTCTTAGTCAAACTTCAGCCGTTTAAGTGATTCAAGGACAAATAAAGGTAGTGGAGAAGGAAAAAATACAAGAGTTGATAGTTTTAAAATCAACTCCCACGATCGACACAAATAAATATGTAACGAAACAAATAACAGTCACGGCATTTGGAAATCATGAAAAATAACAATAGAATATGAAAAAATTTAAAGAAAAAGCAGGAAAAATACCAAAAGAAGGATTTAAAATATTGGCAGACTTGATAACAGAAAAGGACAAGGTGTCAAACATAATAGAAGAATTTCAACAAATTTTTACAGTCCCGGTATAAATATATAAATATATAAATGTGTACGATGTGCAAGAAGAAATATGGTAATAAACTAATGCGCGTGTCTTATTAGAATCAATGTATAAGTTAAGGTAAAACAAATTAAAATAGAACTGAATTTTTTTTTCTCAAAACCAAAAGAAAAGTTGTATAACAGAATAGCGCAAGGGAAAGCGGAGGGGCGGTAAGATAAAACTCGGAAGCCAATGGTTTTAATTTTTTTTTAACAAAGGTGTGTATTTTTTTTACATATACAAACTTTTTCTGCCATTACTTTTCTTTTTCTTCCATTATATATTTTCTCTTTTAAACATTCTCCCGTCTCCATCCCCACCCACGGGATCGACGCACGGAAGCGACCCCCTGTACCCCCTTCATTAACTGAACGTGGACCAATTCGGACGATATCGGCTGAGGGGCAAGGGCACTGCAGCAGCCTGCACAAGACATGAGTGATGCTACCTCACTGGCAACAGCAAACAACCCGCCACTAACCGGCTGGACCTGCAAAAAAAACCAAAAATGAACAGAAAAATTAATGTGAGCTGACAGAAAATTAACAATGCACTAACAAGTAAGTGCTCACGCGTATACAAGGCCACCTTTCCATCCCCGTAGGACATCTCCGACTCCAGGACGTCGCAGTGGGTTCGGATTACTCGACCCGAAGAAGGCAAAGGTGGACTCTGGGGATAGTCCTGAAAAACGGCCACAAACAACTGCTCGGACGGATAGTACACGTTGCAACACATGACACCCCTACATTATTTATATCTCTGCACCATCAAAGGCAAAGCATCGTACGGCCATCCAGGCTGACGCAGAGAAAGCGGCAAGCCGAAGAACTTGTGCGGGTCTACAACTAACCCTGTCCCCAACTGCAATTTCAAAAAAAAAAAAAAAAAGAAAAAAACAGGAAGGTCATACGATCAACATATAAATATGTATGTATACAGTGATAAACGAAAGTTAGTGACAAGATACATAACATGTAGATGCACACCATACGTGGGTCAGGTAAACAACAGGAGCCAACACCGTCAGCCACTCGATGACCATGAGCTGGACCCCACGGGTACGTCCGACGGATTGGACCTGACGGCAAATGTACAACACAATTGACTAAGGCAGAAAGGCAAGTAATCGTGTATATATATATATATCCACGACATCACCCACTCGGGCTATTTTCGTACCTCGTGTATAGTCATAATATGTATTAGATGGGTGCTGCTGTTGCTCTGCTCGGGTTTTCAGTAGTAAAGCCAGTGGTACGGTCAGACGGAGGATCGAGCTGGCTGATGGCNGTGACTTATGTGAACAATCACGTGTATGTAAGGGTTATTATGAGGACAAAAGTGGAATTATGTGGACGTCCGCATAATTCTACTATGTTATTGATGTATATGTTAGAAGCACGTAAAGTCCGCATAAGTCACTATTTATAAACACACATATATTATATATATATACGATTACTTACAGGAAATAATTAAGGGGGTTATCGTCGTACAGTACGCGTTACAAATTTGGTGTATCAAGATCCAAGCTGATTGTACACCCTTCTCTTCCCGTAACGATGAATTTTTATGAGTGAATGTACTCGTGCAGGTGCGGTCGGAATCTTGTCATCTGTTTGCTTCGTTTTTATCACATTTTTGGCAAAATGTGCTACTTTACATTACAACATCTCATAAACTGTAAAGCTAGACCTTCTGAAATTTGGAACAATGCTTTTTAATATAGTCAGCTTCAACATATTAGTTTTTTACGAAAATCTATAGAAAATCAAACAAGTTCTATTAGAATACGTATCTTTGGCAGCGAGCTCACGATGATTTCTCCGTAAGAGCCCGTCTATAACAAAAAAACTGTAAGATTTTTTTTCTCAAAAACTACAATGCTAGTTCCTTTAAAATTTTATTATGTTATGTGTAGAGATAAAATAAGTGTTTCATAATTTTTTTTTTAATTTTATAGAAAATAAAATATCACGATAACTCCCTTAATACAAAAAAAAACTAAGGAATACTTACGTGAGAGCATTGACGGTACGTCAAGGCCTCCTTTAAGACGGCACCTTCCAACACAGCGCAGACCCTGCCATCAGTTGTCATAAATCTCGCGATTTGTATGATTCAAATTAAAGACTACTTATTTGTCTTTTGTTTTTAACTGTACAATAATGTGATAAATACTGATTCATGTAGTATGTAGTTTTTAAGCAGCGCACAAGCACTGTGATATGTAAGGGTAGAGCTATACTCCCGACTTGACTTGCAATATACAACCCTTCTCGTAAAACAAAATTATTGCTTCGGCTATTGCCATTGCCTATTCAAAATGTTAGGGTTCAGAAGGGTAATTAGGAGCCATGCACGTTGAATTTTTTTTTCCTCTCTCTAAATGGTTTAAAAAGTAATTTGCGAAGGGGAGGAACACAAAATCATAAAGAAAAGTATTAATTTTTTTGTTTGAGAGTGGAAGCCGCACAGAAAAAGAAACAAATGGGGGAGGTAGAGTTAATCGAGAAAAATCCAGTGATAATAGTAGAAAATCTGGGTCTAATCCAGTGAGCCACATCAATGTGGAATTTAATATGGTATGTAGATTGGAGTTAAATAATCGAGAAGTCAAGACAATTTTTACGGGCATAGAGACAAGCTAGCTGGAAGTGCGCAGTAACATTAAGAAAGAAAAAACGAATGTATAAAGCAAACAAACCAGGCCATAGACGAAGTTCTACAAACGAAAAAAAAAGGTGCAAGAGGCATACAGAGCAGTTGTGAACCAAGAAATTCTTAGTCAAACTTCAGCCGTTTAAGTGATTCAAGGACAAATAAAGGTAGTGGAGAAGGAAAAAATACAAGAGTTGATAGTTTTAAAATCAACTCCCACGATCGACACAAATAAATATGTAACGAAACAAATAACAGTCACGGCATTTGGAAATCATGAAAAATAACAATAGAATATGAAAAAATTTAAAGAAAAAGCAGGAAAAATACCAAAAGAAGGATTTAAAATATTGGCAGACTTGATAACAGAAAAGGACAAGGTGTCAAACATAATAGAAGAATTTCAACAAATTTTTAAAGAACTAGTGACAAAATTTAGGAAAGCAACTGATAAAACATATTTAGCTAGTCGAGGCGTCACACATTTTCAGAGAAAGCATTAATAGCTATATTGGAAGCCAAAATCTTAGCAGGACAACTAAGATCGGATCTCAAATTTCCAGGGGAAGTAAGTGTAACAACAGAGGAAGAAATCGGAGAAACTTCAGAGACATTGGCTGTAGCATTTAATGGTAAAATCATATACTAAATAGAGATATCCTTGGTAATAAGAGATGATTTCGATCTCCTTACCATATCACCATTACGGGTGGAACAAGAAGGGTGTAATGCAACAGCCATCGTGGCATATTTACAGCCAACATACAAAATACGTGGAAGATAGTATTTGTGCAAAGAGTTTTGCACCAATATCGCAGTAAACGGTTAAAAAATGTTAAAAAATAGGATAAAAGCCCATTTGCACACTGATGAAACCGGCACATGAAGTAGAAAAAGACCATCCTTGTGAAATAAAATCAATCCTGGATTATACCAAAAAAAAATCCAGCGAAATGCCCCATAATATTAGCCAAATTAAAAGGCACTTACTGGGTGCGCCTACATGCAAGGAACTAGCATGCTTTTAAAGCCACGGGGAAGGGGGGGGGAGAATACACGTGCAATGCGAGCATACGGAGCATAAAACAATGAAAGTTTGAGACGCAGGAGTAATAAATTTATCAGAAGATTGCACGGCTCAAACGTCAGAAACAAGATTAGTTCGGGACTAGAGGAGGGTAAGAGCCAAATAGTCAAATTTAAAGACTCAAACTTGAATGTAGAAGAAATAACACAGGGTGTAAAAGGAATAAAAGGGGACAAGTTACGGAAATTGAAAAGAACAATGATAAAAAAAGACATATACAGAAACTCAGAAATCAAGAGCACGGGGCCGAAGAAATTTTAAAAATAGACACAAGGCTAACGGACGTAGTCCAACGCGTGTACGAATACTTGCAAACATAGGGAGAATTGTCTGATTGGAAATAATACGCGTGGGTGGTGGCAGAAATAACGGTAGACATGGCAGCAGGGTCGTTTGGATTTCTAAAATGAGGGGGGTGGGGGGCCATAAAACTAAATTTGGCTAGAATGTTCGCAGGTAGTCATCGCAGAAACAACTCAGAATACGACGGGACTACAGCAACGAATCCCTCAGCGCCTCAGGCAACATCTATCAAAACGCAGAAGAGGACTCCAAGACGCTTAATTAACATCCCGGTAATCATCGCGGAAACATGCTCCAAAGGTCATGAGTCCACATAAAACATGTTATTACTGGAGGAAAAATAAATGAAACTAAGGATTATGAAATAATAAGTAAAATGACAAGAACACTGTAACAATAACAATAAGAACGCAATAATAATACTATAATAATAATAATAATAATAATAATAATAATAAAAATA
>NW_019379968.1:1522273-1572292 GCF_000648655.2 Copidosoma floridanum
GTCGCAAAGAGAGTAAAACCCCAGGGGTCAGGCGTCGCTCTCTTAATTGTCACTTACATAACTGAAATTCAAAAGCTCTTACTGCTATCAAGTCAATAAAAAACATTATGGACAGGAAAAAACCTTTAGACAAAAAACCTGGTTTATTTGAGTAAAAGGAATTACATTCTAATCATAAATAATGATAAAGTATAAGTCTAAATGTATGTGATGCAAGAGAATGCGTAAAATGATGTGTAAGTTAAGAAAAATATCTTTCGGTTGGGTTGTAGACTAACTCTTTCCCAAGGGGGAAGGTCGATCAAGGCGAGCCGTTGCTCTGAGTGTCGGGATTGCTGACCAGGCAAATCCGCGTTTTCGTCGTCACGAAAATGTTAAATCTAGAGGTAGACGTTTTTGAGGCGCTGTGGGCAACCAAAGAATAGACAAATGTAAAGGTTACAAAACTCAAACTTTTCGTGGGTTAGAAGAGACAGATATGTCAATTTGAACTTCTCAAGAAAAAGTGAATAAAGAGAGCGCATACAAGTTTTTCAACTACCTTTTTTTAAAGTCTGAATATAACGCGTCTGACATACTCAAATGTTTCTCCTGATCCACAAAACAGAAACAACACTTAATGTAAAGTAGTCTTAAGCAGTTGCCTTATTCGCAGCAATTCCATATATAATTGTAGTACTAGGCAAAGCATATGCACAATCAATATTGTTATATACTCAGCACAATATGAGAGTAGACTGAATGATTAGAAGAGCAAAAACATTTATGTCAAGAGAATAGCGGTTCTCAACAATTGAAAAAGAAGAATACTAAACTACATAATTAACACAGGCAACAGACTATAAGCTCAACAGTGTATAAATTAAAAAGTTAGCGTCGTCGAGGGTGACAACGTCGAGGCCTCGGAAGTGTTACGTACAATATGCTGGGCACATCATACTGACTCATCCTGGTAACGAGGCTATTCTAGCAGCGAGCACTGATATGAGAAGGACAAGTTGATGTAAGGCCCAGCGAGCCTCAAGTTGGGGCATTCGAGCGTTATCACGGCAAGAGACCGGTTGACACTTACGGAAGTACACGATGAGCCTTAAACGGACACACGCGCGACTTTGCCTTACAAATGTGGTATCTTAAATAAGGGTATTTGAGGTAATAAATTTTGGTCATTCTCGCGACGCACCTCCTTTTATCTGTAATTTATGGAAACTCTTAGTTTTTGAAAAATTTATTTTAATCAAAGCATTCGATCTAAAAAGGAAAATATATGTTAAATATCTATGAGCATATTCTTAGTAGAAGAGGAAAAGATTAAATTGGATACAGCACGAAATTTTGAAAAGGTTTAGAATAGATAACCTCAAAAAAGCTTTAATATTTATTTTAAATTTTAATTTTAATTCATACGAAATCGATGAATGTTATTACTTGATACAGAAATGCATTAAGTGCAATGCAGCTTATTTATCAATTCGAAAATTCATGCCTTCGCCAACATCAAAAACCATTTTTCTTATATACTTGGAACATATTATGTATAATCGTCCATCATACGTATAAGAAATTCAGGAAATAAGAAATTATCCTTAAAACAAATTATCATTCTAGGATGTCCCGTTTAATCAGAATTGATTGTTGTACAAAAAAATCGAAAATCTCACTGGACGGCGAAGAATCTTAAGGTTGTTAACATAAAATATATTTTTACGTATTTTAGACAGACAAAGAAACTTTATTCAAGATTTAGATGCTGCTAAAGTTGCAGGACCAAAATCTTATAAATTTAAGATTTTAATGGAAACTGCTCTCACAAATGCACGCAATGAAATTTGGGCATTTTGTATTCTAGAAAAGTCAAGGATATTGCAAAACATTTTCTCTAATTGTTCCATTTTTATAAGCCAGTTCCTCAAGTTTGTGAATTGGAAGATTCTGTCTCTTCAGAATAAAAACTAAGAGCCCGTAACGCTAAGGAATGTCATGTAACTTTCTGAAGTGTTCGATTATCGACTCAGAAGGTGATGAATTAAAATATAGATGTTTTGTATACGTAGTAAATAATATAAATGTTGCAATAAAGTCAAATTATCATTGATAGTGCCCTTACCTTTAATATAACAAGATTTTCTAAAAGCCTGTAACGCTCCTATTAAAAAAAAAAGTATGAAAGTCGTCGTACAAATTTTTTTTGTCCAGATCCAGCAGGGCCCATAATTTTTTAGCTGGTTTCCGTAGAATTACTTACACATAAGTAAATCTATGTAAGCAAAGTAGTTTCCAACGTTTCTGTATATTTGCATTCCTCTTATCCCTTTGAACCATCACCCCGTTACTGTGATGAACGTCCTTAATTAAAAAAACGACTTTAGAGATAAATAAAAAAATTTGGATTAAAGGAAAAAAAATAAACGTCAAATAACGTATTAGTAGAATTATGTATGAAAAAGCCGCTAACAAAAATAAGATTCAAAAAATGTAAGGAAAATGTAAAAAAATGTGAGGGACAAAGGAAGATAAAATGCAAAATTCACTTTCGTTACACATTTTCTCAAGGTCACCAATCTAAAATCGTTGGTTTACTCTGTGGCATATAACGCGCTTATATAAGTATAACTTTAAAAAAATTTTATCACACATATGGCTCTCATTGTAATTGACTGTTGTAAGCAAAATGAAGCTTTGGAAATCACGCCAGTCGACGTATACTTGGAGTTTTAAGCACGAAAGAATTTCCCGCAAAATGTATCTGCTTACTGTCTTTTTCTACATGATTACCGTAGAGTAAAATCTTATCAGTGGTGACGTAAGAAAACTTGTTTAATCATGTCTATAAAATTGAATAATTACGGCAGTCTTCAAGATGATGGAGTAGGTGGCAAATATAAGGTCGCTAATAAACTTGGCAATGATTATGTGCTTAAAGAGTTGGCAATTCTTTCACTTCATTTTATTTCTAAGTTATAAGATACTATATTATTAGCTATAGATTATACTTTTGTACGGAGCACGAAGATATTACTGACTCTGACGAAGAAGTGAAATAATGAAAACATAATAGAAATTGACTTTCTTAGAGGAACCTTTTTTAGAAAATCGAGACCTAAGAATTAATTTTTACTATACACAGAAAATTTATTGAGTGAGTAAACTAATAAATGGAAAATAGCCAGTTATAATATCAACCATACCAACTTGTGTAAGTGTAAAGCAATTAGAGATTCCAAGAGTATCACTGAAACTTCTTCGTTACATGTAGAGGCAAGAGAGGGAGAAAGCGCAGCAAATCCATTACTGGCATGAAAGCCAGGCTGTGGTGCTAGTAGATATGCCGATACAGAGCCACTCTGATGGAGTATTTAATAGATTCAGAACTCGAGCAAGGGCTAGGCTGTGGCACAGAGTGTGACGAAACGGACTTTTTTCCAACAACAAAATAGTACCAGCTGTGATCATCCAATTCGAATAATTTTTTTGGAGGTTATGTAGTCCTATGAATACGAAAAAAATACAGAGGGTTACTTTACAATACACAGTGGTTAAAATGTCAGAAAGCCACCTTCAACCGAAAATTTCCAGTCTAATTCATGCCTAGAATAAAATTTTCATAAAAATTATTTAATTACACTTTTTAAAGTCACTAATCTTAAATCTACCGTTAATTTTGAACATTAAAAATGGAAGGCACCAAATGATGGCAACAAAATAGCGAACACCGAAAATTTGGATTAGCATAATAAGGAAAAATCGGTCTTCGATAAAAAGTAAAGTTGTTGTTAAACTTTCGAGACTAAGAACTGTTATCTGGCAGCTAAGTAGGACAATTTTCTCAAAATTAGACTAAATTCTCAAAATTAATTTAAACGCAAATCAAATGCAAAATTCTCGGTTAGGAACGGTTTTCTGAAGTTTCAACTCCTGTGAATTGTAAAAAAATCATCTTTATTATTTTTTTCATAACCACCATTGTTAGTTGATTCTGACATTACTTGACATTTTTTATACTATATTTCAATAAAATATATGTACTTAGGTGCCAGATGGCATTTTTTCGTCTTGACGGTTGTATTGACGACCCCTAAATTAGTCTTTATTTCGGACCATTTTTCTCTTAGTGCATAAGCTTTTACCTGCTACCCCTTAAAAAAAATATTCAAATCGGATGATACGCAGTAAACAAAAAACTCAATTTCTTGTGTTCATCATGTCGTTTCCGTTATTTTTTACTCCTATTTTTAATGATTTAAATATACGGTAGATTAATGATAAGAGACTTCAAAAGGTATGACGAAATAATTTAGACAAACATTTTTTTCTAGCCGCAAACTACATGCGAAACTCTCGGTTACGGGTGGCTTTCTGACGTTTCAACCTATGTGTATTTTAAACTAATCTTCTGTATTTTTTCGTACCAACAGGACCATTGTTGTTTGATTCTAACATTATTTGACATTTTTTAAAATTCTTATTTCAAGAAAAAGCACTTACTTAGGTGGCAGATTATATATATTTTTCGTGTTGTGAATTTTTTTTACATCCCCTAAAACTTTCTTTCTTTTATCGGACCATTTTTCCATATTCTGTAGGCTTTTACCAACAACACCCCAAAAAATTTATTGGAATCGGATGATCATAGCCATCAATCTTTTATTTTTAGAAAAAAATCAGTTTCGTTACACTGTGCAGCGCTAGCAGGTATGCCTGTGACCCTGCATCCTCCTATGGCTACGAGGCTAGGCTATGAGTCAGGTGGCCCTGTATTCCCTTAGCTATACTACTTTTCTCATGAAATATTTTGCAGGTCCTAAATACACAATTAATAGGTCACGTAGATCAAAGTGTCATAAGATTGTCACAATCTACCTTCTTATAACTAGATTCTAACTTGATAGAAATTTAATTTTGAAAAATCGAAAACAAATTAACTAATATTGATAGATGAATCTACGACGTTTATAATTTTTTGAAGTGAAACTTCTTATGTTGCTTGAAATGCACGCTTCTAACACGGAGCTTAATCACCGAATTAAGGTGGTTCTTTTATAAAACGATTATAAACAGAATATCATGAAACCCTAAGGAATTATTTGTTAAGTTACAATACCCAACTCCTAAAAATTTTAGAGTAGGCTGACAAATATAAACGCAAGAAAACAATAAATGAGAATTCAATTCTAAATATGTGATTTTATGGCAACTAAATATTCCTTTATTAAAAGTTGTAACCTAGTTATTTATTTACAGAATATAACTAAATGGAAAACTGACACAATAAAGTCTACGTGATATTAAACATACTGCTATCTCGAAATATATACATTCACGGACTTAATCAAAAGATATTATAACAAACACAAACATACACTTTTGTTTCCTATGTTGAAAGCATAGGCAAGCATTAACTGCTCGTATTTTAAGGTTAAACGAGAATTTTACATAATCGTTTCTACGATCTTTCATGTTGAATATCATGATCTAAATTTTTACAGTATTTAATTTGACTTAATAAACAATATTTACAAATAGTCGTTTGAAATTTAAGGAGCATTAATAAACATCAATTTGATAGTCGCACCTTTGACTCGGGAGTCAAGAAAGAAACACCTTAAGTCTTACATTCGCTTTAAAGACGCAACGTTACTCACTCTCAAACCTTTATAGTTACCTTAGAGCACGTGATGAAAAAGAAAAGGCAAATATTGGTATGCGCAAAAAGTTTTTATACTCTTGCATTTAAGGAGGACACGTCAGGTTTGGGATCTGAACGATCAATCAGAGCTCAACCTAATTATCCTCAACTCACACGAGCACAGTCATGGTGCAATAATTACACAGCGCTTGATGATTACAGTTGTTGATCTTTCGGATTCTACACTAGGTACAAGTTGCTGTTAAAATTGTGTACGATATTAGTATTCACAGTAATATATGATAAAATTGTTGATTGTTCTATTGTTTACATGCTTGGGTGTAGTGCAAATATTGTAAATTGAGCACTTTATAATATTGCTTAAAGGCTGCACGCGTATTTCGAGTTTTGCGACGGTAGCTTTGCAAAAGAGGTAAGTTATATGTCACGCGATTGTAAAAGTAGGTATGCAGCTCGATGTTTAAAAGTCGTTGAGCATTCGTTTTTTATAAACGTTTTTCAGAATGGAACTGTGTATTTTGAAGAAATAAACATCAAGTATACAATGTAAGATGTCACAATAATACGAGTCATAAAGATTAAAGTAAAAAAAAACCTGAATAAATAAAAACCTACGAAACATACAGTAAAAAAAGCGTGGATTTCATAAAAATAAAAATAATAGATCTGAAGACCATCGTATAGGACAGTCGTAAGCATAAAATATCAAAGACTTTGAGATAAAAAGTTAGTAATAAGAAAGAAAACTGATGTATATTAACAAATATTTAGAGACTGAAAAGTAAAGACATGCTAACTTGTAAAAAAAAGGTAAGAGCTAAAATTATTTTAAAGTCTTAAATGTGAGTCTATAAACCTTCAAGCTACTTTACCCGTCACTATTCATTAGTTCATTAAGTGTAGCAGAAATTTAATATTATTAAATGAAAGCCTAAATTATTTTATGGTATTCTCAGAAATAACAACGTGAAGATACTGAAAGAGATTGGGATGAATTTAAGAGGATTAATTTTGTAACAAAAATATATTTCAAAAATCACTGTTTCTCCACGGAGGACGGTATATAGATATCTACGTACTTGAAAAGCCTTTTCTTGAGAAGCTGTATAAAGCTATTATTAAATTGACACGTAACTTGCTAGGCTTTATCGAATTGTTTTTACACTCGTTCACAATTTAAAAGCTATTTTTAATCTTTATTTGTTTATATAATGATTTAATGTTGATTTTTGAAATTATAAGGACATGAATATTTTTTAACTCTTGAGTTTTACTATTTGTTAAAATTGACTGAAAAGATTCAGAACTCGAGCAAGGGCTAGGCTGTGGCACAGAGTGTGACGAAACGGACTTTTTTCCAACAACAAAATAGTACCAGGACAAAGCAAGAAAAAATTTTTTTTTTCTTTAATACTGATAGTAAAAGATTTGTATGAAAATTTTTTTTCGATAAATGAACAAATGATGAATAAGCTGATATAAAATTATAAAATCAAAACTCCATGTAAAATAACGTAATGTATAATTCTGAATGTATTATTATGTATGTAAAACTGTTGCGTATGCGACGATGTTTAATTTTGAAACTTCTAAAAAATAAGTCGTTAAACAAATTAATCATAATACCTGTCTATGTGTATTTATGTCGCAAAGAGAGTAAAACCCCAGGGGTCAGGCGTCGCTCTCTTAATTGTCACTTACATAACTGAAATTCAAAAGCTCTTACTGCTATCAAGTCAATAAAAAACATTATGGACAGGAAAAAACCTTTAGACAAAAAACCTGGTTTATTTGAGTAAAAGGAATTACATTCTAATCATAAATAATGATAAAGTATAAGTCTAAATGTATGTGATGCAAGAGAATGCGTAAAATGATGTGTAAGTTAAGAAAAATATCTTTCGGTTGGGTTGTAGACTAACTCTTTCCCAAGGGGGAAGGTCGATCAAGGCGAGCCGTTGCTCTGAGTGTCGGGATTGCTGACCAGGCAAATCCGCGTTTTCGTCGTCACGAAAATGTTAAATCTAGAGGTAGACGTTTTTGAGGCGCTGTGGGCAACCAAAGAATAGACAAATGTAAAGGTTACAAAACTCAAACTTTTCGTGGGTTAGAAGAGACAGATATGTCAATTTGAACTTCTCAAGAAAAAGTGAATAAAGAGAGCGCATACAAGTTTTTCAACTACCTTTTTTTAAAGTCTGAATATAACGCGTCTGACATACTCAAATGTTTCTCCTGATCCACAAAACAGAAACAACACTTAATGTAAAGTAGTCTTAAGCAGTTGCCTTATTCGCAGCAATTCCATATATAATTGTAGTACTAGGCAAAGCATATGCACAATCAATATTGTTATATACTCAGCACAATATGAGAGTAGACTGAATGATTAGAAGAGCAAAAACATTTATGTCAAGAGAATAGCGGTTCTCAACAATTGAAAAAGAAGAATACTAAACTACATAATTAACACAGGCAACAGACTATAAGCTCAACAGTGTATAAATTAAAAAGTTAGCGTCGTCGAGGGTGACAACGTCGAGGCCTCGGAAGTGTTACGTACAATATGCTGGGCACATCATACTGACTCATCCTGGTAACGAGGCTATTCTAGCAGCGAGCACTGATATGAGAAGGACAAGTTGATGTAAGGCCCAGCGAGCCTCAAGTTGGGGCATTCGAGCGTTATCACGGCAAGAGACCGGTTGACACTTACGGAAGTACACGATGAGCCTTAAACGGACACACGCGCGACTTTGCCTTACAAATGTGGTATCTTAAATAAGGGTATTTGAGGTAATAAATTTTGGTCATTCTCGCGACGCACCTCCTTTTATCTGTAATTTATGGAAACTCTTAGTTTTTGAAAAATTTATTTTAATCAAAGCATTCGATCTAAAAAGGAAAATATATGTTAAATATCTATGAGCATATTCTTAGTAGAAGAGGAAAAGATTAAATTGGATACAGCACGAAATTTTGAAAAGGTTTAGAATAGATAACCTCAAAAAAGCTTTAATATTTATTTTAAATTTTAATTTTAATTCATACGAAATCGATGAATGTTATTACTTGATACAGAAATGCATTAAGTGCAATGCAGCTTATTTATCAATTCGAAAATTCATGCCTTCGCCAACATCAAAAACCATTTTTCTTATATACTTGGAACATATTATGTATAATCGTCCATCATACGTATAAGAAATTCAGGAAATAAGAAATTATCCTTAAAACAAATTATCATTCTAGGATGTCCCGTTTAATCAGAATTGATTGTTGTACAAAAAAATCGNAATTATTTACCAAAAGCGTTATTATTTTAAAAATGCACGAGTCAGAGAGTTATTGAGCCTTAGAACGCTTAGGTTTTAGTTTTAGGGCTTTAGATTTAAGTATCTCAAGTTTAATTTATGTTTTCTTTGTATTGTTGTACTAACAAAAATATATTTCATGGTCGTCTGAATTGTAACACTTAATGAGGTGATCATCTAACACTGTTTTAAGGAGGAATCATCCCGTACTGCTGGAATTCGTTGATCATAACGAATTGCACTGAATTAACATGAGAAAAATTTCTCTTATGAATTAAACATACTACCGGATTTAATTATTCAAATATACTTTAATTGCAACGTTGTGGTTAGTTTTTTTAACAACTATTGTTGAGTGTAAGATAACTTTAACACTATTTTAAATAAAGCATGATAAGTTGTACGTGTTTTAGTAACACTCCGTATAGAAAAGTATGATAAGGGTTGCTCACAATTTGTACTAAAACGTATTAAATAAAACTGAAACTAATTAAACTTAAATAGTATAATATAAAGTACACTTTAGTAGCTAAGGCTAATAGTTAATTCCATTTGCAAATATAATTTTTAATACTGTGCATCATTCAAAGAAATTAATTATGTTTTGTTTAAATAACATGCTGCAACGATTTTTCAGAGTTATGATACAAAATACATTTATTTTATACACAAAAATGAACATTTTTGATTTAGAGTGCTAAAAACTTTGTAAATGTAACAACAAAAAAACTTGATTAGTAAATGTGAATGTTTGTGAACGAGTGCCATATAAGAAATAGATTAGATGATAGTAAAGCCCTTGTAGACTATGAGGGTGATGATACTAAAGGTAGAAAAAAATGTAGAAGGTAACGTTAAGAGACACTTGACACTTCACAAGTAAACAGTAAAAAGAGGTCATTCTCAAAACGCAGTAGATATCTTGGAGTTATGAAAGTGCGTGGATTAATTAAATAATGAGGCTCTCACGTTATGTAAAAAAGCTCGAGTGAAGAAGAAAAATGCACAGTGAATAATATGCCAGTGTCAAAACAACTATAAGGTTGTAAAAGAATCATGATGCTTAAGCAGAGTACAAATAGAGTGTTGCGTTGGAAAAAAAAGTATGACGTATAAAAAGTGCAGCACTTATTTCGTAGAAAAATAAGAGCACTCAGATACATACTATTATTAAACAACTAAAACTAGATGCATTAAATCACTTATTGAATTAATAATAACTTCAAACTTTTAGTTACCATCACAATTTACAAAAAAATGTAAGAGATAAAAACTGAGTAAACGACTATGTAGACAATCAAGCTATCTAAAACCATAAATGTATTTATAAGGCCATTTACGTACACAGATTTATTTTTTAACTAGCAGCTTTTCCGTCTCAGCTTAACCCGAGTCTTACTGAATGAAACACCTTCTACATTTGTTTAGACGACCACAGGCCCCCGTGTGTCACCCACGTTAGCTTAATCTTGGGACTAAAAATATCTATAAACAGTTTAAGTTCAATTTATAGTTTTGAAATCTCTGAGGTTTATGAAATATATATAGTATTATGTGTATTTTAATTTTTTTTTATAATACGCCGTTCCATATGATTTTACTGCAAATAGAAAAAACAATAGAAGTCTAAATACTATTAGTAAATTAAAATTAAACGACAGTGAAGCTGTTTGCCAAAAAAAATAAAGTGCCAATATTAAATTTTGAACTATTGAATTCATTCAGAGATAAGGCAAGTAAACCAACTAGAAGTTCGAATAGCATATTAGTTGCAACTTTAACTCATCAAGAGCCTAAGAAAACACATTGGCAAGGACATTGTTTATTGGATGATAAACGAAGAAACGATCACTGAAATATATCGTAGCGTTTCTAAACAAAATAAAAATATTGATTTTTCTGTGACTAAACGAATAATGTACGATCGTCATCGATATTTAAGTAATCAAATTTTTTCAGGAACCCAGATTAACGGCCAAGTGCAACAGCGGTCCTGGATAATTTATTCATGAAGTGCCAATGCTATTTTCTGCAGCCTATGCAATTATTTGGCGAATCACAGCCTTTAACTAATGGTTATTTTGACTGGAGTAATATGCATCAACGTGTTAAAGAACACAAAGAATCTCGCGCACATACAACAAACGTGGTTAACTTTTCAAACAGATGGAAAGTAACAAATACAGTAGAAGATTTATTAAAAATTTAAATTGAAACCGAAAATAATTATTAGAGTATTGTTTTACCATGTGTTATTGCTGTGATTAGATCATTGGCATTGGGAAGCTTAGCTTTCAGAGGAAAGACTGAATCATTTGGAGCTCTCCACAACGGTAACTACATGATGTTTTTAGAGCTTATAGCTGAGTTTAACCCTTTTCTTGAAAGTCATACAGAGTCATGTGGTAATCCAGAAAGTCCAAAAATTTCTTATCTATCATCAACTATTTGTGAAGAAATAATAGACTTGATGGATGAACATTTATTTTTAAAAATTGTTGATAAGGTTAAAAAAGCAAAATATTACTCGATAAGCGTTGATTCCACACCCTACATATCAGATACTGATTAACTTATATTTATTGTACGATACGTTGATACGACAGGCACTCCAAAGAAAAGATTTATTAAAAACATATTTGTTCGGAATCCATACAGTTTATTCGGTCAAATAATAAGCTATAAAAATTTAAAAAAATATAATGATGCTGAAAAGTACCGTGCGTTCTTTATGCCATAAAATAATCGTTGGCCATAAGGGGCTGGTGATTTGCAGTTTATCCCGTATAATTTACGAAAAGGGTTATTTTTTAAAAGTGTTAAGATTTAAGAATCCCAAAGAATATATACTAAAAAAGATTTTTTCCTCTTATTTCACAACTTTATTACCAGAGCAACAAAGTCCTGCAGCTTAATCTCTACATTTTTCATCCACAAAAATACAAATACACTTTCTACTTATTTAAAAAACTGAAAGATTTAAAAGATTACTGTGAGGGTACAATGAAAAGCTGATATCTCACGTAATGGATTCTTTATTTGTCGATTTTGACGCTGCTGTTCCAATCTCGATAAATTTTCTTCGTCAGTTTCTTGACGCCTGAAATTGTATTAATTAGATACATTTAAAGTTTTTCTTCCAATTCACCCTCTTGCGACTATTCGCATGATTAAGACTTTTGCGACCCCTAAAGGCTGTTTTCTGTCAACTTTGTTAAGTTCTAATGTATTTGTTGGCAAGGTAGTTCGACGTCCAATGGCACTAAAAAAACCCGGTGAGCTTCTTAAGTAAACTCTTTCTTGACTGAAAGAGTTGAATTACAAAGTCCGAAGCTTTGGAGCTAGTTGTAGTACTCTTTCCCAACGTCTCCTGGTATAACGTCGAAGACATTGGTCTCTAAAGGACCTTTTTTTTGCAGTCTCAGTTATTTTGGTGATCTAAGATGCGGAGATTGGTTCGTGATGCTTGCCCGTTGGAGACTATCCTGTGGCTCAAGTTTTTTTTCCCTTTATAGCTGTTACATTCGCCCAGCACAGACCTTGGAGAGGATCGGTGATTACTGGTTGAATGCTTGGAGTCGAGAGGGTAATATAGGGTCCTTGGTCACCGGGGTTCCCAGCGTTGCGAAGAACAACTCCGCTCGTGACGAGTGCCAGTGAATGACTTACTTGATTTAACAGTGGCCGTCTTTAGTTAACATAGTCCTTTAGTCGATGAATCGCTTCCGGAAATGGTAGTAAAAATGTATTTAATGGTGAAGTAGTTTAATCACAGGTGGCCCTTAAAAGAACCGATAAGATCGATAGTTAAGTAGGGAACGTAAATACTTACCATGGCCCTAAAAAGGGCCAGTGGTGAAACTTCCAGCTATTCCTTATTATTATTCCTGATCATAAATAGCTGGTTGCGGGCAGCTTGACTCTTACCCTTAAAGTCTCTACGTACGGAGACTGTGATGGAGGGAGGTATGCCGCTGACCAAAGAATATCTCGTGTTCAGGTCATTTCCCGAATAACCAACCGATCATTGTTAGTCTGGAAAATGTGGGTATGTCGTTGGGGACACTACTACTGAGAAGGAAGCCGTTGTGGCTACCGATGCTCCTCAAGGCTGTCTTCCCTAACTTACGTTTGTAGCCAAAAATTCTCTGACGGCACCAGGCGTGATGGTGGAATGGCCACACAACTGTTAAGTGTCGGAGCAGGTTGTGCTCCGGCTAGATACTTTTCCTGGTATTCCGCCGGAAACGTTATCGGTTGGGATAATTTTTTATTGGTGGCGCTCGTCAATCCTAGAGATTCAGGGTGTATGTAGTCCTAGGTCACTTGCCGATTAAAGAAGAGTGTCGTCGGTAACCGGGATACCCAGCTGCATGACTATCATCTTCATTCGCGATGCAGCTTGATGAACTGCCGGTAGACGACTGCAAAAATTTACGAGACGCTCTGGCCTATTATAACCCCGTTTATTTAATTCTGTTGCAGGTAGCCTCGATTTTATGTCGACGCCACCTAGCGGATCTTACTGAACTAAAGTTAAAAGCTGGCGTATTTTTGCAAAACTTCGAGATTATTTATTGCTATTGTTATTAAATTTTCCAAGACAAAAACTATACTAAAACCATGACGAATATAAACGCAAGAAAATGATAAATGAAAATTAAATTTTAAACATGTGCTCTTATGGCAACTAAGCTTTTTTTACTGAAAGTTGTAGCCTAGTTATTTATTTACTGAACGTAATTAAGTAAAAAGCTGACACAATAAAGCTTATGCAATTTCAAACACACTGCTATCTCAAAATATATATGTGTTCACGGACTTAATTAAAAGATATTAAAAGAAACACAGGCATACATTTTCGTTTCCTACGTTAAAAGCATAGGTAAGCATCCACTGTTGGTATTTTAAGGTTAAGGGCGAATTGTAGATAATCATTCCTATGAACTTTTATATCGTATATTACGATGTTAAATTTTGAATCAGAACTTAATTTGACTCAATAAACAATATTAACAAATAACCGTTAAAAATTTAAGCAGCATTAATAAACATTAACTTGACAGTCGCATCTTCGACTCGGGAGTCATGAAAGAACCACCTTAAACTTGATAACAACCAGAGTGTACTAGAGACTATCAATGTGCCCTAAAAGTAGTACCCTGCAAGACGCGGAGAGCTCTCCACTAGGAGGCTACACGAAAAACTTCTACAATTAGAGAAAGTAGAGGAAACTAGGCGAAGTGATCAAATAGTAGACAGGGATTTAGAATTCGTAAAAACCTGGTAGTGTGTATACGAGGAATCTAATACGATACCATAAATCTATACATTTATATTGGGAATGATGTCAAGAAATTTTTTAACAGATTATTTTTTCGTCAGATTTGTAAGCTTGGAAAAAATAAGTAAATAAAATATGTGTCTTATATGTAGTACTAATTTCCTTGGCATATTTGTTTAATTTTTCGAGATCTTCAGAGCTCCATCATCTGCACACTTTTCACAACAACCCCTCAAACTTAATAAAATATCTTGCACGATTTTTCAAAACATAAAGTTAATGGATTTTTGTAATTACATTTTCTATAAGTTACAAATTAAATCTGTTTTTTTTTGTTTTACCAAATCTTTTTTTTAAAGTTAGCCATTCTAAAAAGTTACACAACCAGTCTAAGATAATTGTGCAACGAAAACAACAGGTTTCATCACATACTAATTAGCTTTTAAAGAATTTCCCCACGTAAAAAAATTTTTAAGCAGGACTTTGTTGCAAGAATTAGAGAAAAGTAAAAAAGATAAGGCAGCATGTAGTTTGAAGTTGATGTAAGAATAGTTCAATTAAAAAGAGTTGATTAACTTGTAAGCTCGAAGAATGTATCGTTAAATTAAAATTATTTTTAAATGAATGTATGGTTAATTTATGGTCCGTTTCTACTTAGATGACCTAAGGAGAGTTTTACAGGATGTAGAATAAAATTATTGCGTCAAATAGGGAAGTAATTGAAGAGGGGGAAGGAGTTCAGTGTTATAATAAGTAATAGGAGATAAATTTTGGTCACAGCAGCATATAAAGTATGAAGCAGCAAAAGTAATATTATGATTACTATGAACAAAACAGGACAAGTGATCAAGAAGTTGTATGACAATGAGCATACAATTACGAATGGTTGGATGAAGATAGGAAATTCAAGTACACTATAAATGTTTTAGCAAGGCTTCAGTAATAGATTAGGTTGAATTTTATACTTATGCTATTAAATAGGTTAAAAAAATGAATTGTATGTGAGATAGACTCAGTTAGATATGTTCGAACAAAACTTACTTTAACTTTAGGCAGGCAGTTGACGATCTCCATATGGAGTGCACGGAAAACGAAGCGAACATTGCAAAACACGTATCAAATAATACTAAAAAGGTTCTGAAAACTGTATTAAAAGAAAAAAAAAAACCAAACTAAAGAAATTTAATGTTTATTAGTTATTTAATTAAGTATGCAAGCCAGCAGTTAATATGTATTACAAATGCAAATTTTCGGTAAATGAAACATGAAATCTCACTAATTATCTTGGATCTCAAACAACAAATAATTAAATCAGTTAATAGTTACAATAATTTACTAAAAATCATGTACTAAAATAGGAAATTTCATGGGAGTTTTAAAACGTATTTTATTAAGGTCAATACAAATCTAAGTTTTTCTAGCTTTTAGTAAGGGAAGCAGTGATTCTGTGGAAAAGTGGCTCTAAACAGAGAAAACTATCAGTGAAGTTTATGTAAATATTTAGGCTTTCCTTTTACCAGTTAGTTCTAGTTTAAAAGAAATCGCCATAGCTAAGAAGACGTGAAGATTGGGAGGGAGACGGTATAAAAAAGATTTTAAGAGGATTTGTGTACTTAATTATTTTCTTAAAAGTAATGTGTTATTTGGAGTATACACACACACTCACATATGCGCGCGCGCGAGCACGTGTGTGTGTGTGTGTATGAGGCTAAAAAAACGTCAATAGATAGACGTTTTTCAATTGTGTAATATCCTGCTAAAGTATTTAAATTAAAAAAAAAATTAAATACAGTTCAAGATATTCAGAAAAAATCGAAACTATAATACGTATTAATAATAAAGGTGAGAAAGTGAAATTCATAATTCAAATCCTGACGTGCGGTGTGAGATTATTACGATAAAAGGACTATGAAAATATTTAAGTATTTAAGTAGTTATAAATTAGGTTGTTATTTTAACATAGTTAGAAAAATAGGATGCGGTAAAATACAGTAAAGTATAAAATATTAGTTGGATGCATCTGACATTATATACTAACTATGTACAAGAATGGAAAAATTCAGATTATATTTTAAGCAAATTAGAAATTTATTACGATACGAAAATGACATCAATTCATTATAGCAACGTACGAGTAGGATCAATTACAACAATCGAAATTGATCGAAACGAAGTATTTGGAGATATCTTCGATTTCTTCATAATAAATTTTAAAATAACTTACTGATTTAGCTATTCTTTCTATTTTACACTTGAAATACATGAATCTAGGTAAATGCATACCCAGCTAATAATGGTAAATATTTTATAGGTATTGTTACGGGATACTGCCTATGCGGAATAACGAGGCGGAATTTGCAACCTCGACCAGGCCTGTGTTGCCCGGGTACCCTCGGCGACACCTCCAATAATCTTTATACGCGGGTCTCGCTCTCCGAGACACCGCAGGGGCCAAGTATCGCGGCGACCTTGGACGTCGTCACCTCTCGCGACAACTTTAACACAACACAGGGGGACAGGGCATGCGCAGAGAAGAGTAGGCACTCGCGAGTACGATATTAAAACAAAATATATACTCAAAGTAATATAAAATGAAATACAAAATATTATTCACGGGTGTAGGTGTGTGTGTGTGTGTGTGTGTGTGTGTGCGTACGCTCGTCGAGCGAGAATACTCGACGAGCACGCGGCGCAAATTCGCGAACCAGGCAGACAACACGGGCTATTCGAGGGCCGCTGCTCTTTACAATCCACTGCCTGCTGGCAGGTACTTACGGCGATGCGGGGTTGCTCCTTGACGATGCCTCTCGCAGGCCAAGTCTACACGGGAGCAGTGGAGCGGCTATGCTGAGGTCAGTAGGCGTCCCTATTGGAAGCATTCGAAGGCCGAGATCGACGGTATCGGCCTTGGTGACCCTGAGTCCGGCGTCGCCTGCTATCCCAGCAGGACCCGGACAGTCAGCACCAAGCACTGCACCAGGGACAGCTCAAGCTCAGCCGCCACGACAACAATCGCAGGAATGGGAAAACTCCGAAGGACGCGTCTCACGTCCACCGAAACAGAATTCGCTTCTCGCGGGGAAATCGCCTTGGGGAAATTGCTTCTCGCAAACCCCAACAAAAACTCGCTTCACGCGCGTTCGCTGGCCCAAGCTAATCTGACCCCTTTTTGGCCTTTTCTTCCTTTTCCCTCTTTTCCTAACTGTCCTCTACGCTTTTTCTCTTTTCCCTCTTTCCCTATCGGTCCTAGCCTACCGATGATGGCTCGACGGTATCTCACCGTCACAGTATGTAACTGCTGAATTGCAAAAGCTTATTATGACTAGCAACCAGCAAAGCAGATTTAATATTTAAAATGTTCTTCCGTCTGGATTTTAATACAAAAATGTTTTGCAGGACTTTAATGCATTTCCAATAATTTCAAAATATAGAACAAACTATCTCCCGTTGCTTCACACGCTTCCTTTATGAAGTAAAAAGTTTCGAGTATCATTGAAGGAACATGTGTCAATACTGTTCGACAAGTATGTAACATAAAGTTAACTGCGTCATGGAAAGAATTTGCAACCAATAGTCCCCTCAGTTTGTTAACTTCTTATGGTCACTGTGTGACATCTCATGTCATTTACTTAATATTTATTACTTCGAAAAACAGTTTCGTTTTTAAATTATAAAAAGCAAAAGCTCAGCGATCTCGAATCATCGAGCGGTATACCTGCTTTTGCAATCGCATGACATAAAACTTACTTCTTTTGAAACAAGCTACCATCACGAAACTCAAACTAAGCGTGCAACTTCAAATAATCTTATAAAACGCTCATCTTACAAAATCAATTTGCACAAGTACACCAAATAATGTGATTAATCAACTACTTCAACATTCTTTACTGCGGATGTATACAAGAAATATTATCCACAATTTCGAAAGTAACTTTAACCTAATGTAAGATCCGAGAGATCAGTAGTTTTAACTATCAATTACTGTGAAATTATTGCACCACGACTGTGCTCGTGTCAGTCGAGGGTAATTAGGTTAAGCTCTGACTGGTCGTTCAGATCCCCAACTTGACGCGTCCTCCTTAAACGCAAGAGTATAGAAACTCCTTGTACATACCAATATTCGCTTTTCCTCTTTCATCAAGTGATCTGAAGTAACTATAAAGGTTGGAGAGTGAGTTCTGTTGCGTCTTTTAAGCGAATTTAAGACTTAATTTGGTGATTAATCTGCGTGTTAGAAGCGTGAATTTCAAGCAAATGTAAGACTGAGCTCAGTGACTAATGAGTGAAAGTGATTAAATTAATTTTCTTAATTCCAAAAATATTCGAATTACTTAATTATATGGAAAATTTCAAGATCTAATAATTCTAACTGATTGACACATAATTTTTACCTTAATGAATAAATTGATTATCGAGGAAAAATAAAGTAGACACTGTATGACAAAAACCTTAACAAGGACGCGAGATAAAAAGACGAATAAGATGCGCTACACCGTATGACATAAGACATAAACTTCATCAGTAAGTCAACGCCAGCTCAGCGTACACCACTCCATACATATCGCTCGGTGAAACCTAACACCACAACGCCGAGTCAACAATTTAAAAGAAAAGTATTCTGTAAGTAAAAGCAAATAAAGTCTTTGGGCTGACAGCTGGTTCTTGACGAACAAAAATTCAATTCATTTGTTTCTAGAACGAATCTACGAGTTCCGCCCATCACTTATAGAAGTTCGGACGTAACAACTATACGAAAATAATAGAATTATGATCAAGCAGAGCAGTATTTAAAAATCAATTTTCGAGTATAACGATAACAAATTTGATAGCTAAATAACTATTAAAAACGTATGGTTACTCTGTGATTAGAAAACAAATGATGAAAGAAACTGCGTTTTCGTGGGGTAGTACAGTAAATGATATTACCAACATTGAATGTATATAGTAATATAGTGGTTATGTTAATTGAGTTGTGATTTTGAATTACTCTATGAATAACATATAATTCCTGGTGTGAGCAGAAAAATACTCATTCTTGGTAAATATTCATACTAACTACCGTTTACACCAGATTTAGGCAATTGGAAACTCATCAATTTGCCAGTACAAGCGTTTATTTTATCATATATTTATATAAATTTACCTTCTGTTGAGGTCTCCAAGTAGTGCTTCACGATGATGTCGCATGAAAGTGGAGCAAGTCCTTATGGTTTTCCGATTTTCAGTCAACTTATTAATTACAATATAAAATTGGTCAGACATGCAATTGCTTAAGTATTTATACATGGGGCATTTCACAAAAACTGTGATATTTCATAAAGCTTACGTTTAAAAAAGACAGATTAAATTGTTTTAAAACGTAAGTTTTTTAAAACGGTTAAAACTAATTTTACTTGCATAGGTTGTACAGATTAAGTCGAAGAAAAATTTTTGCATGGCCTTTAGATTAAAAAAATTAACTAAAATAACATTTCATAAGCGGCGTTGGCTTAGTGGTAAGCGTGCTTGTTACTGATACAACGCGTTTTTAAGGGTTGTGGGTTCGATTCCCGGTGAATGCAGATTTTTTCAAAATCTGTTTTCATCGAGAAAAGTTCCTATGTAATTCTGCCTTACCGGTGAGAAGTGTTCCCTGAATTATGGGGCTTCTCCGGGGATGCTAATTAGCCTGGATCCGATGCTTCAGCAGAGAGCACCGGTTTAACCAGCGAGGACTGGACGTCCTGGAATATGGAGTCCTCTCCGGGAAAAGGCTACACAGTGGCGAGTGGACCCGATGCACCATTGGTGCAGAGAGTATCAGCTTAACTGGCAAGGTGTTCCACCGGAGGTACTCACACTGTGCCCATGGATTCCGGTATGATATCAGCAAAAAGGGTTGGAAATGGGTGTGGGAATACACCCCCACACATAGTTGGTGAGTGGGTGGCCCTGGCGACGAGGCTAGTAGGCTGTCATGGTAACCCGGTAGAAAAGAAATATATATATAATATTACTATAACTTGAAGCATAAAAAATTTTTTTTGCGACTTTTGGTACCTAGACGTTGCTTTTTTTTCTTTTCTTTACTTTACTCTACCTTAAAGTTTAAGGGGTCGAACAATTTTTTAATAGCTTACAACTAAAAAAAATTTTTTTTTATAAAGTACAGGACGTTTTATTTCTGAAGCCCACTTTTGACACTTTTGAATCGCGTGACATAACTTGTTTAATTGGGTCAAGCGATGGTTTTAGACACTTGGAATTAATCATTTTGAGTGAAAGTGCATAAAAATACTGTCCATTTTTTTCAGGCCCAAATCTAAATGACTATTTGTAGTGCCGTTGCAGATACATAATTTTTTTCGGTAAATAAACGGTTATTACCGTAACGTTCTTAATCTCAACGGGATTTAAAATTATTGATTAGACTAGCAGCCCCCCGTCTCGGCTTTGCACGGGATTTACTAAATGAAACACCGTCGTGTGTTGACATGTAATGTGAAATGTTTTCAGATAGAAAATTTACATTTATTCCTGACACTTCTCAGAAAAAAAATTTTCGTATTTGTTCGCAAGAACATATTTTTCTGCAATCCATGCAGTTTATTTGCTCATGTAATAAGCTGTAAAAATTTAAAAAAATATAACTATGCTAAAAAGTACCGTGCGTTCCTTATGCCATAAAATGATCATTGGCCATTAGGGGCCGTTGATTTGCAGTTTCTCCCGTATAATTTACGAAAAGGGCTATTTTTTAAGCTGTTAAGATTTAAAACTTCCAAAAATATACAATAAAAAAAAATTTTTTTTCCCTCATCTCACAAATCTCTTACCAGAGCAACAAAGTCCTAGAGCTTCATCTCTACATTTTTTATCGACACAAAAATACAAAAACATTTTCTATTTGTTTAAAAATTTGAATGATTTAAGAGGTTACTGTGAGGGTACAAATCTGATCCCTCACGTAATGGATTCTTTGTTTGTCGATTTAGACGCTGCTGTTCTAATCTCGATAAGTTTTCTGCGTCAGTTGTTTGACACCTAAAATTATATTCATTAGATACATTGGAAGATTTCGATCCAATTCACCCTCTTACGACTGTTGGCATACTTACGTTTTTTGTGACCCCTAAAGGCTATTTTCTGTCAACTTTGTTAAGTTCTAATATATTTGTTGGCAAGGTAGTTCGACGTCTGATTGCCCTAAAAAAGACCGGTGAGCTTCTTAAGTAAACTCTTTCTTGACTAAAGTTTACAGCAATTGTGACTGCCTGGATACCTCAGGGTGATCTTCTCTGACCTGCAGTTGAAGCCCCAGACTGATCGGGAAAAAAATTACAAAGTTTGAAGCTTTGGAGCTAGTTGTAGTGCTCTTTCCCAACGTCTTCTGGTATAACGTCTAAGACGTTGGTGTTTAAAGCACCTTTTTTTTGCAGGCTCAGTTGTTTCTATGATCTAAGGTGAAGGGGTAGGTTCGTGATGCTTGCCCGTAAGAGACTCCCGTTGGCTCAAGTTTTTTTTTTTTTTATAGCTCTTAGGTTCGCCCAGCGCAGACCTTGGAGAGGATTGGTGGTTCCTGGTTGAATGCTTAGGGTCGAGAGGGTAATATAGGGTCGTCACTGGGGTTCCCAGCCTTGCGACGAACAACTCCGCTTGTGACATCTGCCAGTGGATGACTGACTTGGTTTGATAATGGCCGGCTTTACATAGTCTTTTAGTCGACGAATAATGTTTCGGGAAATGGTAGTAAGAATGTATTTGTTGGCAAGGTAGTTAAAACTTAGGTGGCCCTTAAAAGAACCGATGAGATTGATGGTTAAGTAGTGAACGTAAATACTTATATTGGTCCTGAAAAAGGCCAGTGGTGAAATTTCCAGTTACTCCTTATTATTATTCTTGATGATGGAGAGCCAGCTGTAGGTAGCTTGACTCGTAGCCTTGGAGTCTCTGTGTACGGAGACCGTTCATGAGAGAGATACGCCGCTGATTGAAGAATATCTCGTTAGGTCGTTTCCCGGATAACCAATGGCTCATAGTTAGTAGGGAAAGTGGGCCTGGAAAATACCCTCATTGTAAGTATGCCGTTGGAACGACCACTAAAAAGTTGGACGTTGTGGCTGCCCGTACTTTTCAGGGCTGTCTTCCCTGGCTTACATTTGTAGTAAAAAAATTTCTGACGGCACCAGGCCAGATTGTGGTACGGCCACATAACTCTGAAGTGGTGGAGCAGAATGTGCTTTGGCTAGACACGTCTCCTGGTATTTCGCCGAAGACATTATCGGTTAGAATACATTTTTTATTGGTGGCACTCGTCAATCCTGGAGGTTTAGGGTAGAAGTAGATCTAGGTCACTTGCCCATTGGAGAAGAGCGTCATCGGTAACAGGGATACCCAGCTGCACGACTAACATCTACATTATCGATGCAGCTCGGTGACTTGCTAGTTAACGGTGGCAAAAGTTTTCGAGACGCTCCAGCCTATTATAACCATACTTATTCAATTATGTTGCAGGTAGCTTTAATTTCATGTCGACGCCATCTAGCGGATCCTGCTGAACTAAAGTGAAAAGCTGGCGTATTTTTGCACAACTTTGAGCTTATTTATTGCTAGTGTTATTCAACTTTCAAGATAAAAACCATACTAAAATCATCTAGGAAGTGTCAAGAATCGGTATGCAAAATTTCAGCAAAATCGGTTCAGTAGTTTTCGCGGTTAGCGATCTCAACGGTTTCAGCGACTTTACTTTATAAATTAGTAAGATAACTTTACTGTACGAAGGGGTCTAAGGAGCAGATGTGATAATCGGAATTTCGTTGAAAAATTCTGATTCAGGGCTCTACAATAACAAAAAGTACTGTTCCGAGTGTGTCAGTACCGTATTTCTCGTTTAAAATTTTTTAGCAAATTGCATTTTAAATAACATAGGTTTTTAAAAAACGATTGCAGAGTCAGGTCCAAAAGTTTATAGTAAGATCAGACCTTACGTTACTTGGAAAAAATAAATAAAAATTCTATACATTGTTTTTAAAAAATAAAGATGTAAAATTATCACAGTTTTTGCAAAATGATCCGTACGTATACAAAAATAAACATATTAATGATGTATGAGCTAAAAAAAATTTTTAATTTCCATGCAAGGTACTGAAAATTGCATGTGTTTTTACTTAAGCAAACGTTGTTGATTGCTGCATGTACTCATACGGTGATTAATATTTTTTCGATGCTATAGGTAACCTTACTTTTGAATAATATTTCATTAACGTAATATCCAATTGTTACTCTTGTTTCTGTTTTCTATTTCCAACAAATAGTATGGTTATAAAATTATTTTACTAATTTGCTTATTATCATATCAGCAAGTGTATCATTTGAAACTGACGCGCGAATACCGAGGATCTGCTCATTCTAACGATAAACATTTCTTTCTCGCTTATTGCCCAATGACCACTTATGATTGAAAATTTTATAATAATGCTTCCCTCATAAGTCCCAATTTCCACTATGCAATAAAAAATCTTATAAGTTATTCTTTCACTATAAACTTTGTCCATTTTCATCTTAAGTTAAGTTAACAAGATATCACATTATATAAAAGAACGAAGAAATAACCTCCGTAAGAAGTCATGTTAAAAGTACATTTTTTAACTGATTGGTTTTCTAAAATTTAACTGGTAAAGAAATTATTATTTTGAGAGCAGATGCCTTACATTTTTATTAACAATCTTTTCAAGTATTACTGGAAGTTAAAGTGAATGGGTTACGTAAAAAACCACTTCAAGTCGCTAAGTTTGCTTGCAAATTTGGAAATTATTGATTCAGAAGTTTTTGAGATTTTTGTCAACATGATAACTCTTTCTCTTTATATGTCAATGAGGTTAGAAAATTCAAAAGGTTTATGCCAATGTTTAATCCTCAAGAAAAATTATCATAAGTAGTCGAGGTGTGTCTCTACAATCCATCGAACATAATTTGAAATAAATGAAGAACAAGCTTATAAGTAAATCTTGACAATTTATCACTAAATACGGGTGTTACAATTGTTTCGGTACACTGTACCTTCCTCAGACACAGAGGTTTATAATCTGGACTACATTCGGTTTTACAAATTATAATACCGATACATATTAGCATATCGTTAACTTGTTCATACTATATACGAACATACTCTCATTTCAAATTTAATAGAGGTGAGTCATTTAAATCTAACTGACAGTTAAGCAAACGTTCAGTGTCCCTCAAATTATTAATCGCAGCCACTTCCAAAGAATTTAACAACTTGCCTTCAATACTTTTTTAATACTTTTAGTATTTTGATAATTAAAATTAAATTTAAAACCATATTCTAGTAGTATAGTTTCTTTTTCATTGAAATCACACTTGGTTATATCTACAAATTTCTTATAGAACTAATGATCACTAAAATTATCAAAAATATTATTTTCTACTTTATTTCGCATGACATAAAACTTANATTAACTGTAAATCTCATGTGTTGGTACAGGTAAGTAGATGACATATTTTGTATTTTTATAGAATGACAGAGACAATTACAGTTATTTTTAAATTTTATTAACAAATTACACAAAAATATGGAATTCACAATAAAAAGAGAAGAAAATAATTAACTAAATTTTTTAGATTAAAAAATTAGTAGAGATCATAGCCACTTAGAATTTAGTATTTTTCATAAACCAACACATACAAATATTTTAATTCATACTAAATCATTTCACCCGTATTCGCACAAAATAGCTGCATTATATAGCTATGTGTATAAATTGTTGTTGGTTCCAATGTCACAGAATAATTATACAAAAGAATTGAATATTATTAAACAATTAGCTAAAAATAATGGGTAGGATCAAAATTTAATAGATGGAATTATTAATAAAGTATAATATAAAATTCCAGTTCAAAACGTTTACCTAATAGTAGATGAAGATAAAAATTTATTTCATGTTTGTCGGAAAGATAGCTGATTTTTTGAAAAAGAAGTTGAAGTCGTATGGACGAAATATTTTATTTAAAACGCAGAAAAGTTTAAAAACATTAATAAAATAGTAGTTTTCCTACGAGTTTAAAAAGTCTTTGTTTGCGAACTGAGAGGTTTGCGGCCCGAGCCGAAGGCGAGGTCCGTAGCGAGGTTCGTAAAGGAGACTTTTCGAACGGATTCCGGAAAACTGCTTTTTCGCCCGACGAAGTACCAGCCTCCCAAAACCACCCGAGGGCGGAAAAATAATAAAAGTAAAGCAGCACTGTCTGAAAAGTCGGGTGTATATAGCTTGCAATGTGGATTGTGTGACAAAGAGTACACAAGACAAACTGGCAGAACTTTGGCTAAACGTTTAAAAGAACATGTTAAAGCCTTTGTTAGTGGTACAGAAAAGTCAAATTATGCATCTCATCTGTTAAAATGTAATCACAATTTTTATTATGATTTTAAAGTTTTACATATAGCCACTAAGGGCAAATTGTTGAATTCTTTGGAAGCGGCTGAGATTAATAATTTGAGGGACGCTAAACGTTTGCTTAACTGTCAGTTAGATTTAAATGACTCACCTCTATTGAATTTGAAATGAGAGTATGTTTGTATATAGTATAAATAAGTTAACAATATGCTGATATGTATAGGTATTATAATTTGTAAAAACGAATGTAGTCCAGATTATAAACCTCTGTGTCTGAGGAAGGTACAGTGAACCGAAACAATTGTAATACCCGTATTTAGTGATAAATTGTCAAGATTTACTTATAAGCTTGTTCTTTCTTTATTTCAAAGTCGATTTGAATCTTCATCAAGTGACGACCAAAACTATTACATAAGATCGAAAATAATCTGATTTACGTATAATACATTGTATCGACGCTTGTCAAAGCTGTTTTTCAGTTCGTTTTTTCGTTACCATCATGAAAACTTTTCTATTTAAGTTATTGCTAATGTTCGTAGTCTATGATACATCAGAACTTGCAATTGAACTTCCGTAAAAATTTCAGATTTATTGGTAAAGTAGATTTTGAAATTTTTTCGAACATTCAGGCAAACGCTTTTTTTTACAATGGTACGATTAATTATCATACGAAACATTAATTATAAACTTAAATCTACACTTTCAATACTAACATCAATTAAAATAATTACAGAATAATTTGGATAAAATAATAAAAAAACGTCAACATAGAAATTATGTAAATACTTTTTTATTTACAATGCACAATCATCACTTTTTGCTTTTTAATTTTTCTGATAAATCATCGAAGGTTGGATCTTGTATATTAAGCATCAAACTGTTTCCACTTAAGTAAACTCGATTTTGAGAGCTAGATATCTGTAACAAATAAGGTAATTTTAATTTTCAAGCGATAAGAATATTTTTTATTCATTGTTTTTTTCAAATTTTTTGGAGAAAGTATGGAAATGTTAGCATTCAATGGAATCTACAAAATCACAAATGTTACATCGCAAACCAGTATGTACACGACCAACTCATTAACTAATACTTTTGATACTTAAATGTAAATACTTTGGTTTATAACCCACCATAAAAGGAAAATTTACAGCAACTGCTGCTTCGCGCACTCATACAAAATATTTTCGAGAATTCTTTAATAAATAGTTTTTAAGTGCACAAATAGTATTGACTGTTTGATTATAAATTTTTTTTCACTTCGTAGTACGTTGATTTTCACAACTCTAAAAAGCGGTGTAAGGTATTTCTATTTTAAAACAGAGACAGCTTATAGGACACAGTCAAATTGGATGAAAGTAAGAATTTCTATTTCAAAAAGAAGATGGCTTGTAGGACACAGCTAAATTAAATGAGAATAAAAATTTCTATACTAACAGGAAGATGGCTTGTAGGATACAGCTATATGAGATTAGCTTTAACGTGCATTTAATTGTCTGTTTAAACAGTAGTCTTTAATCAAAGTCTGTAACAGCACATTTACTTATTTTATTTACAATGATACTTGTAAAGAAAGATAAAAAGCAACCTTGGTACTGAACTCAATACATTTGAATGATACAAAGATGCAAGGATAAAAGAAGCATTAGTACTGCATATTGAATGCAATATTAGATTCACTTAAGAAGCATTTATGAATGCAGACGGACCTAGCTACTGAAAATTTACCTACAAACAAAGCTAGGTATCCTGATTCAAACTTACAACGGTACAGTGATGTGGGGTGCCAAGTACAACACTTTTCCTCAGTGTAAGATCATCTCTGCAAACGTTACTCTTTATCCTCACACTGTTAAAGCACGTACGTTATGTATCCCGAGACAAACTTTTCGCGCGATATTCAGCAAAATATCCTACAAGATATGTTACAAGATATACTAAAAGAAATATTATAGAATTTCATGTGAGATTTCTTGCACGATTTTCTGCATAATATGATTCACGATATCAAGCAAGATTTTGCACGACTACAATATAAATAGGTATAAATTTTCTGCTTAAAAGGTGTTAGAATAGCTAATATATATGGTAGATAATAAAATAGTAGAGTTTATTTGAAAAATAATAATGTTCATAAATGAATCGTATATTTTTTTTTCAAATTTATTCTTAAATAATAATTTCTTCTTGAATACAACTAATTACAAGCCCATTATTAATATTATTATGAAATAAATAAATTAAAAAGTTGCTCAACATTTACTATATAGTTTTAAAATGACCGTCATTTGACGGTCCGTCCGAGTGATCGGGCCATTTTACATAGAAGAAGGTGGGGAAAACTTTTGGACGGACATTGACGGTCTTTTTTCATTATTTTTTTGTGACATGACCAAAAATAAAAAAAACGGTCATTTTACAACACTAGATTTGTCCGTCCGGTTGGCAAAACACTGTATTAGTCAAATGGGCGTCTATAGTGTCAGAAAGCCAGACGAAGTCGTGCCTCTAAAAGGCCTTTGCTATTTCATGGTTTAGTACTCGAGGTCAACTTAAGGTAGAAAATCCGTGGACCAAGTTAGTCAAGCGAGTAAAGTGAGTCATTTACCGTATTATGACAGTCTTATAGGCTATGGCTGTATGCTTTTGTAATGGGAAAAATATTAATCAATACGTTAAATGATTAATGATGATGATTCAAGGCATTGTTAACACGTTAACTGATTAATGATGATGATTCAAGGCATTGTTAACACGTTAACTGATTAATAATGAATTAAGGCATTGTTAACGTTGACTTGCTGGAATAGAATCGAAATACGAAGATATATCATTTATTCTATTTCAATAGATGATGTAATTATTTTATTTTTAGTTATAGTAGCGACTAATCATATTGTAAATTTCTTTTTTAACTACTTTCCCTACCTATTTCTCACTTTTGTCGTCACCAGCATTTTTACATACAGCTTTTCACGCCAATTCATAACACAGGACCACAAACCCCAATAAAAAATTGACGCACATACTGTGACGTATTCCTTATGTATTTTGGGCCACTGGATTCAAATCCGTCGAGCATTTTGCTCCATCACGTCAAGATTTTTCGGAAATCGGGAAAATATGTGAAAAATCAATTTTTCCAGCTCACCAGAACGTTACTCTAATTTGAAACAAAATAAATATGTACTAAATCATTGAAGTAAAAACCATAAGTAAATCAAAACAAAAACCACATAATTCTTACTCCAAGAAACCCTTACTGACCTAGTCTGCCCACTCCTAAGCAGGCTTAACCACTCAACCCTGGGGATAGCTGAATTTTTTATTTTCCTTTTTGTCATGGTCACGTCAAAGGGCCAACTTTACTCCCGGAGTGGAACGGGACCGTTGTCATTTTAAACCTACTGATGACGAAAATTAGTATTTTGCCCTAGAGGTAAAAGGAAGTCAGCACATATCTCGCGATTGCTATGAACTGCATTTTTGCGAGGTCTGAACTGACGTTCCCTTTTACCCCACTTGTGTATCATATAGTATTTCTTAATGAAATTATGTTTGAACCCTGAGCATACCTACCTTTTTTCTTCCAACTATTTTGACGCTCTAAACACCTGATCCTTACTTCAAGCAACCCTTACTGACCCACGATACCCACCCCTAAGCAGGCTAAACCACCCAACCCTGGGAAATGCTGGATATTTTTTTTTTTCATTTTTATGTTAATCAAAGCTAGAAACGGTCAACTCATCTAACTTTGTAGGCATTAATTTAATAAACTTAATCTGTTTGTACTATTTCATTGTTCATAGTTTAGTTATTCTTAGAAAATTTTATTACATTTCAGTAAACTTGCTTTTAGTCTAGGTCAGGAATAACTAACGTGAAGGTGGCAAGTATCTTTTCCCTTATTGTTTTTTTTTGTTTTGTTTTGTTTTTGTATTAATTTCTAGAAATTTTAAACAATATTTGTTATAAATTAAAGGAATTGATTGATGATTAAGAAAGGTTAACTGTTAATTGATATTTTTTTTTATTGGAATAACGTGTTTTTTTTGTTTCGATCGATCTTCGAATGGCTTTTTTTATGAGCTATATTGGTATCTCGCTGTAAACACCAGCTGTAGTCTGCAAGCATGCTCTTATTCCACACTTCCTGGTATCGTCTTTTAACGTCTTAGAGATCTTGATGACATCTCTTACCCTGTTCCTCACTGAAATCACCTAAATTTTCTGAAAAGTAGTCCACGTAAGAGTCAAAAAAATGCAATTTTAAATTCATTAAGCACCCCATACCTTGAAATGCGGTAACCATATTTCTTACTATCTCTTTGTATTTTGGATTTTTTCTGTTACCTAAAAAAGATGTGCATACCCCTTTGTAGCTTTGCCAAGCAACTCTTTCCTTCTCTGTCATAATATCTTCGAAATTCTCGTCATTAAAAACGGTTCTGATTTGCGGACCGTCAAATACGCCTTCTTTTATTTTTGCATCAGAAAGACTAGAGAACTTTTGGAAAAGATACAAAAATGCATTAGCATTTTCTTTTTTCATGGCTTTTACCAATTGCTTTATTAAACCTAATTTTATGTGAAGAGGTGGAAGTAGTACTTTTTCAACAGGTAATAAATTTTTTTTTATGATATTTTTAGATCCAACTTTCAAATTGTTTCTTGCAGGCCAATTTTTTTAAATGTAATGATCCTCTCGAGCACGACTGTCCCATTTACATAAAAAGCAAGGAAATTTTATAAATCCACTTTAATATCCTAGTACGATCGTCAATATTTTTAAATCTCCACATAACTACCATTTGTGTTTATTGTATTGCAATTTAGTCAAAATATACTTTACACTTTCATATTCTTCTTTTAATATAGTTGAATGTCCGACTGGTAAAGGAGCACACTTATTTTCATTATGAAGTAAAACTGCCTTGAAACTCCTGGTAGATAAATCGAGAAAGAGCCGCCATCCATCTGCTTCATATTCAACACATTTATATTCATTTATTAAATTTGTGACATCGTTACAATAAACTAAATTGTTTTCTCTAGAAAAATATTTTCGAAAAGAAATATCCCTGTCACTATAAAACGAAACTTTTGTTCTTTCAGTTAACAATTTATTTCTTTTAATCTTGAAGCCAAAAGTTCAGAGTTTTCTTTGGAAAGTCCCAAATCTCGACATAGGTCACTTAATTCATCTTGATTAAATTTTCCACTGGCTGGATTCTCTTTGTCTGTTAGTTCGAATTCAATTGTATGCGACTCTGCAGTTGTTGTATTATCCATTTGTAATTCTTCCTGATTTTGAGAAAAATTAGATGATTCTGATTTAACCCGTGGATTAAGAATTTCTGAACCATTAACTTCAGAAAAGAAGTTTGAACTCCTATTATTTCCAGTTATTGGAAAAGTTACAGACGATACTTTTAGATACACAATATTACCAATATTTTTTAAATTGTAACCGAAAATATTACAGGAACAGAAGTAACAATCTGTCAAATGATTACTCGGATTTCTCCAACGCATATAAACTGAAAAAGGTTTAACATTTATATTCCCTTTTGCAACCTTAGAAATTTGATTATGACAACTACTGCATATAACATGAGGAGTCCAGTCATTAGCCAAAGTTTCCTTTGAAATTCCAAAGCATTTTTCATAATTTTTTTTTTTTACGTCTGCAGTGCATGTTTTCCTATTGCGTTGTAATGTGTAACACCCACATAAAACGCAAAAGCAATCTCTGTTTTTACAGAGAGACATGGTAATCGAAGTATTTTACAAGTAAAATAATAAAAAAAGTAAAATTTCTACACAAAATACTAATGTATTTGTAGGTACTATTTGATAACACTAAAATAAAAAAGAAACACTTAGTTTATTTTGAATTAACGATTCAGAAAACTTATGAATGAAAGAAATAGTTTTATGACATTATAACGTTAACAAAAAAATGGTCACAAATAACGAAAATACAATATAAGCTCACAAACTAAAATCCTTCTAATCCTAACATGTTAACCCTAAAAGCTAAAATGTATCAATCACTCTAAGTCATAAACACTTACATTCGTTAAAACTAGATATAAAAACGCAATTTTCAAATTTACTTATATAAAAACGAAAAAAAGTGCATTAAGCTTGTGGTAATATATTTAAGCTCACTTAAGCAGCTCAAAACATCACAGGTTTCTGATGAAAAATAAACCAAAACCCCCAAATAAATTAAAGTCATACTTACCAAGTTTCTGCACCCTTCACCTACCAATCCCCAGCATACTTATAAAATGTGTTCGGTAAGGATCAGCTACATATATTAAAAAATTGTATTTTTTAAACAGAAAAACAACTAACTCACTTTGCCTAGGATGAGCTGGATTAACCACTTAGAGTTTTAAAGCAAATAGTTTGAGCTTTCAACATAACGTACTTGAGTGAAAAAAATTACTTGCTCCAGGGTTTATTATACGTTTGAGGTTAATACAGATACTTTTAGAGGATAACTAAAGTTGAAGTTAAAATAAAGTCGTCGAAAGATAGATATGGTACCCAAAAATAGCCTGCTTGTAGCTTAAGATTCGTATTGTTAAAAAATGGAAACAAATAAAATTGGTAAGAAAAAAAGTTAAAAACAAGCTTTGTCCAGGGTTCTGTAAGTTATGATGTTTAGCGTAGCATAGTGGGTTAACAAGGGTTGCTATGAGTAAGCATCAGGTGTTTAGAGCGTCAATATAGATGGAAGAAAAAGGGTAGGTATGCTCAGGGTTCAAACATAATTTTATTAAAAAATACTATAGTGTATATGGTACAGGTAGGTATGGTGGGTCAGTAAGGGTTGCTTAGAGTAATGATTAGGTGGTTAGAGGCTAGATGACGTTAAAATGAGGAGAATTAGCCTGCTCAAGGCTCAAAACTCCATTTTTTTCAGGAACAGAAGTAAAATATCCAGCTTTTCCCAGGGTTAGGTGGTTAAGCCTGCTTAGGAGTGGGCAGACTAGGTCAGTAAGGGTTTCTTGGAGTAAGAATTATGTGGTTTTTGTTTTGATTTAGTTATGGGTTGTACTTCAATGATTTAGTACATATTTATTTTGTTTTAAATAAGAGTAACGTTCTGGTGGGCTGGAAAAAACGATTATTCACATATTTTCCCAATTTCCGAAAAATCCTGACGTGATGGAGCAAAATGCTCGACGGATTTGAATCCAGTGGCCCAAAATACATAAGGAATACGTCACAGTATGTGCGTCAATTTTTTATTGGGAATTGTGGTCCTGTGTTATGAATTAGCGTGAAAAGCTGTATGTAAAAATGCTGGTGACGACAAAAGTGAAAAACAGGTAGGGAAAGTAGTTAAAAAATAAATTTACAATATGATTAGTCGCTACTATAACTACAAATAAAATAATTACATCATCTATTGAAATAGAATAAATGATATATCTTCGTATTTCGATTCTATTCCAGCAAGTCAACGTTAACAATGCCTTAAATCATTATTAATCAGTCTCAAGTCATACCGTTTTTAAACGAATCCCGACGACTGACTAATAATTCTATTCCAGCAATTCAACGTTAACAACGCCTTGAATCATCATCATTAATCAGTTAACGTGTTAACAATGCCTTGAATCATCATCATTATTCATTTAACGTGTTGATTAATATTTTTCTCATTACAAAAGCATACAGCCATAGCCTATAAGACTGTCATAATACGGTAAATGACTCACTTTACTCGCTTGACTAACTTGGTCCACGGATTTTCTACCTTAAGTTGACCTCGAGTACTAAACCATGAAATAGCAAAGGCCTTTTAGAGGCACGACTTCGTCTGGCTTTCTGACACTATAGACGCCCATTTGACTAATACAGTGTTTTGCCAACCGGACGGACAAATCTAGTGTTGTAAAATGACCGTTTTTTTTATTTTTGGTCATGTCACAAAAAAATAATGAAAAAAGACCGTCAATGTCCGTCCAAAAGTTTTCCCCACCTTCTTCTATGTAAAATGGCCCGATCACTCGGACGGACCGTCAAATGACGGTCATTTTAAAACTATATAGTAAATGTTGAGCAACTTTTTAATTTATTTATTTCATAATAATATTAATAATGGGCTTGTAATTAGTTGTATTCAAGAAGAAATTAATATTAAAAAATAAATTTGAAAAAGAAATATACGATTTTTTCATGAACATTATTATTTTTTAAATAAACTCTGTTATTTAATTTGATTAAAAACTTTTATTTGAACAATTTAAACACTTTAAACCATTTATATTTTACCAACATATAGTAATAGAATTAGAACAGTACATAAAATTTTATAGTTACTTTCGACTTATCACAACAGCTAATAGTATATTACGCCACTAGGGCAGAAAGCGCTGCTTCCCCGGGTGCACTTTCTACCCGTAGAGTACTTTCGGCCCAAGAGCGGAAAGAACATTTCCGTCCGCATGGCGGAAAAGTACTTTCACCTGAGGTCCAAAAGTGCTCGAAGGGCAGAAAGTGCGCTCAAGGGCGGGGAGGCCTCCGCACGAGTTACGTATCCTATTTTTCTCTTTAAGAGCGCAAAGTGAGATCGTATTTTGTCTGGTTGATGATTAATTACATAAAAGTGTAACTACAAGATTAAAAATGTTTAAATATTTATTCAACGTCTATTTAATGTAAAAAATAGTAGTTTTCGTACCTAGTGGCGCATTTTACCAGGGCAAGCATTAGGCCCGAGGGATCTGCGAAGCACTCCTTGTGCACCAGGACTTTTTGTGCTTACCCTGGTTGGATGCGCACCTGGTGCGAACCATATTTTTCCTACCGAGGGCACACCCAACCCTTAAAGTGGCCCAAGGTAGGAAAATGTATTTTACATCTTTTATTTAAAATTGAGTGTGATTTCTTCTTTACAAAATAATAAAAGTTTAAAGAAGTAGTCGGTAAAGTAGGGAATTTTTTTGAAATAAGTAAAAATTTATTATTATTTAACGAAGGTTGTGTGGGGCCCAGGGGCGGCAGCTCCTGGTGAGGGACCAGGAGGCAAAGCTCTCGGCAGCGTCCAGGAGTTGGAGCCCTGGAGGAAGGTGATACTCTCCCAAAAACTAAATGATCGTTAAAAAAAATTTACAACCATTCACCTCACAAAAAAATTAACTTCATGGAATGAGAGTATCAGTATCAAAAAATGACTACCAGAGGGCTCCATTGTTCGAGGGTCTGTCCTCTTCTAGCTATGAGATATAACTATATAAAATTGTAGTTACTTTCGAAATGTATGATTGAGTTTACATAGTTATACATGAAAGTTAGAAAAAATTATCTAATGCAGCCAACTTTCTAAAACTCAGAGTTGGTCGCTACTTTTAAAAGTTAGATGCCTGATCTAAAGCCCCAGGTACTCCTTTATTAAAATATTCAATTTTTTTGCAAGAAGTTTGATACAAAATATGTAATAGAATTTCTTAGAATAATCAGGTCTTGTTTTAAACATGTACAAAGACAGACATTTGAAAGATGTTGCAAATCACATATTTATAATGTGCAATACCAATTACGAAATTTTCTCATTTTTCTTATTTGTGGGCGGGAGGTTCTACTTTTTGCCGGTGAAAAAGGCACTGAAAGTACTTTCAGCCCTCACTTTCCGCCTGAGAGGAGCAAATAGTAGTTTTCGTACCTGGTGATGCATGTCGCCAGGGTAAGCATAAGGCCCGAGAGACTCCTTGAGCTTGCCCTGGTTGGATGCGCACTAGGTGTGAACCCTATTTTTCCTACCGATGGCATACCCAACCCTAAAAGAAGCCCAAGGCAGGAAAAATACTTATTCTTAAAAATACTTTGTCTTATATCATATCTTATTTCTTTAGACTCTTTCAAGTTTCTCAGTGAAGTATACATATACACAATAGATCTGATTGGTTCTTTACACTGTGCAAAGTCTATTCCGCACCTCTATTACGCACTATGGGACTGTCCAAGTGTGTAGTCCCGTAAGGATTATGGGCTTATGGGACCAAATTTGTACGTTTTTTTCTGATCAGTCGATCGGACGCCAGGTTCCATTTCTCAAGAAAGTATATCTATATTCACTATGTATATAGATATGCATGATAGAGGAATCGGACCAAGCCGACCGACCGACCACAAAAAAAGTGTCACAAATTTTAAGCTGGTCATCGGACGGTCATTTTACGGTCCGGGGACGAAAATCAGTCCTTCAAAATGACGGCTTTACAACACTAGACAGGTCAAAGTTCTACTAACCGTCCACATAACATTGTTTCGTGTTAGTTGATACGTTTGTCAACAATAAATCTAGTAACTGATTTTACAACTAATTTTCGTTTACAAATTTTACTGAAACTTCACACATACTTTTTATTACTAAGGAAAAAATAATTTATTATTAAAAGTGTAGTAAATGTATTGTAATTACTACAACAATGTTAGGGAGTACCTTTTCCTTTTAAATACTCAAACGTGAACATTAAGTAACAGCAGGAAATAGAATTTCTTATTTATTTATATACTACTGAAAAAAATTAATTAAATTTTTGAAACATAAGTAAAAAAACTATTTGATTTAAATAAAAATAAAAATAATCTTTTTTTGCATNTTTTTATTTTTTGTAACATTTTTTTTTAGTCTTTACAAATAATAAAATAAATATTGTTTTAACCATTTTTGAAGCCTGTAAAAGGTATTTCTCATGGCTGTTGAAACTTTATCAAGTGTTATTTCTCGTAAAATGTAATTCAAGTTTTTTTTTCTATTAATATAGTAATAATTATAGTAATAGTAATATTTTTATTGATATAGTTTGGTAAAAATAAATTATGAAAATTGTGAATTAAGATTATATTCATTTAGTTCGACATTTTTATTAATGCACATCAAGTTTACAGCTTTAGAACTGTAGATTAAATTTCAATGCGTTAAAATAATGTTTGTCAAATAAACGCGTCAATTTCACCTATAATACGATACTTTTTACTAAAAAAATTAATTAACTGGCAAAAAATAATTGATAAATATGAAGGGCACACGAATTTTTTATGCCAACGCTAAAGTTAAAAGTCTGGCACTAGCACCGTCAGCTACACCATTGCTTTTAGACCCAGATTCATCAGGAGAAGACACAGATGTTTTCACAGTCATTTTTTTCTAAATAATTGACTTATTGAATTGTTAATTTCTATTCCATGAAACATTTTATACATCTATAATATACTGAAAATTACAATGCTGTTACAATGCAACTTTCTTGAAAAATAAATGAAAATAATACACAAATTTTGCCGCAACAAAAAATTTAATTTGCAGTCCGTTATTGCATAATACTTTAATTTTTTGTAACTTAGCTGAAGAGTGAGATAAAACATTTTTTTTTTCTTAATTCGTTTTTTTTCATGAGAAGTGCAATGATGTTTGTAAGGAATGAAGACAAGCAAAATTTACTGAAATATTTGCAATTGTTTAAGTTGGAAAAAAAACTGAATGGTGGTAAATTGTCAAAATTCATAAAAATTAATTTCTTTTTATTTATTATCATCGCTAACATTAAAAAAAATGTTTTTGTCGAAGCGAAATTTTAGTTGTTTTATTTGTAGATTAGATCGTAATTTTTTGTCTCCGGGCAATGGATATGCGTTTTATGATCTATTACCGACATCTGCGTTTCAACGTCATGTATTAAATAAGATTTCGTATATAATAAGCTTAAAAGTAACTTTATTTTTTTTCAGTAAGTTAAATTATTTGGCTTTTTTTATTCATATCTTTAACTGTTTTTCAAACTTTTTATTGATTGATGCGTCCTTTTCTTTTTAAATGAGATTTTTAAAATGAAGTTATCAAACTTGTTTCTAGCGCATTTTAACAGATATGAACACAGTTTAATTGGTTTCTGATTCAATAGAAAGTATGGTTTAAGTGGTTCCTGAATCATTAAGAAACATAATGAAATTGGTTCCGGGCAATTAATATTAATATTGGAGGGTTGCATATATACTTTTTTCATCACATTTTATGTAGGCTTTAGCTGACAATCGTTTTACAGGCTGGCGTGTTAAAAAAACTTATATGAACAATAAATTATGGAATTGTTATAAAAGAAACTTACATGGGTGCGACTTGTTATAACTTATTTGTAAAAATTAAAAGTAAGATACACAAGATAAACTGTTTATACTGATAACTCATTACAGCTTAAAAATTTTTTTTCTCTATAGTCTTTTTTGCTTTTTTCATTGGGCTTCTTAATGCTTATGTTACACCATAACGTACCTATTTTATACACGTAAAATGGATTCCTAATTTGCTTATATAGCTTAAACAAGCTTAGGAGATTCATACATTCTTATGAATTAATAATTAGGATCTAACTCAATCCGTTTTACTATTGCTTCAGTTCATATACAAATACCTATTTGGGCTAAAAGCGTACTTTTTTTTTTTTTTTACTAATTTATTTTAATAAAATTAAATCATCAAAGTTACTTTTACTACGATAATATTACAAAATTTGTCCTTATGCGCCGTTTGCAGTTTTTTTCCAACCTCATTTTTTAGAGATTCTGAGGTTATGAAACAGCCTTAGAATATAGAATTGTGACATTCCTGCGTTTCACCTTAGAATTTATGTTCAAATCCAAAAAAATTATTAATGCTATTATATCTATAGTGCATCAATTATTTTCCGTAATACAACAAAGATATACTTGGTAAATATTTGTTGATGAAGTATGTTCAATATTTAATACTATGTTTGTAAGTGTATAGTTCTGTAAAACAACTTATTAAAATTCCAACGCCAGCCAAAGGCTGTGTTTTCCCTCATGCACCCCAACCGATCGGCCACCTCGTCGCAAAAGAGGGGTACAGAACTACAGATGTGAGCGCTAGGCTGCTTCAGTTGTTACAATGAAACGTTCTTAATTTTTTTTTTCAGCTTTCCTTTCAATGAAATTAATACAGTGCTCCTGCAGTATGATGCAAAAATACATGAAGATAAAACACAAATTTTTTCGCAGTAACAAATCCAATTATTAGCTCGTTATTGCAAAAAACGCTAATTTCATGTATCTCAGCTTCAGAGTGAGTTTAAGCATTTTTTTTTTTTTTTTTTTTTCTTAATTTGTGTTTTTTTTATGAGAAATACAATGACATTTGTTCGGAAAGAAAGCATAAAAAATTGACTGAAACATTTGCACTTGATTAAGTTGCGAAAAAAAGTTTCTGGTAGTAAATCGGAATCAATTTTTTTTCAATTATCATGACTATCATTCAAAACAATGTTTTTATCGAAGCAAAATATCGATGAAGTGACAGTGAAGTTTGCAATAACACTTAAAAATTTTACTTTAAAAAATTAATCAACATAACATTAATGATTATATTGCAATCTTACAAATAGCTATTTGTTGTGCAACTCATTGTCTCTATTTTTTTACGGTTATGTTTAAATTAACATTATAGTTTTTTCATTACGTCGATCGAAAGTTGTTCGATGTAAAAAATGTTTTCCACTCTTTTTCGCGATGTCGTCACCCTCGACGATGCTGACTTTAATGTATCTATTGTTGAGCCTGTAGACTTGTTCTCAATTGTGCGTGTGTGTGCTGTGCTGTATTCTGTTGTATGTGTTGTTTGTACAGTTTAGTATTTCACACTTATCTTTCTATTCGATTGTAGAAAACCGCTGTTATTTTTAGATTAATATTTTTGCCTTCCTAATCATTCAGTCTCCTCTCAACGTGTATTTAGTGTATAACAATATTGATTGTGTATACGCTTTGCCTTACATTTTAATAACATATGAAATTGCCTCGAATTGGGCCTCTGCTTAAGACTAATTTACATCAAGTGTTGTTTCACATACAAAATAATAAATTTAGAATTATACATTACGTTATTTTACATGGAGTTTCTATTTTATAATTTCATATACGCTTGTTTATCATTTGTTTATTTTACAAAAAAAATTCCATACAAATTTCTTACCATCAGTATCAAAGAGAAAAGAAAATTCTTTCTTGTCTTTGTCCTACGGACTGCGCCTCCCGATACAGTCGAGCGACTCTTAGCACTCATACTTACTTTTTTTCTTATTGATTTATTTTATGTGTTGTGATCAACGCTAGTATTTTTTTTTGTACATAAATAAACTTAACATAACTCTACTGTCATTACGTATTTTGGAAAAAAAAAATATTTTTTTTAGTCTCGTCCTACGGACTGCCTTCCCCCCCCCCCCTATACAGTCAAGCGACTTCCAGCGCTCATACTCGTTGTCTCGCAAACTTTAATCATGTGTCACGGCCAACGGCAACTCTATTACTCGTTCAGAGGGTTGCAGTCACCTCTCTGTTTGGAGTTTTACTATTAGCGTGATGTAAACTGCTGCCAATTCTCGTATTTCTTCTGGAGTTCTTTGTTTTCCTGTGATCATTCTATGACATATTAATAGCAGGGCCCCCCAAAAGAAGCCCAATTCCTGAATTTAGTAACCGTGTTATGTATTAAATTGTTAGCTATTAGTTGCTAACCCCCGTTCCTGCCTACGAGCACGCGTTCTAGTCCGTGTGCTAAATATTTGCCCAGGCAGTATGTATACTCTATCGATAGCTATCTATTTAAGTGTATTACCGTGTGTACCATACGCTTTCTCTTATTTTTTCCCCTTGTTTTTATCATTGAGCTGCGAGTGTGGCTCTCCCCTTACATATAAAGTATATAATAACGAACGTATTTTTTAACTCTATTGCTTTTTATATAGCTATTGTAGTTTATTTTAGTATTTTTGTCAATGTGGGTATTTTTTGCTTGGTTAAAAATTCTCAATTGTAAATATGTTTCGTTACGTTATCCATTATTTTGCACCAGATTTACGTGCGCATTTGAGTCACTTATTGAGTTTGTAAATAGTTGGTTATAATGTTATGCACCCCGTCTTGCCTGCGGGGGTCATGTAACATATTCGAGAATACTGTAAAGTCAGAAAATTTAAGGAGGTTTGGTCGTTTTTCCCGGAGGGGGGGTGAACGGGTGTGCGGGGCTTCCATTAGACACCGTGTTAAAGTGAGTTGTACTAACCGTACATGAAAACGTCCGCCTACTGCATCAAGGTTAATTTTACTGTGTTCAACTCCTCAGTGCTCAAAAGTTTAACCATTAAATATTATGAACAAATTACAGTCCATACTTTAAAGTAGCTTGTTTCCGATGGTTCAAGAAAAAAAAAATGAAAAAATGTTGTTTGCATGATAAAAAATAACCGAAAAAAAGTAAGAAGAGACTCAACTTTCGTCAACAGAAGTGTGTTATGAATTTTCGAAAAATAAACTTTTTTTGTACAGCATTATAGTTTGAAGTCTTAAGAAAGGCTGGCCCAAGTTTTAGGTCATGATTTTTAGTTTAACAAATTCTAGAAGCAATTTCGTAAAGACATCTCGCTCCGTGTGAAAAGACTAACTGACAGCAGACGATGCTCGGTTCTCTCCCATACACTTAGCATAAGACCTGCTCACGACTTTGTTTACGTTTGCACAGTTATTTCTTCCAAATGCCTAATAAGGAGCACATTTTTTGATATGAGAGTCTTCCTTAGAAGTTAATCCATCTATTTGAACTTTTTTCTCTTCATGAATAAATCTCTAGCTTCGAAATTTGTGCAAAAAAAGCTGAATAATCGCTCTCGCCCATAAAAGCAATGTTAAATCATGCAGTTTCAGGAATTTTTTTTTTTTGAAAATTCGGCTGATAAAAAATATTGAAAACATACACATGTACTTCCAGCGAGTTAAAGTACAACATTTTTTTTAGCAAGTGAATAAATCTCCTCAAAAACAACTGAACCTTCTTAACAATCGGTTGTCTTACATTTCACTCATGTTTTTGATCGAGACAAACTTGGAGGTATGAATAAAAAAAAAATCATTTATCGGCGGCGTTTCTGCATTTACGTTTTGACCTGCATCGTAAAATTTTTTTTAGTATTTTTCACCTTACATTTTCTAATACCATGTTTTCCTGCTACTCCACCTCTCTCTTCTCTTATGGGTTCAGATTTAGGGAAGGAATTATATGGGTGTTTAATAGTTTATTTAGGTTTTATCAGTGCCCTCCGAAGAAATTGGAAATTCAAGGTGATCAGTGATCCATTGGGGGCGAGATGTGAGAAATAAATAAACACAACTAGAGTGTATTTAAAATTTTTCTCTTACTTTGTTTTATTAATACGCAACGTTTCGCTGACATATGTGTCAGCCTTATCAGGCTACAAAATTAAAAATCAAAAAATATACAATAAGCGATTTGGTAGACTAACACACAAAAACACAATAAGTTTACAATATAAATTATTACCGAAGGCACGCGAGAATTCGTAAGTGTATTGACTTACTCGTCACCTGTCGAACTATTGACTGACATGAAATTGTACAACACACCAGCGCTTATATAGGGTACGGTAAAGGGCGATGAACTCGATCGGGACATTTAAACTTTCTCAGTAAAGGAAGGTACGCTCGATTAAAGGAAAGTACATCTTCCTTTCTATTGATGTTATGTTTGTTCAGTTTAATATAAAGCATTTCAGAAATAGTTCTTTTTTTGTAATCGACTTCTTTGTCAAGGATTTTGAAGTTATCCCAATCGAATTCGTGGTTATAATTAATTTAATGTGCGCAAACGACTGAATCAGAATTTTTATTTTTAATGTGCTCACTAATGCGGACTTCAGCAGCTCGCTTTGTCTCACCCACATATGATGCAGGACAATTTTTACAATAAAATTTATACACTACATTTGTCTGTTTATGTTTTTCCGTTTTATCTTTTCCTAAACAGACTACGTGGTTGAGTTATTTATTGATGAGAGGGTAGGTGTGAATATTGTAGGGTTTTAACAAGGTTTAGATTTTTCAAAATTGTTGTCTATATATGGTATACCAATTTTGCACTAAGGGTTAATGTTTATGGTGCTTTTGTTGTGATTTGTATTTTGCAGCAGCAAGTGAGGTTTACGACGATGCACATCTCGATGGTACAGTCATGGCTGCATCCAGTCATTGAGTGAGCATTCGAAGGACGACCTCGACAATGACAACAACGACGATGACGAGGAGGAGAAGGAGGAGGCAAAGGTGGGGGTGCAGAGGGGACGTGGGTAACCTCGTCGCCTAAAATGTCACCAAGGGAGTCCCTTCGGAAGGTTTTAGAGTCAAACATTCGGCCATACACCAGCTTCTGAGAGCCGCCGAAGACCTCTTCGATACCCTCATCCACAAAAACTTCACCGCGATAGCTTTCTTTGATGAACAGCAAGCTTTCGACAGATTTTAGCACGAGGGCCTCCTGTACAAGCTTATTCAATCAGGTTTTCCGCACGACCTCATCGGCACCGTCAAGTCTTATCAAGTTCCAGTAGGCGACTCCTTCTTCCACCTCCGACCAATAACCTCAAGAGTCCCCCAAGGCTCCAAACTCTCACCCACCCTTTTCAACATATTTTGCCATGACTTGCCTCAGCATGAAGACATCAACACGTACGTCTATGCAGACGACGTTGCGGTCAGCTACACGTCAAAACGATATCCTCGGTGCACCACCCTTCTAGACGAGCACATCATCACTCTCCATAACTGGCTTAGTCTTTGGAAACTGGTCGTAAATGAGGCAAAGACTATAGCCATGGTCGTCTCCTAGAAAAATCCAAGGAAGAAACTACAGAAGATAAAGGTCAACGGAGTAGAAATCGACTGGAGCTACTCCGCCAAATACCCCGGCGTCACGCTAGACCGTCGACTCACGTATGTTCGTCATATTAACAGCACTCGCGGCAAGACATACGGAGCGTTCGTGCGACTAAAACCCTTCTTTAACAACAAAGCAGTCTCCCAGAAGACCAAACTGCGCACCTTCAACGCCATCATCAGGAGCATCAGTACCTACACGATACCAACATAGGGAGCTGCAAAGGGAAACCGACTAAAGGGCATCCAAGGTCCTTTCATGAAGATACTGAAGTCAGTCCTGGATATTTCGTGATACATCAGGAATACTTAGATTATCAAGGAGTTGAACATCGTCCCTCCAATACAAGCAGCCCCTGTCCTTGCGTCCAAAATCCGCGCCTCCATTACAGACCACTCAAACCCCACCATAGCCGCACTCGTGAACCTCCAACCCAGGCGCTTCGACCTTTTACGACGTCCATACTCTCTCGCACAGAACCCTGAGGACCCCCAAAATACTCTAGATCTTCAATCCCGTATGCTTGCATCGGATGCATCTCCATAATCTCGCCGAATAACCGTGACTTTAATTCGAGCACCCATCTGTCCGCCGTATCCTTTACGGCCTCAACCCTATAAAACACTTACACTAATTAAAAGTACGCTTCCAAATACACAATACACAGCGGACTTACACATCTACACACACATACAATAACACTAAATTTAATCTTCTCTAAATTTATTTCTGCGCAAGCCAAGATTCGAGCTTCAGCCAGATGCGTAAGTGCCCCTCCTCTTATCCCTTTGAGGCCTAGCGGGCCTCAAAAATTCTCCGTTATTTTCCTTCTTCTCTTTTCTCTTATGCCCGTTTGTCTTCTAGGAAAGTGGTCCTTACGGACCAGTCCCATGCGGGGAGGTTAGTTTTTAGTCAGTAGGTACACCGGGTAAATCCAACACTCCCACTGGATTAGCTGGGGTGTCCATGAAGATTTTCTCCTCCTCGGTCCATCAAAAAAAAAAAAAAAAAAAAAAATTGCGTAATCCGTCAGTCACGCCGAAAGTAGCTACTCGATACCTACTGTCTCTAAGCATGTCTGTGCTAAGAAAATTTTCCTTTGTAATCAAAATCTTTGCAACCTCACAAAACTTTGAGTGAATATTAGTATTATTTGTGATATTTCTTGCCATACTACTAAGATTATTATCTGGTGGATCAGTGTCAAAAAGTTGTAGCAAATACGTTTGAATGCATAAGTAAAGCAGAAGAGTTGAGAAGTAGTTTATTAAGCAAGGGACCTGATAGCCATATTAGCATAGACTTGAATTTACAATATTGCTTATTGCAGTCTTCACGAATTCAGAGATATGCAGGTTTGATCAAATTTTATCACGGATCAATCAATTGAGATGAGATTTAAATTAGTTGAAAATGTAAAGTACACATCATATTCAATATTCAATCAACCCTCCCATCACTTGCACCTGGCCAATAGGCATTGATGTATTTGAGTTTAAGACAGCGTGTAATACAGTAGAAATATAAAATAACTCAGATTATTTCTGTTAGTTTACAAGAGCTAAGTAGTATAATACCACAAATGATATAACAATTACTCAAATTTAGAAATGTGGTACACAGCTTGATAAAAAACAAAATTTTTTTTGTTAAAAGACGCCACGCAGTGTTTCTTTTCGGTTTTTTAATCTCAAAATCAAATACCTCAAGAACACAAACGGATAAGCGTAAATTTTTTTTCGAAATTACTCCTTATAAACAGTAGATTATAGGAAAAACAGTCTGAATTCATGAAAGTAATTTCGTAACCTTAAAAATCGGTCAAGAAATTAGTAAATCATAAAAAAATTGAACATTTCTGTATAAAAAAAAAAAGAGTAACGCTTCTAATTTTCAAATAAAAGTATGAACGTCCACGTTTATACATCTCAGTGATCATCTTAATTATATTTTACCACTTATAACTCCTTAAACCTAAACTCAAAACAAATAAAACAGACTTTTTAGCGAATATTTAATTTCAAAGTTATATATTTTAAAAAACAGAAAAAAAAAAAAAAAAAAAAGTTTTTTTTCGGCAACTACTCCTGATAAAAGTGCATTATTGGTAAAGTTTTATGCACTTGTATCCACATAAAAAGTCGCTTTCTTTTTCTTTAACTGTGGTCCCCGTAGCTGGACCGATGGTGGCATATGCCCTGTTCTCGCGAGTTTTATACGTATTTTGGGAAGCTGCTCTATTTCTTCGTCACACTTTGAAAGCTTGGGTTCGTCATTTTCTACATATGTAACTGTTGGTGGCTTTTGTCTGATTGCTTTTTTTGCGGGCCCTCTTGCCTTTCCTTGTGCGTTTGCCACCCCGCTGTGTAGGAGTATCTTTGGATTCTTCTGTATTACGTTCTACTTATCCCTGCATTGTGTAAGTACTCGGGCTATTGTAGTGCGTTTCCGCATCCACTACTTCTAGCTGCATTTTCTGCGGCCATTCTGTCGCACATTCTGCCTCACCAGACACGCTTCTCTCTGTTTCTTTCTTTAATTCATGTTCGACGTTTGGGGACCACGCCAAATATCTTGCGAGGTTAAAGCTTCGGCTGGGTCTCTTTTGTTGTCAGGGGCGTAGACGCCATCTTTTCACTGCTGTGGGCCCCTGTCCTGTGGCGGCCCGTTCCCAACTGAATCCCTATTATAGCCGTCCCGGGTTTCCTGATTTTTATGGCCACTTGCGTAAGCAGCAGACTCTTGCATTGTGTCCCAGGTTCTAACAATTGCGATTTTCCTTTAGTTCTCGCCACCTTGGATTCCAAGTTTGCTTTTAGTGTCCATTTTTTAATTGGGGGAAAGTATGGGTTCGAACCGTTTAACATCGTTAATCAATTATAAAATTGTTGTACTCGTCTGCCGTAATCGTCTGTTGCTTCGCCAACTTGTGTTATTATTTTTAATTTTGTCATAAGCGAGTCTGCGTTGTTAATGCTGCAGTATCTATTTGAGAGCTCTCTAATAAACTTTTCAACTGTTCTAAACTGCGTCAATCTTGGAGCGAAATGTTCCACTGTTTTTTTTCTAGTCTATTAGCAAGGGTGCCTAAAAAAAATTATTCATTTTCCGGTCTCATTGTTTGTGCAACCATTCACACGATTCTCTCGAACAGCGGTATGTTGACTGGGTCCTCGTCGAAGTATGGGATGTTGCCCGTCATATGGCTGAGCGTGGGCAGAATGTTTTGTTGCGCGTTCTGTGGTCTGCGTAGATAGTTACGGTTGTGTGTAGCCTACGTATCTTTTGTATATTGGGCCATGGTAGGTGCTATATAACCCCGAAGTCTATCCCTATTCGCATCAGAATCGGCCCAACTCGTTTAGTTATCAGTTAGTGATGGTACTGTTACCATAAACGCGGCTTCCTTTATTTTTTAAGTTCTTCCTTCAAATCTCTTATTTTGTCCCATAGCTGTTGATTATGTAAGTCTCTTATACCGGAATTTTTTGACCTTTTATATTCGTAACAGGATACAACGGAAGTCAGCCACTCTGGTTTCTCTGGCATACCCCATTGCGCCAGTAGCGTGTTTTTTTTTGTATGTTCGAGCCCCGCTATCTCTTCAGCTCTTTTCGCATTTCACTCGCTGACTCGTCCACCAGAAAGAATACCCGCATTTTTGTTCGTAAGTCCTGTGTTTACGTCTGTGTCACAAGATATGTCTCTGTGATCCCTACTTGTCGGTAGCAAATTTCAAATGGTCTCTGTGATCATCTTGTGAGGGGCATCCACCTCCTCTGCTTTCTTTAACTTTGCTCTAATTTTTGAAAATAAGCCCATAACTATTGCTTGGTTTTTTTGTCCAGGGCGTTAAGTTTTTCAGACCTTTCTGGTTCGAGCTCTCATTCCAACATCTGTTTTCCGTCATATTTTCCTTTTGCTGCTTTTTACTAGGGCCTGGCCTGCACACTTCAGTAATCATATTATTACCCGGGCCTTCGTTATCGTTTTCCGACTCATGGGTAAGATCGCTGAAATGAATCATTTTTTTCTTCTACTTTTTTTATATGCATATATATGTGCCGTGAATCGTATCTTCGTTTTTGATTACGAAAAATATTATGTATTCTCCTAGTTTTGGGGCTGCGTTTAATTACCTATGTCTGCGTTTAGTTACCTATGTTTAGCGGTAAATGGGGTGAAATATTCTTTTGGGAATATCTATCGTCTATTGTCGTTAAAAAAAAAAGATAATGAAAATAGTGATACATTTTTTAGCTGATATGGGTGTGAGTTGTTATTTTCGGATGATTCCTGTGTCTTTACAAAGCATACAAATAAAATCACTCTGTTTTACGTTCATTATGCAAACATTTTCCTAGTCCACTGTGTACTTAAGTTTGTTATCTCACGTGATTTCTGTTTTGGGTTTTAAGAGGAAAAAAAAAACACTAAAAAGGGGAGCAGACGAGCTAATGAATATATATATCAAAAATAAAAATTTCCCACGACCTTATCATCACCTAATAAGTGCCTTCCCTATCTTGCCTCGGGAGTAAGAGATTAAATTAGTTTTATTATACTTGTACTTACGTGCTAGTTGATATGCACATCAGTAGAAATAAAATTTTGGGGACCATTTCCCTTTAGCGCTTACCGTTTGTCATCTTGATACTGTGATAATCTGCAATTGGTATCCTAGTTCTGTTGGTTTCTGGGCTCTAGTCACCGCTGCTTGTAGAATATGACCAGAACTGTAGTCTTTGATTGGATCCTCGGCTTCCTGATTTTTAATCGTCGTATTCTCGCGGCACTACACTATGTGTGCTTCTCGGCGGAATTTTCAAAACGCGTTAAATAAAAGAAAAAGGAGTTCCGACTCTTACCGTACCCCACACTTAGCACCAAATCTGTCACATGGGAATGAGATTGGTAAGGAGGTGCATCGCAATAATGATCAATACTTGTTTCTTTGAAGACTTTTATTCAATATACCACATTTATACGGCAAAGTCGCACATGTGTTCCCGTTCCCGTGTTCCATGTTCTCCCGTAATTATCGCTCGGTGTCTTGATTTGATAGCGCTCGAGTGCCTTGGTAACGTCTGACCCTCATGATAACGCTCGACTGCCGCAATTTTAGGCTTGCTAGGCCTTGTGGTACCTTCTTTTCTTCCCATCGGAGCTCTCTTGCTAAGGTAGCCTCGCTATTACCAGGGGGAGTCAGTATGATATGCCTGGCATATTGTAAGTAACAGACAGAACTTTAAAATATGAGACTTGAGGAAAAATAATAAAGGTAATAAGATTGTCAAAAAATAGAGAATTTTATAGTGCTAATTTAAAACGGGTATTAAATTATTTGTTCCACAATAAAATGTTTTAAAATGTATCAACTAAAACTATAGAACGTAAGAATAATGTATTGTTAAAAATTTTTGCAGAATACAAGACTATTGATTTCCTATTGTATATCTTAGTATATTAAAGAGCTGTTCAGGTAGAAAACTCCACATATTCACACCACAACCTCACCCCCACTTTATCTCTTCGGCCCCCTACAAAATAAGGAAAAATTACGTTTGTTCCTTTATTGCTTTGACATTTTTCATCCAAGCCCACACCTCCTCGTTTTTCAAGCCCCTACACGATTTTTGTTAAACACTCATCGACTCCATACCAACTTCTACAGTCTCCGATATATTTAATATCGATACATATATAGAGTATAGTCTGGTAAAAAGTATCGAGAATTCATGTATTTTTTTCTACTAGAAACAACCACAATGTTTTATTATTGTTTACTAAAATGTGAAAACTTTGACATTACATGTTATTATAACATGTCACGTAAGACATGTATGTGCAAGTTTAACATAACTATATGATATTAATAATTTTTAAACAGTCAACGAACTAAAACTCTTATGATGAAAAGTAGTGTAAGAACGTATTTTTAAAATAATTTTTTTTGTTACAAAGCTTGATGTATTTATTGAAAAAAAAAAAAAATTGACATCATTATTTATAACTATTAAGTTAATTTGTTTGCCTCATGGTCAGTGTGCTAATAATAGACCTTATTCAGGCAGGGGACAATAAAGGTGACCTTTAAGGGTTGAAGCGGGCTTGACAAACAATCGTACCTCTGAAACAAAGGAGAAACTTAGCGAATTTCTCTTAACTCTGTGAAGGGCTGTGAACCGACTGTGAAACAGTATATGAGGAGTTGTGGAGAGAGCTTCAGGGTAAATTGCGATGAACTTCACTTTTATTACTATGAGATAAAGTATTATATATATTTTAACGATTACTTGATATATAATAATTTAGTATTATTAATAATATTAGCTCTATTTCTTCGTCACACTTTGAAAGCTTGGGTTCGTCATTTTCTACATATGTCTAATGCGGACTTCAGCAGCTCGCTTTGTCTCACCCACATATGATGCAGGACAATTTTTACAATAAAATTTATACACTACATTTGTCTGTTTATGTTTTTCCGTTTTATCTTTTCCTAAACAGACTACGTGGTTGAGTTTTTTGTTGATAAGAGGGTAGGTGTGAATATTGTAGGGTTTTAACATGGTTGAGATTTTTTTTTTCAAAATTATTGTCTATATATGGTATACCAA
>NW_019379968.1:1610445-1621674 GCF_000648655.2 Copidosoma floridanum
ATGTGTGTATCTTTTTATCTAAGGAAAAAATCAGGAATATTTTGAAAAAATTGTTGAAGATTTTAAAAAATTTATAATCTCATAAAAGCAGACAAATCTTTCGGAAACTTTCAAATAACAAGGATTATCTTTAAACTTTTACAATCATATAGAATATCTGCAAACTTTTTATTTAGTCTATATACTTAAATATAAGCCTCAAACCTCCGTGTAAATAAGAAAAACCTTAAACATAGCATGTTGTATAGTTTGATACTCAGTATTCCAATTTGCGAATAATTAATAAACTAACAAATACATGGTAACAAAAAACAGTCGTAATTTTAAAAAAAAATTATTTTCACAGTACTACCTAGAAATTCAAAAAAATACAAAATTTAGTATCGTGTTACGTTTTTGGGAGCCGGTCGTAAAAATCTCGAGGTACTTTGAAATTTTCTCATTGTTGGTATGTTTGCAGCGTTGCTTATAAATCTACTTCAGAGTTCCCAGACAGGATGTATGAGTATAGTTCATATGTTTTAATTTTGAAAGCTTTCTTTTAACTCATTGTAAGAAATTGTTTTTAATACTTCTAGCACTCATCGTCTTGAGACAAACGTAAACCAACGCTCATTTGAATACGATAATTAAGAAAACCTTTCTCTACTCGTAGTAAAATTTGTTAAAATCGTTAAAAACTTGACAAGCATTGTAGAAATTTATTAATTTATTATAGTTGACTAGTTCTTTTAAAGTTCCTTGGTCAACAAAAGTTATGTTTAAAATTTAAAAATCGCTCTATACATCCTTAACCTTGTAAATTTACCTATAAGTTATAAAATAAACTACCAACCTTTTTGTCTACAGAAAATACCTTTCATTTTTATTAAAGTACGGTTGAATACTTTATAATACAATTTGTAAACAGTTAATTAACGGTCAAATTAACAGCTCTATGTGATAATTGTTATCTTTACTAAAATGAACCGTACAGTTAAATTCAAAAATATGTTACATAAACAGACTTTAGTTTTGTTTTCTTATTTAGGCAGACAGTCACTATGATTTTAGTAACCGTCAAAAGTATCTTCTTAAGTTATATATGTGTATCAAACATTACTTATACTTCCGCTTCAGAACTGCAATAGAACGCAGGAGTACTTTTTTACTTTTACATTTATTAAACTCTCTCACTATTTATGGAGGTACATTGCCTTTGAAAGTTTCTAGAACTCATTACCTCTCAGCAAGAATAAAACCAACACTTTTCAGTACAATAATTAACTAGATGTTTCTCTAGTAGTAGTAAAATTCGACATTATTGTGACATAACTTAACAGGACCTTAGGAAATTCATGATCCTATGATGGCAAACAAATCCTCATATTATCTTGTAAATTTCAGAAACCATCTCTAAACTTTTCAAATCACATAAAATATCCTTAAACTTTTATATTCACTTGTCAGTTAAAATAAAACCCTCAAACCTCCGTGTATGTAAAAAAACCTTCAACTTACGTTGGAGTATGGTTTGATACTTAGTGTTAAACATTGCAAATACTTGATCGACTAACAAATACATAGATACACGTAAGTTGATTTCATTATAACCAGTTTATCTAACAGTCCCCTCTAAGAATATTTTAAATATTAAGTATCGTCTCACATTTTTAGTAGAGAGTCATCATTATCTTGAGGATCCTTAAAGTGTGAGGATGTTCGTTCTAACATTGGAAGTTTGAAGAAATTTTTTGTTATTACAGGAAGTTTTAAGACAATCAGTTTAGTATAACTGGTTTAAGAGATGCTGAGGTTTTTGTAGAATTTGAGTACGATATTGTTAACTTTATAGCTGAGCACGGAAAAGGTAAGTTATTTTTCATAACTCAAAAAGTATTGGTTTTCTGCTTGTCTTCATAAGATATTGAAGAAAGTGAGCAACCTAGACGCAAAAGGAATAGATTTTTAGGCTATAAAGTTCAGTGTGCTGAGCAAAGGGTTGACTACCTTGTGGGAATCGATTATTCACAGATAACGTTTGTACCTCTTTACACGTAATGAAGTATCTGAAAGGTATTGTTCTATAACATTTAATAACAGAAAGCTTTTCATTAGTTTTTTCGGTTTATTTATTGATTTTTTTATCTGACATGTGTCAAAAACCTGTTTATTCAAGTGATTTCTTTGTTATAGGTTTTTTTTATAAATTATCAATTGATTTTTGAAAAAAGCGCAATTGTTCAGTTGTGAAATAGAATTAAGTAATCAAACATCGTTGTGAAGTTTAAAGTTAGCCATACATGGAAATTTGTAAAACTTTTTCTAAACAGTATGTTTGGAAGATGGTCTTTTAAGAGGAAAAATGTTTTACAGAATCTAGCTCAAGCGATATGATTTCAGAAGAATAATAGTTTGTATTTCTAGACGTACTTCTCTGATTTTGATGATATAAAATGTACTTCTATCAGTTCTGTGAATGTTAAAACAATAAAACTGTTCAGAAAATACTTTTTCGTTTATTTTTACAACTCCCAAGCAAGATCAAAATGAATATAGCAAGTGTTTCTTCAACAAGAAGGTTGAGAGCTCGTTAAGATTATGGCAAACATTGGCTCAAAATTGAAAATGAGACCTAGTCTTTTCTATTTTACTTGTCTTTTACAATCACTTGAAAATAGTTCAGCTGAACTTAATAGATACAATATCAGTAGAGTCTCTATTGGCAAAGTTAAAATAATATTATTGAGTACGTAGACAACGTGAGTTATCAGATAATTTTTTTGCTGTTGTGAGAAAAGTGTGTGAAGACAAAAATTTATCAGTCTCTAATTAGGTTACAATTGGACAGTCAACACCGCATATATGTGTATGCACTTTAAATTTTATAACAAAAGAATTCATCCACTATGCTTCTAAGATTCGCAGACCATCTCTTTATAACAAGAATAAAACCAACTCGCTTCAAGTTACCGATTATTAACTTGTCATTTTAGTATTTAATTTCGGAATTGACAATATTCTACACACATTTTACGAATACTTAAGCAATAATTAAACTTATAACATTATATTGATTATCTTAAAATTCTCCAAAATAACAAACATTATCTTCTTACTTCTAATGTTACTCCGAACATCCTCAAACTTTCATAATCTCATAAAAGTCCAAATACAATCCTCAAACCTATTTTTACATATAAAAAGACTCAACTTTACATGACAGTGTAGTTTCATACTTCATCACAAAATATTCATTTAATTAAATAATCAACAAATACGTAAACATTAAAATATACTTTCAACAATACATTGCATTTTTATTATGGTATTTCTGATAAACATGTTAAATAAATAAGGCTTAGTCATGATTTAAATTTCAAATAGATAGTCATCGTAATCTCTGTTAGCACTCAAATCTCTAATTGTTTAAATAGTTGCCGCATTATTATTAATCTTTTGCTAAAGTTGTAACAAACAACATGAAGTTATTTCTAAAAGGTTTTGGCTGTTTCTCACTAACATAACTTCATAAGGTAAAATTTATAACACCAATAATCAACGAAAAACGTCTTAAAATACAAATTTTCATTGACCTGGGTTTCTATTACTTAGGCTTTAATCTGTTAACACACGTTCCCAGAGACGATAATAAGTTCTTAAAATTTTATGCCTGTTTTATTAGCCCAATTGTCCTTACGTTTTAAGTTTGACAAAAACTATCTTTAAATTTACAACGTTACACCGACTATCTATAAACTTACGTATTTACCTATACGTTTAAATATAATTCTTAATCTTACGCTGATGTCTCCAACTTATAGCTTGATACTAAATAACATAGTTTGCTTTTAACTAATAATCTAACAAATATATGGGCATAAAAAATATATATTTTCATCTATGCACTGTAACGTTACAACAATCTTTGGAAAAACTAGGTTATAAATAAGAGAGACAAACTCTCGTTCCTAACTTTTGGCAGATTGCCGTCATAATCATAAGAAGTAATCATATTTTTCGTTGTAGAAAGATTCATTACGTTTAGTTTATTCTTGCTTAAAAGTTGCCATGAAGGACACAGAAGTATCAAATAAGCGTTAACACTAATAAAACATTAATAATACTTATAGACATATATTTTATGACATCAAAAGTAGAAAAAATATGTATAAAAATATTTTGTTATTATTTTTGGGCTTATTGGAATCCAAAATGGTCACGTGACTCCAGCGATATCCATAGCTAATTTGAAATAAAATAACACCGACCTCATGGGGACAATGTTTTAATTTTTTTATACCTTTGACGATTTTAATATATGGTAAAAGTATGTGAGTAACATGTTTGTGGTATGATAACTATACCTTAGATAATTCTTTCCCTAACTCAAAATGTGCGTTTTTGCACTTTCGGAAAAAAAGTTTTAAGCTGCAAAAGACTTATTGATTTGGAAAAAAATAGCATAGCTACCGTTATCTCCTTGAAAATACGTTATTCAAAGGCTTTTATCTCATCACAACCGTTGAACGTGTAAAAAAACAACAGATTTTTATTTATAAGGCCTGTCTCATTTTTCGTAATTGGCTACACGTGTTGCGAGAGTCACATAACCGTCTGGATTCCCAATACAGCTTGGGCTACCATCAGTAAGAACATGTTTCCAGTGATTGTACATACTTAATCCTAAAAAAACATTTTTTGAACATGCTCTTTAAAGAAAGGTTTTCGAAGATCTATGGATATCTTAGCCTATTTATTGTAGAGTTACGTGATTACTCAATTTAATACTAAGGGAGAGCGGGGTAGAGTAGTTTAAACAGGTAAATTTATCACCTTGTACTACAGTTAAATAAATAACTTTCAGTCTGTGAATATTTTTTTTTCTTGTTAGTTATTAGTATAGCTGTAATCTACAAAAACTTTTTTGACTGGAGAACTAATAGTTAAGTAATAAGAATTATTAGAAAATTTTAACTTGAAATATATGCGCCGTCGAAAATTTGTAAGTATTTTTTGGAGGACAAATAAGTAATATATGGTTTCAAAGTTTTTTTCAATAAAAAGTGTGATTCAAGAGCTTTTATCAGCTACTCGAATGATTATTGTACGACATGTAGAAAAAAAAAATACATTTATTATAAAAAGTTACATGAAAGGGGCAGGGTGGACATCAATGGGAAGGGCAGGATGAGCACGGTGACTAGTGTCAAAGCATACTGTTTACGCTTTCCTAACCCAACTTTTCGTTTTCCAAGGCTGTGTTTTTTTTGTAACTTGTGATAGTATTTTAATAAGTAGGATGGTTCGGAATTACAAAAAATAAAGTAAGGAAAAAGGGTGGATCGATGGTCAGTAACAATTGGCTATTGATTCTGTACACAGCGGTAAATCTATAAAAAGTTCCGCTACTGAGTTTGGTGTACCTAGAACGACTCTTGGAAGAAAATTAAAAAACCCAAGTGTAAAAAGTGTTGATAAGTCAATAAATTAAAATATTTTCAAAAACTGTGCACGTTTTCGTAAATTTATTTATAATATAAACTTTAATATTATTCAGGGTTCCAAAAAGTATTTTCTGATGAGCAGGAACAAGCTCTATGCGAATACGTGCTTGACATAGAAAAAAGATTGATGGGGCTGTCATCAATAGAACTGAGACAATTAGCCTACGATTTTACGTGCAGTTATTAATGGAAAAAAGGCAATTGCAAAGTGTAAGTTCTTGCATTAAAAATCTTTTGGTCAATTTTTTATTGTCTTAAAACAGCCTTTTCAGGACTGGTCATAGCAGGTGCCTCAAGCACGAAACAAAAATAATCACAGGACTATCACAACCTTTAAGCATTTCATTTTTATTTTCTGATCTTGTAGAGTTATGACTAAAAACAAATATTAAGTACAGAAGTGCAAGTGATGCAATGCAAACTCATTTGGAACCATATAATATCTGTGTTGTGTTCTTAAGGCACATACTATGTCCGGCCATTTTTTTAATCAATAAAATAATGACTACAGTATTTCAAATAAAATAATTAAAACTCTATTATTTCTGTTTTATTAATCACGACGACTTTCTCTTGTTCTTGATTCTTGGCTGATGGTTGGCATAACCTGAAAAATCACTTAAATTTTAAGTTGTATAAAATAAGTGCTGTGTTGAATTTAATTTTTCTGAAGAGTTATTATAAAGAGTTTAAAAGTGTTTTGTAAATAACTACAGTATTTCCAATAAAATAATTTTAACTCCATTATTTCTTTCTTATTAATCAGGATGATTTTTTCTTGTTCTCGATTCTGGGCTGATGGTCAGCATAACCTGAAAAATTACTTAAATTTCAAGTTGTATGAAATAAGTGCTATGTTGAATTTNAATTTACCTATAAGTTATAAAATAAACTACAAACCTTTTTGTGTACAGAAAATACCAATTAACAAACAAATTAACAGCTTTATGAGATGATTGTTATCTTTACTTAAAATAAGCTGCATAGTTAAATTTAAAAATATGTTACATGAACAGAATTTAGTTTTGTTTTTTTATTTTAGTAAACAAACACTATGATTTCAGCAACCGTTAAAAGTATCTTTTCGAGTTATGTATGAGTATAAAACATTACTCATACTTCCGCTTCAGAACTGCAATAGAACGCAGGAGTACTTTTTTACCTCTATATTGATGAAATTCTCTTACTATTTATGAAGGTATGTTGTCTATGAGATTTCTAGCACTCATCACCTCTCGGCAAGAATAAAACCCACACTTTCAAGTACAATAATTAACTAGATATTTTCTAGTAGTAGTAAAATTCGACATTATTGTGACACAACTTAACAAGACCTTAGAAAATTCATAATCCTACGATAGCAAACAAATCCTTACATTATCTTGTAAATTCTAAAAACTAACTCTAAACTTTTAAAATCACATAAAATATCCTTAAACTTCTATATTCACCTGCCAATTGAAATAAAACCCTCAAACCTCCGTGTATATGAAAAAAACCCTTAAACTTACATTTAAGTATGGTTCAATACCTAATATTATACATTGCAAATAATTAATCGAGTAACAAATACATAGATACAAAGAAGTTTATTTCATTTTAACCAATTTATCTTACAGTCCTTTCTAAGAATTTGTTGAATATTGAGTATCGTTTTCCTTTTTTTGTAGAGAGTCGTCATTATCTTAAGAACTCTTAAGACTTTTTTCTTGTAATTACTATTGCATTAATACTTATACTTACGATTAAAAACTGCAATATTAAACGCACAAGCACTTTTCTAACATCTTCATTCTTTAAGCTATTCTATCACTCATAAAAGTATGTTGTCATTCATATTACTAGCACTCATTGTCTCAAAACAAGAAAAGGTTCAACGCCTATTTAAACGCAGTATAATATACATTTTGTTACTCTAAGTAATATTTGAAAAAATTTTAAGAAACTTCACAAGATTTTAAAAAATTTATTATTTTATGTCAGCAGAAAACTTCTCAAAATTCCCCAAATAACAAAAATTATTTTAAAACTTCCGTAATTATATAGGATATCCCTTAGCTTCTATATTCGTCTAAAAAATAACATATAACCCTTAAACCTCCGTGTATATAAGAAAAACTTCGAACATAGGATCCTATATGGTTTTATACTTAATATTATAATTTGAAAAAAAATTTATAAACTAACAAATATATGGTAACAACAAGCAACTAAAATTTTTATGAAAAATCATTTCTACAGTACTATCTGAAAATATGTGGAGAATACAAAATTAAGTATCGTTTGACGTTTTTGGAAGACGGTCGTGTTAATCTCAAGCACCCTTAAAAATTTCTCATCGTAGTAATGTTCGCAACGTTGCTTATAATTTCCCTCCAGAGTTGCAATATAGGACGTAGGAGTATTTATCTTACATTTTTATTTTCAAAATCTTTAATAACTTATTGCGTCAAGTTGTCTTTAGTACTTCTTGCACCCATCGTCTCTAGACAAAGGTAAAACTAACACTCGTTCAAATACGATAAAACAATTAACATTTCTCTTTTCGTGGAAAAATTTGATATTATTGTTAAAAACCTAACAAGCTTTTAAAAAATTTTTTAATTTTTTGTAGTTGACTAATTCTTTTAAAGTTCCCTGGATAACAAGATAATGTTTGAAATTAAAAAATCGCTCCAATTATCCTTAAACTCGTTAATTTACCTATAAATTCATAAATGAACTACAAACCACCGTGTATACAAGAGAAACCTTAAATTTCCATTCAAGTATGGTTTAATACGTAATAATACAATTTGCAAACATTTAATTAACGGATGAATTAATAGCCCTACAAGTTTATTGATGTTTATTTTAAAAATTAAACTTATTGTGATGTTTAACAATATTTTTAATGATTGAAACTTAGTTTTTTTCTATTATTTTGGCAGACGGCCACCGTTAATTCAGGAACCGTTGAAACTCTCTTCTCGAATACTGTATGTGTATGGAACATTACTCAGACTTCAACTTTAGAACAGCAATAAAATGCAGAAGTACTTTTTTCACGTCTATATTTATTAAACTCTCTTATCACTCATAAAAATACGTTGTCTTTAACATTTCTAGCACTTATCGTCTTAAGGCAAGGGCAAAACCAACGTTTATAGATCTACAATATAACATTATATATATATATATATATATACACTAGTAGGGCTCCACCCTCCTGCCCGCTCCGCGAACCAACCCCCCCTTTAATTGTGTTATTCGTGTAATTTTTTCAAAATAAGGTTTGTATTAATATTTTTTAAGGCCTTAAAAAATAATAAAATTAATTGTTAGTATGAAAATAATATGTTGAAGTATATTTTACAGAATTCGGAAGACTATAGCATTTTTCGAAAGTACTTGGGAATAAATTTTCTACGCTGGGGAATAATTACTGGTCTGCTTTTAATGAAATATGAAGAACAAGCTGCTAATTTCAAATAAAAGTGGTTAAGTTTCTATAGACAGAGAGATGTGCCCTTGACTTTTTGTTGGTGAGATTAATTTTTCTTCTAGTGGCTCCTTTTTAAATGAGCTGTCTATCCTGTATGTGTCAATATATATTTCTAAGCTCTTATAACTATATATGCCCCCTGCGCTCCCTGCGCACCAACCCCCGTAATTGCAAATTAGATTGACGAAGTATGAAAAAAAACCCGAATTATATTAATTGTTACTTAAAATTTATATACGTAATAAATGTATATTGATCATTATTAATTACATGAATTTTTAACGATAACTTTTTATTTTCCCTGACTAATGCCTAATTTTTATGTATTTAAAACGACAACGTATTGAAAGATTTTAAATATCATCAAAAATTACAAAATTACGATATTGTTAGAATCACAAATTGATTTTGTTTTAACCGTACCGTTAGTTGATCGTTTTTTTTCTTTTAATTTTTTATTACCAAAATTTTGGCCCAAAGGTATTGCTTCTATTCTGCTCCCAAAGGGAATGACCACTCACAGAACTTTCAGACTTTCTTTAGACTTAAGCACTATAGAAAGTGCATTCTACCAGTTTGAGCCAGATAAACAAAAATAACGTAATGTAGAAGTAATTATTTAGGATGAAGCTTCTATGATACCAAAATAAGCGTTAGAAATCGTTGATAGGAATTTGAAAGATTTATCTAGTAGTAATAAACCTTTTTGGAAATAAAATAATAATTTAGGGTAGAGACTTTCGTCACATTCTCCCAGTAGTAAAAAACGGAAGCAAAATTACTATTGTTCAAGAAACCATAAAATTTTCCAATTTTTGGCCTTTATTTAATATTTTTTATTTAAAAAATAATATACGTTCAATTGATAAAAAATTTTCTTCATTGCTACTGGATATAGGAGAAGGCAAAATTAAAACTTTTATAATTCCTCAGACATGGAAAACAAATGATGTATGTTCTAAAATTTTTAATAATGATGATGATTCTTTTATAAGTAAAGCTATATTAACATCTCACAATGAATACACTCATTTTTTGAACAAAAAAATTTTAAATAATATGGTAGGAACATTAGTAACGTACTATAGTATTGATAAAGCAACTCACAAAGGAGTAGATAAATCAGACGATAATATTTATATTAATTTCCCTACAGAATATTTAAATAGTATTAAAGAAGGTCTTCCTCCACATGAATTGAATTTGAAAATTAACGCTATTGTTATGTTAATACGAAACTTTAACATATCTGAAGGACTTTGCAACGGTACAAGATTACAAATCACAAAATTATTTAAATACAACATCGAAGCTGAAATAATCACAGGTGAAAAAAAAGGAAATAAAGTCTTTATTCCAAGAATAACACTACAAACAAAAAATTCTTTTTCGCTACCATTTATATTGTACAGAAAACAATGACCATTTACTTTAGCTTTTTCTATGACTATCAATAAATCTCAAGGTCAAAGTTTTGATGCTTTAAGATTATACCTAAGAAAACCATTATTTTTTTATGGGCAATTATAGGGTTGCAGTGTCTAGATGTAGAAACCCAAAAAAAATTTTTATCCAAATTGAATCAGAAAACAAATTTGAAATTAAAAATTTTGTTTGGAATGAAATTTTAGAGTAACAAAAAAACTATTTTATAGTTCATTACTATTTTTATACTTTCTTGCAAATTTTTTCTTTCATCAAAAAAGCTAATTTCAGTACCCTATAGTACCCAGATTTATGTAATCATAAGCAATCCGTTTTTTGTAATATGTTTTTAGATACACCATCATGGATGCAAAAGTTAATCAGTGTGACGAATGTAACTCAAAATTTTGAAATCAAGAGTGTCTATCATCGCACGAAAAAATTCACAAAGAAAAATTTTTTGTATGTGATCTGTGTAGCATTATAATATTAGACAAGAAAAAGTATTCGCATTACACAAAGGAATGCCAAAACATTGAAAAAAAATTTAAGTGTATTAAATGCAAAAAAAGTTTCAAAAGAAATTATCACTTACAGAGACATTTGAAAAGTCATGAAAAAAAACGTTCAAAAAAATATTTGTCGAAATTGTGGAAAAGGTTATGTAAGAGCAGAGCACCTAAAAAGACATTTTAGAGTATGTAATTAAAATAAACATTATAAGTAAGATAATTGTAACAAAATTTTTTGTTATGGTCAAATAAAATTATATGTGAAAATTAGACCACTTGTAACAGTTAATATATAAGGCTTTACGAATATATTTACATTATA